>NKYR01000033.1:136500-338815 GCA_003184365.1 Evernia prunastri
CCTCCCCGGGCCTCCACCGTCCTAAGCCCCCAAACAGAACCGAAGAATGAGAAGCAGCGTGACGACCTCGGAAATCAAACGGCTCAGCCCAAGACCGTACGCCCTCTCCACCGGCGAAGGGATGGATACCGCCAGCGAGCTAGGAAGGAAGGAACTTGCTGAGTGCCGTCTGGGCAGGTCTTTGCGTGTGTGTGTGTTCTCGGGAAATTTTTGTCCTGCTGGCGAATGTCCTCTGGGCAGCTTTGTTGAGATCGTTGGTGTATAAAGTATGTACTGGCGGACAGATTCAGGGTCTACGAGAACGATCTAGTTTCTCCTCTGCTGACGATACCGCCTGGGAGTGAACGAGGGCGAAGATCCTGGCCTCTGTCGTTGGAGGGCGGCTAGCGCATGTGCATGTGCATGTGCAGTTTACGCAGAATGGGTCTCGGTTCCGGGGGGATGAACTTTTAATTGCTAGGAAACTTTCGCTTCGCAGCTCTGCGTTGCAGGGAGGACGGGAAAGAGGCATACGCTTGAGGGGTTCGTAGCTGTGGCGATTGTGCTATCCTTGTATTGGGCAGAATACCGCATTTGTATGTATGTTGCGCGAATCGCCATTGGCTATGTGACTTCGCATCTGGGAGGGACGTCGTGTCTGCAAGAAGTGCGGCCCTGGCTAGACAATCGGTCTCGCAGTCCTGGGTGTCTGTCATCAGCTCTACGAGCAGGCCCATCATATTCTTTTGGACCACCAATGCTTTTTTGTTCGATGACCCCCTGTCGTTTAGGCGAATTTATCTCGAGCTCAGCTGCTGTCAAAGTTGAAGTCTCTCCCTCCGCCTCAGCAGAGTAGTCAGGGACCAAAGCTCTGCTACTTGCTCGACGGATCGGATCATTAAGCACCTTGAGGAATGAGCAAGATGCAAAGCAGCTTGAGATTGAGCGCATGCGTTTGGAGAAGCGTGATGGCGTCGAACAGCGAAGGAAGAACAAGGAAGGGAGAGCGAAGACGGAGAAAGTCCTTAGAGAGGCGGCTGAACAGGCAAAGACAGAAGCTTCGAGTCAAATTCTGGAGCTGCAGGTTGGACGTGCTGCAAGGCGTAGCTGGATGAATTAATCCGACCTGCTATCCGTCCAGCAATAAGATGGATCAAGATGCCAACAGGAAGTTCGAGAGATGCGTTTAGCGGCAAAGATATCCTTTCAACCCAAGTCTATCCCTTCAAGATGTGCCCTTCTCTTCTCCCATATCTATCAACCTCCCAACCTCCCGGTAACCCCCTTCGGCATATACCAATCCTACCCCCTCTCCGCCCTCGTAGCCCCCCGACTCCACAACTCTCGCCACGACCAGCAGATGGTCTCCCACCATGACGCACTTATCTTCCAAAAGCCTGCACCGCATCCACCACGTTCCGCCCTTGCCCTCCTTCAACCGCCCATCGCTCTCCACAAACCCTTGCCAGAAATTGTCCTCGCGGATGACTCCCGTCCTGAACTGGCGCTTCACAAAG
Organism: Evernia prunastri; assembly: GCA_003184365.1. Classification (NCBI taxonomy): domain Eukaryota; kingdom Fungi; phylum Ascomycota; class Lecanoromycetes; order Lecanorales; family Parmeliaceae; genus Evernia; species Evernia prunastri. The sequence continues at coordinate 137,997 of NKYR01000033.1, forward strand.
GCATCGGCGACCCGGGCGTCTTTGAGCCCGCTGGCGGTGAATTCTTTGGACGCTTCGATGGCGGCGTAGGTGTTCGAGGGGAGTCTGATGTTGAACGAGACGTAGGGTTTGGGAGTCAAAGTCACGGTGTTGAAGGAGGAGACGAGAAGGCCCTCGATTTTGGGCGGTGCGTCCGTATCATTCTCCTTTACCCCTGGTGCCGGTTCGTTACGCTGGTGTCCCGGCGTGGCAAATGTATCCTCTCGATATTGTCCGGCTGGCACACAGGATGTGATTACAGTGAGCGGATTCGGCGTGGAGCGCATCAGGTGTCGAATGTGAGCGGGGACTATCGTCGAACAAAAAAATGTTAGTACTTAATCGACACGGTAGCTCCGATTGGCAGGGACGTAATACAATTGCGCCGAGCGGCGTAGCTTGGTTTCCGATAATCATAGTCGGCCTCGTTCGGAGGAGGACCGATGCCCTCTGGGCCGTGCTCTTTCAACTGCTGAGAGGCGCTGAAGCTTCTCCTGTACGCGGCAGGCGGTGGTGGTAGGTGGCGGAGAAGACTCAGGGCGGAGGAGACGCCATGGCGCGTGGTCATGGAGGGATTTGGACGTTGTGTGAGGAGTCATACCATGCTACGCAAAGCTGAAGACGTGAATGAAACTCTCTTCCACGATCAACGAACGTTTTGGTGATGGTAGTGGTCCGACTGTCAAAAGGGTTGTGCTTGGCGCCGAACCAACGATAGTCTCCTATTCTATGATAGTACTCCTCTATCAATATTGAGGGTGGCCAAGAGCGACATAGGATTGCTAGGCTCTATCAATACTGTGCAATTTTACATATCAACAGTAGTACGGCACAAAGGCTACTCTAAGCCTACAATCATGGCAAGACGTTCCTCATCCTGTTAGGTGAACATCTTTCATCAATCTTAAGACGCTTCTTCAGTCCTTCTACCGCTTTCTCAGACGATTTATGATCTTCTACAAGATCTTAGACGAGCTGAGGACGTTGATGAAAAAAGCCTCCACAGTTCTTGAGGCAGGGCTAGGGCTTCCATACTAGGCGTACCTTAGGTTAGCGCCGATCCTCTCCGCACATTTCTGGTATCTTGCCAGATACTCACTCCGTAGATAGTTCCATCATCATCATTACACACCATCACATCACAATAGATATCATTGTATTATATCATATACTTTCTTTAACTATATGATAACAACACATGAAGATCTACTTCCATCTAGATCCTACAGTGTAGCCGTTCTTTGACTACGTCTCTAAGCGCCACTGATCTCATTGCCTCATACACTCACAGTCTTCGAGTATCACTTGACGCCCCACAGTCCAATTCGATCCTTTCACTAGGCACTCGAATGCTCACTCCGCCTACTCCCCGCAATATCAGTCAAACTCAGCCTGATGTGCATCAAAACGAGATCTGCATTGAACCGCATCGAAGGAGAAGAGCTGGAAGCAAAGCATCTGCAGCCGGAGCAGCTGGAGCAATAAGATAATACTGTGGAGAGCGCCGTCAACAGCAGTGTTGATGCAGGCATATTCTCAGCGATCTCAGTCACTCAGCAAGTCACTCCGCCAGCAACTCAGCCAAATACCCAACAAATCACTCAATCGGAGCCGGAGCAAGTTGAGCAAGCGAAGAAGCATGCGGAGAAGGAGGACGGCAACATGGACATGCTCTCTACCATTCCAGGCCAGGTTCCTACACAGATCTCCGGAGACATTGCCGCCCTCTGCATAGCACCACCGCTCTCCCTCTAGTCAGCCTGCATATTCCAGAGGATTGGGAGCCTACAGGGCAAGGATAGAATGCACATCATTGACTGGGAATTAGGATCCTGGATCGAAATTCCAGGTGTTGCTACCATTTGTTAAGGGTAGTATATGATATGGTTCAATATCTATATTGTGGTGTGGTGGTGTGTAATAATGAATAATGGAACCATCTACCTGCTGTTCACTGGTGATATTTAATTCGTATTGGGTTCGATTCTTAATGGCGCTGGTACACGCTATGGTGTATTCCGTAGCGGTTTCTTACTTATTTTCTCCTGCCAGAAATGTGCGAAGTGGATCAACGTTATGCCTAATGTGGAAGCCTAACCCTGCCTCAAGAATTGTGGAGGATTAACACGAGGTAATAATTCTTCTTTCTTTCAAGAGTGTCAGCCATCTTTGAGCGAGTCTACCTATAAATATAGCTATTATAGGGGTTGAAGAATAAATCAATTTACTCTCAATATATTACTTATTTTAGTTAGCGGCCGCGGCCTACCAGGGCTGATATTTGTTTCGAATCTACTTCTTAACCACGATCCAGTATCATCAAAGATTGTGTGAACTTTCCAACAAGTACAACAGACTGTCCGTCATGGACCCACTCTCAGTGAGTGCGTCAGCTGTGGCGCTTATCACCATCTGCGTTCAAACTGTGAAGGTCTTGAAGCAGACAATCGAGACCATTCGGAATGCTAAGAGCTTCCTTCTAAGGCTCTTGAGCCAAACGGAACGCATCCGCATTTTCCTGGAGCAACTTCGTGCCCTCACAATACAGCTCGGATGTCGAGCTGGCATTCTTTTGAACTTCAATGATAGCGGTCCCAAAGAAACGATCAACGAGCTTCATGACTTCGTTCAAAGTATAGCTCAGACTCCTGCGTTGATCAGGATCAAGGTACTGCTGAACCGAAGTACCGCTGATAGTTTTGTTGCGAGGCTTCATCGCCACGAAGAAGAAATCATGCAGACGTTGTTATCAGTCGCGGCGTAAGCCCCCAGCTGGAAATGATTGTTCTTGTGGCTGAGAACCCCGTCGCAGGTCCGCAGCGGTTAGGACGGAGGATGAGATCCGCCGAATACGCGAAGATGCCATTCTTCATTCTAGAATCACGGCCCCCTTCAGCTCCGAAGCACCTGTTGCCGTTGACGCCCCTGACCTTGCAGCCGATAAACTCAAGCCGAGAATCTCAGAAATGGAAAGTTCTGTGATAGGCTCTGTGGATAGTCAGAAAGAGTCTAGCATACCAAGTCATTGGGAGCCGGCCACGAATGATAGCTCTTCGTTGCAAATGTCAGACGCGCAGACACTGGCTGAAGAAGAATATGAGGATACAATACCTCAGACCAAGGATCAGAGCCATGTGTCACAAATTCCGAAGGACTCTCAAGACTTTTTGCAAAAGCACGACCCCGACTCAGCCATCTCTGAAGTAGATTTATTCAGCAATGACGAGAGCATAGAAGAAGAACAGCTTAGTAAGCTTCAGGTCTGGTTTGGCGATCTCTCACGTGTCGGTTTTGACAAAAGGTATCTTGCGTTGAGAGACGATCTTTCAGATGCGGTTTACTACGGCCAATTCGGGACACTGTTCCAAGTATTAGCTGATGTGGAAGACGCCTACGCGCAGTCATGGGCAAACGCACCACGTCTCAGTAAGCAGTGCCTTGTCTTTGGTGTCCTACAAGGGAATGATGTACTCGCAGGCGTCCGATCGCCGTGTCGATTGATGTGATAAAGGGACTTCCTTCCACGAAACTGAATGTTGCAAGCTTGATTCGACCGCTGATACAGAGGTATCAATAGGCAGGACACCTCAGCAAGCGTCCGGATGGACCCCTCTTCATCAAGCTGTCTATATGAGAGCATCCAAGGACCACATCACCCGCCTAATTCGGGATTTTGGCGCTCTGCGTGAGACATTCTTCTTCTGCCTCCAATGTACCTCCTATCTCTCTACAATACTGCCACTAATCTCTTGCATCCAGGTCTCCTCCGCACTGCCTGGACCAGCCCATCCGAACTTCCTAATCGTAACATGACCGCGCTTGAGATAGCTATGGCAAAGGGCCGCTGGGAACTCGTTGACGTGCTCAATTCGGAAGTTCTTTACCCCATTGCGCACCCCATTCTCACGACCCTACAAACACACTTCCATAACCTCATTCGCACCAATCTATCTGCGCGTCCGAACGAGCTTGCCGTCCTGAGGCTCCCGGATCTTCTAGTACTGACAGAGTTGGAACTTCCCATGATGTGGTTCCCACTGAAGTCGGAGGGATCAACAGAAAGCCCGCGAATAGAAATGAGGGATTCGGTTCCCGATATTCGAAAAGAGAAGGCTCGAGAAAGGGTCAGGGTGAGACCCGATATTTCAAGATTGACTTTGCCTGAGGTTGGACCGTACTAACATGGCCATGCCGCGTAGGGATATCTCTATCGACTAGATGGAACAGAGCTTCTTGTGAAGACTTTCAACATCGAACGGGAAGTGGTGAAGTTGTATCGGATTTCGGAAATCGGTCACTGTGAAATTGATAACGCGATTGCTTTCCACGTGTAGGTCCGTGACCTTGTAGGAGATATCAACCCACGGCCGCTACTCTCCCGGCACGTTCCTCCGCATTTCCATCACCTGCACCTCCATCTTCTCGAGATATGTATTGAGAAAATACAAGAGAAGGACGAGTCACCTAGTATACGAGATAATCTAGCGATTAACTTGGGCCATCCTCAAATCAAAGCTTGATCAAATTTATGATCGACTATGGCGAGTCGATCAAGTAGTGGTCTTGAGTACGAAGATATGCATATACGCAAGCATTGCAGACAGGGTCTACCTCTTCTCTGTAGAGCTCATGAAATGATGAAACAATCGTGGAAGGCGGAAGAGCCCAAGCGGTATTCAATGGCGTAACACTCCTTACTCAGTACTACACTTTAACTAGTATGTTGTCACCCTGCTAATACAGGCTACCGTAATAAAAGTTATCAATTACTAGATCCACAGATTAATTAATGCTTTAATTACATCCTACGTATGAATCTAGACCGTGCTGGGGCAAGGAGCGTCCATCCACCTGCGCTGAGGAGCATGAACAATCTGGCCCGGGGCGTTGAGCAGCCAAGGCAAACATAAAGGGGCCGAAGAGTCGCATGGACAAGCACTGGCGTTGAGGGAAACGGGGCTGGGCAAAAAGCATGCTGATACTGCTGACGAGCATGAAAAAGCCGGCATCGGTGTTGAGCAGGCAAGGCAGCTACGTTTTTTGCAATGGTTTTGTACACGGCTATACTTGTTACGTATTCGTCTTTCATACCAATGGAGAGGACAGGATGTGAATCAAACAAGATTTCATCGCTGGCAGCGGTATAATTCATTCTGCCTATCTATCAATCATATGACAGTCCTTTAATATTTGAAAATAGCAAGCGAGGCGTTTCAAATGTTGCCCCCTCCGTTTTCGACTCGCATTCCGTTTCTCCTTGCGCAAATGCCGCGAATTGATTTTCGAAGTGCGCCGTGTTCGGCAAGCTCGAAGATTCTTCATATTTGTATAGCTGATATCGCATCCAGGAGCAGTAATTCACACCCGGGCCCGGAAGGCACCCCCCAGGTGCGCTATTCGGGTAGTCCCCGGGTACGGTATGAGTTACTGCCCCCCAACGTGATAGGTCGAGTAATCCGGGCTCATTCCTCATCAGGATAAGCCGCCTCGCCAGTACCTAGGCCCTCTCCAAGGCCTATTTCTTCTCCATTGACAAGAGATCCTCCAGTGTCTGGGGCCTGTTTCCTTGGAGGAACCTCGCCGTCCATCACCTTGGCCGATTTTGGGAGAGCGATGTGCGTTGCAACATACCTCAAGTCACCCGTCCTGTCTACTCTGCCTACACTGCCAGCACTGCAACAGCCGCTCAAGCCTCGGAGTCAGAAACCACCTGGTTACCAAGCTCAGTGTTGCCGCCAATGACAAGGCGAAGTACGGTTCCTGTATTCAACCTCGGTCCAATCGCGAAGACTTGGTTGAGTTCGTATCCCAATCGAGTGCTTGGAGGGCGAAACGGCCTCTCAGTTCAGGTATCGGACTTGATGAGGACTTGTCTTTCTGGAGCCGAATTTCTCGCTCGCCCAAAGCCTCATCTTGTCTCTCCTTTTCTCTGGCAGCTTTTTGCCAATTTTCGCCCGCAATGAGGCAACTTCAGCCGGATACTTTGCTCCGAAACCCTCCATGGCACCCAAAGTGCGTCTGCGAGCGTCATCCACGTCAGTGTTAGATCCTTTTAAATCCACATCATAATGCAGGAAGAGGTTCATGATCTGCAGCCACTTCCATTCGCCAAAGCCTTGTTTAGATGAGGCTTGAGCCCGGTTTAGGACATGCTCCCATACTGATCGTCGTCCCTCGAAACCAGATGTCTCGTTTGGATCTGCGCCGTGTTCCAAGAGAATCTGTGCCATTTCCGAGCCATGGCAACTTGGACGAACGGCAATGTCAAGCAATGTTATTTTGCGGATTCGGGCTTCCCGCCCTGATAGCTCACGCTTAAATTGCTCACGGACAAATGGTTCCTGCTTGAAATATTCACGGACAAATGCGGGATCTTCCTTGAGGTTATCGGCGTCGAGATACTGGACGTAATCCAAAGTGATCCTTGCAAGGACGAATCGGTGGAGGCCACAGAAAATTGCCACATCTACGAAAGAGTAAAGGGTATTGGGGGCACCTGCAACATCAAGGAACCAACTCCAGTGTCCACGATAATCTCCCGTCCATCGGATCATGTGGCGCGTCGTGATATCGTCAAGCTCTTCGAGTAGTTCGACATGTGCTTCGCCCGTAGTGTCTTCGGCCCGTTGTGCAAAGACCAAGGCATACAGAATAGGCTCTAACAACTCTTTCCTGAAAAGACCAAAGCCGAGGGGATTGCTGACAATTGGTCCCGCTACTTTGTACAGGAGTACGGTGGACTGGAGCAATGAAGTGCAAGGGTCGAAATCTGCACCAGTACGCTTCAGGAGCATACTCCAAACTGGTTTGCTTTCTATGAAGTCCCTCGCTGTACGGTGGAGGTATGCAACTTCCCAAGTAATCTTGGTTCGCAATGCTGCATTGGAATCTAGCGGATCGACTCGGTTCCAGATGAATTCCGGAACTTCAATCATGCCTGCACACCACGTTTGTAAGCGACGTCTCATGGCGTCACACAACGACGATAGCTTCTGTGCGGTCCAGGTGTCTGAAGCTGGACTCGCCGGTACGCATGAGGTCCCCTCTATGGCAAGAGCAAGCAGCAGAACCGTGACCGGAGTTGTACGTTGGTCGTCATTGCGTTTCATGCTTTGCACTTGGCGTGCTGTCTGGACGAGTTGAAATACCTGTGACGCTCCTTTCAAATAAATTTTCTCTATTTTCGCCAACATATGGTGGTATAGTTCTTCGAGGTCCGCGGGAAGGACTTCTAATCGTGCGCGAAGGTCAGCCATACGGTCACTGTTGCTCACACCATCAAGCAATGACCTGACAACGAGCTTCACCCAAAGGAAAACGCCCTGAGCCTTGGTACAAATTTCTCTCTCAAAATCATGCCTTTGTAACGGCTCATTTTCTGCGATCTGCCGCATCTTCGGGTCATTTGTCAGGCGATCCATTACAAAACGCCTTATGTCTCCCGAGGTCAGATCTTGTAGGCGAAGTCCCGGTGATTCTCTAAAAGATTCCTCAAATATGAGTAGCGGACGACTTGACAAGCATATTTTGATAGATCGTGACGACGCAAGACTTCTGAAAAGCTCTATTAGGTATTGGCGGTCATTCTGGTCATCATTGCCTTCAAACTCGTCTAAGCCGTCTATGAACAAGCATATTTTCAGTTGGAGATCCTCCATTTCGACCAATCGCCGCACTGCGTCCTGTAAACGGCGGAGTGACCAAGCATGCCGTGGATAGTCTCGCACAGCGTTCAGTGGCTGGTCTCGTAGCATAGCATGCTCTTCAGGGAATATTTGATGTATGAGTGCCGGTCGATGATGCAGGATCTGAAATAGCAAGGAGCGGAGAAGACCAATTTGCGATCTTTGCTCCCGAGTGCCACTGTTCCAAAAGAAGAAAGTGGCAACCAACATTGGCGTGGTTCCGGACCACTGCGACAAACTCTGCGAAGTCCTATTATCGTTGTAGATGTACTTCATGAGCGTTGATTTTCCGGAGCCTGCCTTCCCGTTAACCCAGTAGATACCATCACCGTGTCGGAGCCACTCCACGAAATTGGTCCATGGCAAGGGTCGAATTTCTTTTCTCGGCTCTTCAAAAATCCATTCGAAGGTTGTATGATATGCTTGGGCAACCTCCTCCTGCCGGTTTTTCATCGTGGCGAACCCTAGGCTGTCAAGTAGCCATTTGCTGATGCTGTTCTCTTTCTCATCGATTCCCATCATCGTTGGCTCTTGATCTCCCAAGGTCTGCACATAAGATGCGGATGTCGCCTGACTGATCCCTTTCTGCTGTACTAAATCCAAGATCATTGCCCGTGTTTGCGCTTGCTCGCTGATGATCACTCCTTTTATCTCCTTCGTGTGCATTCGAAGAGCGGATGTAAAGACGGACCGGTTGAGGAGTAAAAGATCCACAATACGTTGAGCTGCCTCATCAAGTTTGTAGAAGTTCTGGGAGGCTCGGAAATTTGCGAGGTCTATGTTTCGTCTAGCCCAGAAATCAGTCTGTGCAAATCAATGTCATGGAGAATGAGTAGAAATTACTTCATCGACACCAAGATTGCACTATCAAGCTCTGATATATACGCTTTCAATCGTTTCATAAGCGCGTCGAGTTCGTCCTTGGTCCACATGATTTTCAGCGCCTGGCGAACACTGGTCCATACTGATCGAGGTTGACGCAACTTCATTGCTTTCAATCGACGTAGGATATCTTCGGCTATCATTTTGCATGCGTCTGCAATCTCCAGTAGTCGTCGGGACGATTTCGAGACCGAGTCTGACAAAGTTGATGGGCCCACTGAAGCTAGATGGTTCTCAAGGTCATGCACAGTCCCGAGAAGCCGAAACGTTACACTCTCCATCTCCAGATTATCATCGGACATCCCAGATTCCGACGAATAAATGTCGTGAGCCTTTGCGGCAAGCGTGCACCCGAACTGAACAAATTGTACGACATTGCCAGCCAGGGACAATGCCGTAAAGGGATCGAGCATCACAATGGCATGCAAAGAGGTCCTTGGTCAGTATATGTTCGGAGTACCGCTCGCAGTCCAGAGACGTGAGAAATCCAGCTGTCGGACCTTGCCAGCGAGGCACGTAGCATCGCAAAGCAAGAAGATTCGTCCCCAAGCATGCTCACACTTGCATGTTAGCGGGATTTTTGCACAGCATCCTCAGCCTCATCTAGTCTCAAGCTGCAGCCGAGCTTGGCTCGATCTGCAGACATGAGGCATGGGGAAAGATTAGCCCCCCTCATTGTTTTAGTGGGAATGGCAATCGTGTCAAAGCATTAGGGAGCAAAGATCAATGGCAGCAAAGAAGGTTTCAAGAGGAAGAAAGCAAAGAAGCAGCTGCCGAGAAACTAGGTATCGTCCCCCGTACAGTGTACGGGTAGGGTGAGCTTCGCTCTGTACTTGAAATAAGGTACGGAGAAGGCTCGGTAAGATATTGTAATTTACCGTACCCGATCAGACGTCAATGCTAGTGCAATTATGTAACCGATAACCGCCGAAAAGTTGACATATTTGTTATATTTGCCTCGGCGGTTATCGGATATGATCACGGTAGAAAACAACCATCGCTTGCAAGCAATGGTAATAATAAAAGCGTTTATTGTCTTTCATTCTAAGTTTCAAGTCTCACCCACTCAGTCTCATGAGTCCTAGTACCAGTGGCTTGGATGGACTCAATCCTTAGCAAGTACAGTATATCTCATCATCTGACCGTGAAAGCTTCGATCTTGTACCTTGGGAATGATGTATTTACTTTTCACGATCTATACTCAAGTGCCTCTGCTATGGACATGTCTTGACTATGGACGCGATGTCAATTCAATGCTGACAACGCGCTGAACACCACCTTGCCCGGCCGAAAACTGTGCCTCGGATGCCTCTTCGTACCCGTATTCCCCCAAAGGTATGTATGCGTTTTTCAGTGCGTCATGATATCCCCTCTTCGAGTCCACATTCCCATCCCAAGTTTGCCTTGGTATAGAAATAGAAAGTCGTACATTATGTTGAAAGCCTTCCGGATGTCAGTCATTGATCTCTGGTGGAAGGCTTCAATTAGAGCGCGAATCAACTGCATACCCATGCCAGCATCAAAAGATCTACAGAAGATCTGGCGTTAATGATTGTCATTGATGGATGGAAACAACGAGCTGCTGCGATCTACCTACGATCCTCTAAGGCCCAAGCTGATCTCGTTCACTTTGTGTAGAGGCGTGCGAAAGTAAAGAGAGTCGCCAACGAACTGCACAGCACGACCGTAGCCAGAATCTGCGGGTAGAGAGATGGCGGATTGATGAAGTTAGGCTCCATTCCTTGGGGAGGGATGCCTGCTGCTATTGTAGCTGCACTCGTCACGGTGTTTTTTGTTGAAGCTGTCGATGCTCAGCCAGACAAGTTGAAAGGTATTCGGCGATCTTGGTGTGCTTGCATCTTGTTGATGGCAGGGAACGACCATTCTTATGAAGGTAGGAAAACCCGACTTAGACAAGTTGCAAGTTGCACAAACTAGGAATATTGCCATTTCGCGCATGACCTTTTCCCCCTCCCTTTGGTTTGCATTATCCATCCATCTGCAAAGGTGTGACATGGCTTTCATTTTCGCATTAGAGCTTGCCAGCATGAGCGAATTAGTACCTAGCTATTAATTAATTGCCTACTAATAATGATAGGCATTGTAGCGGCTCACGAAGGGGTTAGTCAGTTCCCTACTCAAGCCGTTTGCCACTTTGCATTATAAGTAATTGTAAGTGTGTGTGGTGAGTGTGAATTGGAATATAAAAAAAAAATAGTGAGAGTAGGATCGGGACATCAAGCTTCAAGGTTGCATTGCATTAGAGTCTCCTTGCAGGCGGCTGGCTAAGGCTTAGGGGGGACTAAGGTACCTTATCTTAGAGCCGTCGGGTCCGGTCCGGTACGAATTACCCGTTGAAACTAAGGTAAAGAATAATAGAAGGTAAGATAAGGTAGTAAGGTACCTTAGGACTGTTCACTCGATGTCATGCATCAGCTAAACATGGACGGCCATTTTTTTATTTTTTTTTACCGTTATTCCCTACCACCTTTCATCATTGAGTATTTTGACATAACTACCTTGAATGCAGAATGAAAGACGACTACCACTTCGTTGCACGCTGACTGCATAGCGTGCTGTCCATGTTCGAGTGGTTAGCTAGAGTAACTGGTAAATGGATTCGGAGCCGGACTTCCATACTGCATGCATAATTGGGTGGCGGTGCATGCATTTTTGGGTAGCCAGTCAACGTGGGATCAATTGTCTGTATTCGCCAATTACAATCCATGAGTCGTCCTTGACCCGAAAACCCAAGTGGCGATAGCCATGTAGCAAACGCACGGCTACTGTACGCAAAGGGGTTCACGTGATGGCGATCGTACCTACAATTGTGATAGTAGGCATGATAGGATTCCCGCGAGTGCATTAGGAGGGATGCAGTAGGTCCTGCTGATCTGCGAATATGTCCGACTCATTTATCCTGCCTAAGAGTCGCCTGCAGAAAAAGTCCTAGGTTCCCTTGATATGGGGCGCCGTTCCAAGGGTCGGGTTAGGACCGACTTTCTGTGTCGATCTCGGCAGAGTACGCCTACGAGTACATCATGCTATGATTTATCAAGGATTGATACTTACCTTAGTACCATAGATGAATTGATGCAGGCCCATTCCCCAAGGCTAACAATTAGTTCTTATGCAGAGTGCATCGATCATCCACACTTACTTTGAAAACTTATCTCCGACGGACAACTCTAGGGTGGGGAGGGGCTTTGCCAAGCAAGGCTGCACTGTAAACAGACATACAAGTTGGATTCGTGATGCCTGATGCCTGATGCCTGATGCCTGATGCTAACCCTCGTTCCTCAACCTCTCCTTGTCATGATCTAGGAAGGAGGCGCTAAACAGGAAATACTCTTCGCCTCAGCAGAAAACTTATTAGTAGCTGCAATCTACCATGGCAACCGTGCCTGGCAACAATCACCGACCGCACTATGGGAGAAGACTCCTTCCTTGCCTTCTTGACGACGAGGCCAAGACCAACCCGCACAAGGTTTTTGCTACGCTTGCAAGATCCAACGACCTTTCTCACGGCTTTCACGATGTTTGTTTTCGGCAGGTGGCCAATGCTGTGAACCATGTAGCGTACATGCTGCAAAGTATCTTCGGACCTGAGCTTGACCGCGATTTCGAGACTCTGACATACATCGGTCTCCCTGATCTCCGGTACAGTATCGTCTTTTACGCTGCGGTGAAGTGTGGCTACAAGGTTCGTTCAACATCTCCAAAGAGTCCACTTGGCTGCTAATGGTCAGCAACAGGTCCTCTTCCCGTCCCTTCGGAATCCAGTAGCCACCACTGTCTTGCTGATGGCACAGACTGATTCCTCCAAGGTATTCTACGCTAAGGAGGTAGAGGCAGTGGTCAACGCAATCGCTGTCTCAAATACAAGCTTAAAGACGGCAGCCATCGAACCCCTGGACACTCTCCTGCAGGTCGAAGCTCCCTTATTTCCTTACCACCCCAGCTTTGATGAGGCTGTTCGGCATCCTGTTGTTGTATTGCACTCATCAGGCTCTACGGGACTACCAAAGCCTGTCGTCATGACACATGGTACCTTTACTGTCATGGACAATGATCGCAATTTTCCCACTGTGACTGGTCGAAAAAATCACGATCTGATCATCTGGGATTTTGATGGTACCCCCGGCCGAATTTACGAACCATTTCCGCCCTTTCATCTCGCCGGCTTTCACAACAAGGTGATGGCACCGCTCTATACCAATGCCATCCCCGTTTTTGGACCACCACTTCGACCTCCAAGCGGCGCACTTGTGGCAGACATTATAAAAAAGCAAAAGATCCGTGGCTGTCTTCTTCCTCCATCTGTAGCAGAAGAACTCCTACATGAGCCCGATGGTCTCGAGCTATTCAAGCAACTGGACGTATTTTGTTATGCGGGTGGACCCTTGGCTCAAGCTACCGGCGACTCAGTCAGCGCAGTCACGATGATTTGCCAGTTCTATGGTTCAACTGAGGTAGGACAGGTTAGACAGCTTGTACCTCGAAGCGAGGAATGGTCATACATGGAGTTTCATCCTAACACCAGGCTTAAGTTCTTGCCATCCGACGACGATGCCTTCGAGCTTGTAGTACTTGCAGACGTAGGGACAGGAGAGAGCGTAGCGTTGAACTACAATTACCCCGGGGTGGAAGAATGGCATACAAAGGATTTATTCAGACCACACCCAACAAAGGAAAACCTTTGGCGCTTCCACGGACGCAAAGATGACATCCTCGTACTGTCAAATGGTGAGAAGTTAAATCCAGTACCTATGGAGAGTCAATTACAAGGGTCACCAATCATCTCTGGAGCTCTGATCACAGGCCAGAACCGCTTCCAACCAGCACTATTGCTCGAATTGAAAAATATAGAGCATACGAATGACAGCGAATTGGTTGATGAAGTATGGCCTGTTGTCAAATCAGCAAATATGAATGTGCCTGGACATGGCCGCATCATGCGTTCAATGATCTTGCTCGCCAAAGAGGACAAGCCTTTCATTCGCGCCGGCAAAGGCACTGTTGTTAGGAAATTGACCGAGAATGCGTACGCCGATGAAATAGGAGAGCTCTACTCACGAAAATACCAACTATCGCCGACAAAGCCCTCGCCTCTGGTTGCCACTAGTTTCTCATCCGATACAATAGACAAATTGATTCGCTCAATCCTGCCCTCCACATTGAACATGGATAAGCTGAATGATTCTGAAAACCTCTACTTTTTGGGTCTGGACTCCTTGAAAACGGTGGAGGCTGTGGAGGCTCTAAGATCCATTCTCCTACCTCATCGAATGCCTTCGAACATTTCCTGGCTATCGGCGGAAACCTTTTACAACAATCCTTCCATAAGACAACTCTCACAGGTTATGTTAGCTTTTCTCAACCACGGAATAGTACCACAGAAAAAAGATCGAGTAGCAAGAATGTCGGAAATGTTGGAGAGCTTTGCAAGCTCTCTGGAATACTCCCAAACGCCTACGGCATCTGATCCCAAGCTTCAGGGTCTGTCTGTTGCCTTGACTGGCACAACAGGAACCCTGGGTTCATACCTGTTAGAAGAGTATTCCCGCAATCCCATGGTATCAAAAATTTACTGCCTGAATCGCTCGTCGGTGGCAGAGAAGCAATGGCGTGATGGGTGTGCACAGCGTCATACAGTTGGATCCCCTGATAGTGCAGAGTTGACGTTCATGACTGTGAATTTTGGCCTTGCGAATTTCGGCCTCACTAGCTCCTGCTATTCGGATCTCACAGATGGATGTGACTTCATAGTGCACGCGGCATGGAAAGTGGATTTTAATCAGGACCTATCCTCCTTTGCAGAGAATATCCGAAGTTTTCAAGCATTGGCCAATTGGAGTAGCTCAAGTCCTCGCCGACCCCGGATCACTTTTCTTTCCTCCATCAGCTCTGTTGGTCCATGGAATCCAGCCTATGACAATGACAAAGGTATACCGGAAGCGTCTATTGAGGACTTGGGGGCCGCACTGAGCATCGGTTATGGCGAGTCAAAGCAGGTAGCTGAGCGCTTACTCCACAAAGCCGCTACCGACTGTCGAGTCCCCATCACTGTTCTTCGAGTTGGATATATTGGAGGAAGTCCAACGGCCACCCAGACAAAATGGAGCCAACAAGATCTAGTACCCTCAATTTTGAAGACTTCAAAAGCCATTGGTCTGATCCCTGCTGATCTACCACCTGTCGATTGGGTCCCTGTTGACGTAGTCTCGAAGGTCGTAGTTGAACTAACGATTGAGGATATGGGGGAGTCGATGCGCACACCAAAATACTACCACATAATGAATCCCCAGGCTGTGCCTTGGCGCGAATTCATTCCGTGTATAGAGCGTTATTGCGGGCCCGGAGTGCAAGTGGTCCCTCTCTTGCAATGGGTGGAGAAACTTCGGACGTTCGACGCTGCAAATTCCAAAGAGCTATCGTCAAAGCCTGCTCTAAAGATGCTCAACTTCTTCTCATTGATGACATCCAACGGACCAACTACCAAATATCAGACCTCGGCCAGTGTACAAGCGAGTAAGACAATGGCAGGACTCGAGCCAGTCAGTCCGGCACTCATGCAGAGATGGTTGGATCAAAGCAACTAAGATCGACGCCGGAAGATTCACCTCAACCTGGACTGTGATTTACTCCATCACACGAAGGCAAGGGTTTGGCCTCCCTGCAATACTAGGCATATTGACAGGGGTGTATCTGTCTACATCTAATCTTTCTAAGCTGTTCTATGTTTTCCCCTGTGACCACTTGAATCATTCATTCACGACCAATATCTCAATAGCCATAAAGTCCTGGGTCTACTGCTTCCACTGCCAAGAAATGGTCCTTCCAACATGATGGACCATCTCTCAATTCAATAACCTGATTTCGCAAATCGATCTGAGAAGCTTTCTCAGAGACAGCACGTCCCTCCGATAGGTTGCAGCGTTCCTGATTAGGCACGCTCGGCTGGCTCCAAAATCTAGCAAGAGCTGGACTCGATTGGATCAATACACGACCTGCAGAAGCTTCATACACTACCTCATCTGAATGGGGTCATCAATGAGACGCTCCGCCTGCACCCGGCGGTGCCCACGGGGGGTTTACGCCAAGCACCACCTGAGGGCGCCCATGTATCTGGTCGATTCGTGCCCGGCAACACCATCATCTGTGCGCCTCGCTACTCGATCGCAAGGCATGAGCAACACTCTCACCACATGACACCCCACATGCTAAAAAACAGCTCATAGTCGAATCTTGCTTTGAACGGGCCAACGAGTTCATCCCCGAGCGCTGGTACAGCAGCCCCGAGATGATCAAGGGCAAGAGGGCGTTTGCCCCATTTGCGCTACGTTGGCCTTTCCGTCCCTTTTCTGTTTGATGAACCCCAGCACATGACAAATTCGCCAAAGATGACTAGTATATGACAGCTGCAGGCCGGTACTACTGTATCGGGAAAAACCCCGCGTACTCGGAGATGTGGTTCGTCGTAGCTTTGCTCTCTTCGAAATAAGACGTCGGTTACGCACCCGGCGAGGACGGTGGAGCCGTGGAGCGGGACATGGTGGACCAGTTCACGGCGACTCCCGGTCAACTCCGGTTGGTTTTCCACAAACGAGCAAGTCCTGATAAGTCGGCGATCTGAGGGAGGGGCAATCAGCTTGACAACACAGCGTGACAGTAACTTCGACGTTCGAACATGGCTGGGGAAATTTCATACTTGCGGGAATAGGACAGAGCAATACTGCAGGTTTGGGATACCGTTAACAACATGTGCAGATCCCACGGGGTTGCATAATGTCCCCCAAGATGAATGACGGTGAAGTGTTGGAAATCCCCCCCGCTGCGCCTTGTCAAGGACTCAAAACATAAGATACTATAAGTAAGTAGCACAGACAACTCAATGACTAGGGATTCACAACCCAG
This sequence comes from Evernia prunastri, assembly GCA_003184365.1. Classification (NCBI taxonomy): domain Eukaryota; kingdom Fungi; phylum Ascomycota; class Lecanoromycetes; order Lecanorales; family Parmeliaceae; genus Evernia; species Evernia prunastri. Next base: position 154,499 of record NKYR01000033.1, read on the forward strand.
CCGTCATCAATACAGTGGTCCACTTCAGTACACTATCGTGCCTTGACATGCAGCGTCTGAAAAAGAGTACCCGTGTACGGGCTGGGATGGAGCAGCGTGGATTTCGTAATGTAAGTTTGCCGTAATCGTACTTTACATACTCATAACCGTAAATCTTTCGACGGTATTGGCCTTATACCGTGGACGCGCTAGGGCTCTTAGCGCCCAGCAAAGACGAAGTGAAAAGAACAACAGTCCACGGAATTGATATAATATTGTAGTTGCCGAAGTCCCCTTGCTAGCTGAGGCGCATTTTCAACAGTTTGCCACTTTGCAACATGCACCATCTTGTTGGAAATGATGCAGTACTGCTGTGTTGATACCCCGCTCCTCAGACATATGAGTAGCCTTCACACCACTCCATAGAAAATCAATCAATCCTTCGTGACCAAATCCCAACACATCTTTATCAGAGGAGCAACGATGTTGACCAAGACCGTTTGCAAAAAGTCTTCGTTCTGCATATCTGGCGTTTCTTTAAAAGGACAGTGTAGACAAGCGAAAACAATATCCGCCCACCGCGGCCCAGCCTACACAAATTTCGCAGTCAGCCTTGTCCTTCGATTTTGGGTAACGATCCAAGAAAGGAGACATAAACAATGGCATTTCACTCAAGTAATAGCAAAATCATGGGGGAGTGTGTTGCTAAGTGTGGCTTTCTGCCGCCAACATATGGGGTGTGGCCCCCAGTTTGTCATCAGATGAAAAGGAGTTTGTCCCGAAATGGACGTACCATTCGGCACACCTCACGCTCGAGACGCCATGCAACCTCGAATTCGGTCTCATCGTCGCTCTGTTTGCGTGATTCAAGTGTCTCGTTCAATATGAGTTCGAGCAGAACCATACCGAGGCTATATAGAGGCGGACTCAGTATACCAAATGGTGCGGACGGCCTTTCTAGCTGATCGGACCGATGTGGCAAGTCGACTTGAGAATGAGGGCGTAGGAGCGATTCTCTCTTAACGTCGCCAGATGAAGTCTCAAACAGCACGTCGCGGCTGGACCAGGAGTCTTTGAGCCATGGCGAATCGTTGAGACAGAGGAGCGATGAAGCCAGTATTGCCGCTAGTCTAGCACGGTCATTCTCGAGGAAATATCGTGGATAACAATCGAAGCGTCGATCAGCAGAAACAATGTCTGCGAGGGATATGCTGATGGGCGTCTCAGCGATGGCTTTAAGCTTGAGGGTATAGCCTCCGGATGGATCGGCTGATGACTGGAGACAACCTAGTGGCAACGAAGAAGGCAGTCTACGTTCTGGCAGCCTCAATGATGCGCTAAGATTGTTGTGTGGAACAGACGATGCGACTGCGCACAGGTCTCGGTAAGAAGGACATATTGAGAAATATTCATGGTCAATATCCAAACACCTGGCGATCTGCCATTCAATGCAGCGCGAAAGGCCATCCTGGTCTTGACCACTCAGTGCAATTGAGAAGATGGGACGATCTGCCCAATCAGGTGGCATAAAAGACGTGAAGAATATGCGGGCAGCCTGAGCGAGCCAGTGCTCGCTTTTGGCAGTAACATTACCTGCGAGTGAGTGGAAAAGATCGACGGCCTGTCGGCGTATATCACGACAGATAGCCGCATCCACAGTGACATCAGGATTGTGATCAGTGCCAAGGGTTCTCAACGTCCGCTGCTGGTCTGTCAAGGTAGCAAGAGTCTCGTTGTCATCCTTGAGCCTCTTTAGTAGACCTGAGCGCTGTCTTGTGTAGAAGCTGAATCGAATTCGATGCAACAGGAGCTTGATTTTCGATAGTTCGTCTCCATTTTCGTCAACGGCCGTCGCCTTTTTCTCACAAACTCGAGTCAGTTCGCAGTCTCCATATGCACAACGGCAGCCTCGCAATAAGGAAAACCCTGTATGCACCTTGTCCACGCTGGCCTTGAAGGCTTGCAACGTATTCTCCAGCCTCCGCATCACACCTTGATAGACAGTCCATTGCTCGCCGAGATGGATTTTCAAATTGTTCGTAATCTCGACATGATTTTTGCGGAGGCTGTCCGGGTCGGCTAAAAGCTTGACAATCTGTCTTCGATTAAGGAATGACAGTAGTAGCTTTAAATAGGAATTTTGGAATAGAGCTTCCTGGACTTGGATCTCGAGCTGAATCGCTTCTAGCTCTATGCGACATGCTTGCGCTTCCCAAAGACGAAAGGAGCTTTCTTCCGCAAGAAGTCTTTCAATGACTCCAATGACAAGCGGGAAAACAGCTAGGACTATGCCTCCCACTTCGAAGCCCGACATGTTTTTACCTTTTGTGGCTATATACTAAACAATATAGATCTATAGTAAGAAGATGTTGCTTTCATATGCGGGGTCATATAAGCTGTGCATTAGTGTGGGAATCTAAGGTACCTAATGGGGTATGGTAGTCCCACTCCCTACTTTGATGTGACGTTCGGTGGTCTGCTTACTCTATATAGACCATGTATATATATATATGAGGTAAATGTTATACAAATATCACAGCCTGCTCAAGTATGCCCCCCATAGTACAAGCAACCGAGAATCAACCAACATTGCAACCTCAGCCAAGCAAAGACGGTGCGCACCATTGGTATCCCGTTGTAGAGCAAGTGCGCACTTGTGGTATTGGTTTCCAGACCCTTCAATCTCTAGTGAAACAGCTGCACCGTGGTATAAATACCGAGACAAAAGAGGGAGAAGAGCAACTCTTGCTATGTAAAGATGTGCGCGATCGATTCCAGATGTGGAGCGCTAGCTTCAATGTGGCGAACCAGACATTGGATCACCGCCTAAGGAAGTCAATGGGGATTGCGGGTGTCGTCTTCAAACTATTCGACGGAATTCTTGAGCTGTGTCATGCCTGTATGGACCCTATCCATATCCCTTACTAAAGCTTCATGTTTCTGATATGAGGACAAACAGCCGAACAGACCTTGCTATCTTCTCGGTCTTACAGAGACAAGTACAATCGCGTCGGCCAGCATCTTACTCAACTTCGACACCTGGTCGAGAAGCTGATTGAGTTATCACCAGCACTGGAGGCTCCAGCACTCTCAACGGTCTCCCAAGTTGAGAATGACATTGATGGATATACGCAGGCAGATTTTGATCTCGCAAGGGATCCGCTTAGCCAGTCGATCGTTGGGAAATTCGAGAAATCGCAAGATTATAAGACGCTTTTCTTGATCAGCAACTCGGTAGCTCTACAAGAATGGCGATGGGACATGACCGCGCAACTGCTATACCAGTCTGCACGGCGTTTGCCGCAAGTGGTCAGAAGTTTGGCCGGGGCGCCGAAGGTGCGCTTCGCATTCAGTATCTCAGAGCGACAAGAAACGACTCTGGAGATGAAAGATGCTTTTCAAGTCTTTTGCCGGCCTGTGCCTCGTGGACCTTCTCTGGAGACCTCGGTACTCGACGAGTGCCTGTCAAACTTTGCTTCAAGAGTGACGTATTCATCGGGGAAACCGTTGAACCTTTTGGTTTTTACTGCCGACTGGCTTGGCCCAAAGGCTAAGACCATGGAGAGATCGATATTGGAGATTGGCAAAAAGATAAAAGTAGCAAATGCGGAAAACGGCCAAATTGCCATACAATTTGTCCAGCTTGGAGCCAATCCGTTCATCACGAAAGATGTGATGTGGTTGAAAGCTGCAATCAACAGTGATCGAGCAATCCTTGGAGTTATCGTATGTAGATGAACAGTAGATGGCCTCTTATCAGAACGCTGACTCTGACTAGGAGATCGAACTTCTAGTGATCGAGGGCGTGCTAACTTCAGAGCTCACGTACGAACAGCTGCTGCTCAGAGGTAACAGAGGTCAAATCCTTCCATCAATGGGATCACTCGACAGCGAACAACTGATTATTCCTTGGGATCTGGTGGTTGAGTGAGTCGCAAAGCAAGATGGAATACCTCCTGTACGGGACATTAGATTCAACTACTGACTCAGCTCTCAGCAACCTGACCATCTATACCGACACTGAAATCCTGCGAATTTGCTTTGGAATTTACGGCCCAATAGACGACGTCGTAAGTCTGTCTTCTGGCATGTAGGAACATTCTGCACGCTGAGAGACCTACCATTTAGCGTCTCCGAGAGGGCACCACCAACACCGCAGACTTCTCTGCACTTATCAGATACCAGAGAAAAAGTGATGCGGAGATTGCGTGTGGTGCCTTTAACAATAGCAGGTAATATATATAGCGTCCTGTGGTCGTCCATCACTAACAACTTCGTGTGGAGATTTGACGGCTCAATCATCCGTGCGTATTTGCAAGCGCCTGGTCAGCCCCTTGCGAGCGGCCTATACCAACGCGAGGACCGTGCCGTAGCGTCGAGACTGGATCCTGCAGGTCGTTGAGAAGTACGAGTATCAGGTACGACACGTTGATTAAGGGGAAAGCTCCTATTCCCGGCCTCCCCCCCCCCCCCCCCCCCCGGGGCGCAAATTGGGGGACTATAGACCGTATTCAGGGAGAGGAAAGCTCCACTATTCTCCCATGATTATGTTACTACTAGGATGAAATGCCATCATTTTTCTCTCCTTTCTCTGTTCGTTACCCGAAGCTAACGACAACGCTGACCACTTCCTCAAGTTTACGTAGATATGAAGATTTCTAGGCAAATTCCTCCTATTTGTTCGCAAATCGAAGGATCATATCCCGTACTCTGAGAGCAGAAAGCTCCATTAAACCCCCCATGATTCAATCACTACTTGGGTGAAACGGCATCAATTGTGTCTTCTTTCTTGGTTCGTTATCCAAATTCGACGACGACGCTGACTCCAAAATCTGCATGGGCAGAATTTTGATGTCCATTCGCCATCTTGTGGCATGACGGAATTGGCAGAGCGCATGAATATAAGACATTGAGGAACAGGCTGGGTAAAATATACCCTGCAGGAGACAAAGTATCTCGCAATTAAAGCATCTCAGAGTCTTGAAAATTGTTGTAATGTTTCAAGTCGAGGTATAACGCTGGAGACATAGGATGAAAGATTCTCGTAGGAGTAAGATACACTGCAACGCAATTGATTTGTGGGATGATAGAGTAAACAGAAGTCAACATTGTGGCCTGTGTGTGATTATAAAAACAGCCGTCTCCGTCTATTATTTGAAAGAGAGATCAAATTTTAGGAAAGTGTTCCTAAGACTTAGAAGACTACTCAGTACTCGTGTAAAGAGGTAGAATAGAGTAGGATGAGTTTCGTAATGTTATATACCGGTGGCAAGGGTATTAATCGTCATTATACCGTGGACGCGCTAGGGCTCTTCGAGCACCAGAAAGGAGACGTGCTATGTCTGATCCCCAATGAAAAGAACAACAGTCCACGGTGTTGATATATTACTGTAGTTGCCGCCCCACTTTCCCGAATCGACTCTGCTCTCAGTAACCCATGGACCGGCGCTGGCTTGGGGCTGAACGTTGAATCCTGCGCCCTGCCGGTCCATGCATGGGAAAAGCTCCGAAGTGTGCCTGAATCCTCAGGAATATATCCATCAATCCAACAGACTCACGACCGATCTCTGTTCGTTCGCATGCACCTGAAGCCTCCTCTTTCGCACTGATTTCCTTCCCGCACCAATGGAAAAGTCGTCCGTCTCTCCGTATAAACCACCCCTGGCGCGTCATCCTCTTTTGATTCCTTCAAAGACCTGGCTTCTTCTCAAATGCTCAAGGGTGACAACTCTCCAACTCGGTTTCACTGTTCCTCAGGGCCACGAATCCCCGGCCTTCTATGTTCCGCTGTGCCGATGAGCCGAAATCGCTCCGTCTCCCCGTCGGTACGTTGCTCTTTGGATGCGACAGGAGCCCTGCGGATACATTCTTGAAAAAGCCATTGGTGGCGAAGTAATAATAGAAAGGCCTCAACGCGGGCGTACAGGAGCATGTAAGTCCGGTGTTTATCTCGAGGACCCTATTTGAATATCAGTCGCCGTAAAGGACAATGTTGAATGAAGAAGGGTGGCTCACATCCAGAGTAAGATTTTACCGTCCCACCATACTTGGTCGGCCGCGTGGAGCTTGTGGACCAGGACGCTGTAACGAACGGCGGCAACCAGGAAGGCTCTATATGGCGGTTAGGATTGGTGCTACAAAGTGGTTGCACCGAAGCTGGGTACTTGCATGGTTCCGCTCATGAAAATCAGGGTGACACCTAGCTTCTCCTTTCGAGATAGTTGCAAGCGCCAAATCATTGGCAGAGGTAGTACGATGATGAAGAGATCACAAATGAAGTTCAAGGAACCGTAGGCAAGACCGACCTCGATAGAGATCACGCAGTGGCCGAAATATTTAACGATGGGAGCGCAGCCGAACAGCTGTGTCAAAAGATTGGCGAACAGATAGCCGAAGACGAAGGTCATGACTGCCCAGGTGGAATACTTGAAATACTTGTTCACGCCGAAGAGGCGCAGGTATAGGAGAAGGATGGTGGTTTTGTAGCCGAATAAGGAGCCAAGATAGAAGAACGAGGATATGAAGTTCCACTGGCTCGGGAGAGCATGTTAGCAAGCTCAGATCAACATCCGAGACTACTTTTACCTTGTTGAACGCAGCGTAGAGGTCAGGGGACATGTCGGCAGTATGCCATCCGAAGCCATAATTCGTTCCTAAACCTTAGTGAGCAAAACGGGGCTGTACAGGACGGGCAACAGGCGTACCGTATGCAATAAGAACGTTGTAGACTATGCAAAGCAGCTGTTCGAACCTCTTGAGTAAGGCTGCAACGAGTGAAGGGTATGATGAGGAAGAATACCTACCAGAGTAAGAAATGCAGCATCTATGACTTGTGAGGGCAAGGCCACAAGGAGACGGAGGCAGGATAGCTTACAATCATCCAGGCTAATCGAATGACTAATGAAAGCTCTAGTCCAAACCCGAATTGTCACCAAGAGACTAGAAACACCGGCAGATACCACGCAAACAACCACAATGGTATGTTGATTGCTCGAGGGATCAGTGTTGACGACCATTGCTCGACGTATTGCAAAATGGTGAGACAAAAATATTGTAATCATGTGAGATCCAAGTCAGGGCCACGGACACTTATGACTGAGAAGTCGGTGACCAAAAAGAATACCATTTCGAACGCTCTCTGATCTGGTCAGATTAGGCAGCACACGGCTGTGAGGGAACAATTTGTGGGGGGGGCTGAACAGGTACTGCGCAAAAGCATATGCAATTGACGTGGAAGTGTGTCAATCATGCATGTAGAGCCTTTCTTGCAGTACAGACCTGGTGCAGCAACTGCCCTTTCACTGCCCATGCGGGTAGAATTACATGCCTAAGACGAACGGTCCAAACAGTAGGAGAACAACGTTGCGGGAAGCCACATGAATTATCCTTTCGCGTTGAATCGCAAGAGTTTGTGTAGAAAGACAGGGATGCTTGCCAGCGGCGCCGTGGGGGTCTGCAGGTCAAGATAAAAATACCTGCAAGTTATTGGACTACCGGCCGAGCATGATGCAGCGGGATCCCATCTTTCCAAAGGCTATATTTAAACGGGAGCCAATGCCTCGAGGCGTTTGGGTCAACGGTTGAGCGAATCTTCAGCGAACGAGAACATCATCCTCGATATATCTTCGATACGTTTTGCGGTATTGGGACCGGCCACACCGAATTACATCGCATAGAATTAGTCATAGTCTATGCTATGCTATGCGGTGAATACTTGGCTACACACATTTGGAGATGATCGGTCAGCTTTCATCCCTGCGGCAGTCGGGTTTCGCTCCGTGAACAGGTATGTTGTGTGTGGCAGAAGAAGAAAAAGACAGCATTGCATGCTGCATGTCAGCATAGAGCCTATATATTTTCCAGCTCCGATAGGATGATCCTCAGGACGAACACGTAGTCCAAAGCTTAATCTTCGGTTAACTTCTTGCCTTCCCCGTTCCGAGCCTCGTGCTACGTGCTTCGTCCGTTCTGTGCGTCCGTTGCGTGCGTCGGTCTCGTCCGTCATACGCCCACAGCTGCATGGCGCTTAGCAAGACTCTCATCCAATACTTGCTCTGAGTCGAGTCGGTCCCACAATCATTGATTGCCACGAGAGCAGAATGATCTCGGAAATTCAAATCAGGTGCCGGCAATAAGAAAGTCTTAAACACATACTGCCTGACTTTTTCGCTTGGATAACACTTGTAGTACTCTAGACCTCAATTTCTTCTATTAGTAAGTTTCTGTTCTGCTCATGACATTGGGATACTCTCGACTGTATAGAATGAGTAGCTAGAAGGGTCATTTAATGATGAAGAAAATAAGTAGACTGCCTACCTAGGTCTTTGTAGCCACCTCAATACTCCGAAGCTGAATTCCGTTCATACGGGATTCCAAATTTCAGCCTCTCATAAAAGCGTAAGAAAATAGATGCATATGCAAGATAACTTCTTATTTTTTTGTCTGCTGACGAATAGAATCAGCCCTAAACCTGTTCACGGATGGAAGCCGTATTATTCGAAGATCCAAAAAATATCTCCTAGAAGTAATTATGGAACGATCCTTGGGCGTGATAAATGCTTTGATCGTCAAGTTGGCCCTAGGTATCAATCCGAAGTACGAGGACCTAGGTAAGCCGAGGTGCATTGTCCAGGCAACCCTCGCCGGGGCGCGGGCGGGCTATTACCCGAAATCTTGGCGCTGAAGTCTTGGCGTCTGACGGATATATCAATTATCAAATCTGATCCAGGAGAGGATACAAGCTTGAGTCCGCAGAGGCTGTTTACGTCCTTGAGAATGACATGTAACCCATCAAAGAAAGACTCCGGAGAGCAAGCAGGCCGTGTCATTTGTCTATCTAAGCATTGGCCATGCTCGGTCGCCTTGCATACTCTAGAGGTGAGCGGGGCCAGTCTGTATCTTCTATGTACACTTATGACTTGCTATCGGGGAGACGGAATTCGGTCTCAAAAGTGCCGAGTTTGATGACTGTAGACGATACTCGCGTGTACTAAATGTGCTATAGGATCCCGACAACGCCTTCCTTCACCGGTGCATTTCTGCCCTTGAGGTCCACCTGGTGCTTGCCGCAATCCCGCCCTTGTCGCCTGTGGCTTGGTTGCGCAATACAAATGCTGGTGAATGACGTACACTAGATTCCTTATCTCACCGCGGTACGTGATGCTATCAGCGACAAGTTACGCGCTCCCTGCCGCGGTTCCATCCATGCGAGGTGTGTGGAATCTTCTTCCCCAAATATCAATCGCTTGTCAAAGCCAAAGTCTCCATTCCGTCGTTCCGCAGGGCGTATCTCCATCTGCTCGTTTAGCACCCAATGCAGTGCCATCTCCGTAATCCTCTGGTGGCTTACGCTTCAGCCGCGATAGAATCCCCAATGCCTTCCTAGCGATGCACGTGCTCAAGACAGGCGATGCTGATTACATCGCTTTGTTATTACCTCACCTGTTGTTTTCGAAGACGGCTTGTCAAGGTGCAGTCGCATTTTTATAGATGGCTTGTACCACGGTGGCGGTGCTGACCGATGTTCCTGCAGCATTGCCTACGAGGAAGTGTATCTCCCCTGTCTTCCTCTCTGCCATTAGGCCGAACGAGAACACAAGAAATCGAACTCCACCTCATCGCTTTCCCAACAATGACCTCTCTAACCATAACAGAAGTAGAATGCGCTGAAGAACATGCAATGACCCTGATTGCCGGCAATGCAGAAGGTAAAGAATTTAGCAATCCAGCAAGCAGCTCCGGCCGGCATGCGCACGAGACCACCGCCAACGAAATATTTGATCCCGCCCATTCATCTGTAAAACCAGAGTACCCAACCGGCCCCAAGCTCTGGCTCATCATGCTCACCGTAGGGGCGGTTCTCATTCTCACCTGCATAGACATGAACATCGTCGCCACCGCCGTGCCGAGCATCACAGACCACTTCCACACCGTCACTGATGTCGGCTGGTATTCGTCCGCCTTCAGGCTCTGCGTGTGCGCCTTCCAGTTCGTGTTCGGCAAAGCGTACACGGTCTTCTCCGTCAAGCGCGTCTTCTTGCTCGCCAACACCATCTCTATAGCAGGCTCGCTGCTCTGCGGGACGGCCGTCACGTCTATCATGCTTGTCATTGGGAGGGCTGTAGCTGGATTAGGCTCTGCTGGTCTTCTTTCAGGGTGCTTCGTCATCCTCGTGCAATCGGTACCTCTGCGCCGACGGCCCTTATTCGTCGGCGTGATGGGCAGCATCGAAGGTGTGGCTACCCTAGCCGCACCACTCCTCGGTGGCGCTCTTACTCAGTCACTCGACTGGCGGTGGTGCTTTTACATTAACGTGCCCATCGGTGCCGTCACGCTTTTGTTGACCATGTGCTGTTTCTCAGACACGAGGAAGCCCAGCGACGTCGCCCGCATGACGTTCAAGCAGAAGGTATCGCAACTCGACTTATTGAGCAACCTACTCTTCCTTCCCGCGCTAACCAGCCTCTTTCTCGCATTCTCGTGGGCCGGCACTAAGTATCCTTGGGACAGTGGCAGAGTGATCGGTCCTCTTGTCGCTTTTGCCGTCCTGCTTGCCGCCTTTGTCTACAACCAATTCCGTCGCGGCAGCGCCGCTGCCCTCCCTTCCCGCATTATCAAGCGGCGCACCGTCATCGCCGGATTCATTTTCATCATGTGCGCGAACAGCACTGGTAACGTACTCGAATATTATCTGCCAACTTACTACCAAATCGTTCGTGGATACTCTCCCGCCAAAAGCGGCTACATGATGCTCCCCATCATCATCGGTGCCACCATCGGCTCGCTCGTCCACGGCGCCGGTACAAGTGCCTTCGGCTACTACGCGCCATTCATGCTCTTCGCCTCGATCGTAATGCCCATTGCCGCGGGCCTCATGACCACCTTCAAAATCAACACTAGCTTCGCGCAACTCATCTCGTACACCGCCCTGTCCGGCCTCGCCTACGGCATCGGTTTCTCGGGACCGCAGAACGCCGTGCAAACGGTGCTACCCGCGGAGGACGTCCCGCTCGGTCTGTCTGTCATGCTGTTCGCGCAGTCCTTCGGCCCGGCCGTGGCCGTCGCAGTCGCACAAGTTCTTTTAACAAATCAGCTCTCGACCAATCTCAGCGGTCTCGTGCCAGGTCTGAGTCGAGCAAATATCGAGAACAACGGCCTGACGGGAATCGTGACGAGCGTGCCGCCGGCCAAGGTTAGAGAGGTTCTCGTGGGAGTCGATGAAAGTCTCATCCAGACATGGTATCTGGTCGTTGGGCTGGCGTGTGGGACGATGGTCGGGAGTTTGATGATAGAATGGCGGTCCGTCAAGTCAAAACGCGCCTGATAATAGTAGATGATCAACAATGACAATGAATCGGATGAGGGCAGTCGAAGAGTAAAGAGCGGAAGGTACTCAATGAGGCCTTTCGCTAGAAACGGGAGCATTGCCGTAAGACGGACGACGAGAGTGGCGTAGGTTTAAGACTGCCTCCAAAGATGTCTTGACTTGGGAGTACGACATGTGCATCTGGACAGCTCCGACTTCTGGAAGATACCTATGGGTATATCAAACCTGGTACTTTCACTGCTCTTATGGGTGTGTCTGACACTGGTAAAGCAACGCTCTTAGACCTACTCGCTTCACGAAAAGAACATCCGTGTTCTTAGGGGTGACAAATTTGGTTGATAGCGAACCTCATAGTCTCACGTTGCAACGTAGCATATCTTATGCCAGACACTTGATTGAGATGTGTGTTTGGACGTATCACTGCAGGTTCCCGTATCTGTTTGGCTGTCGAAGCCTGGAATGTGTTTTCTCAACGGAGTATGAGAGGTGGGGGCAAAGGTCCAAGCACTGAGTAGATCTTGGATATCAATAGCATAGCATACGCTCGCTAGTGTATGTTGCCTGCTCAATACGGGGCTTTCGTACGGATAGCGAACACTTTCATTGCACGAACGTTGCAGCAGACTATGAAACTAAAATGCAAGACAACGATATCCTGAAGTAGATACCACGACAACCCTAAGAGGCCGTAGTGTAAGTTCCCATCACGTGTAAAGTTGGGATCCCTGACTCTTCCCGCTGATCCGTGACCCGCCGGACTCTTGCCGGCCAAGTGAGGAACAGAAACCGAACTCGCAGACCTTTTACAAATGTTCAATCGAAAGCAACAACACCTGCGAGCTCTCGACCATGATAAGGGAAGAGGTGGTATGAGCAATCTTTGGGGGAGAGGTCCTTGGATCTGCTTGACGTTGCAGCCGTAAGGATGACATTTATGAATCGGGTTTTTTTTTCTTTTTGGTGAACAATCAAATGACAAGCACTCCTTCATTGGATGAATAGAAATATCCGAGCAAGCAGCCACGAGCTGGCCGTGATGATCTGACAAGTATTAGCCTTCGCTATTACGCCTTGACAGGGACGGGATGTTTGGCTCACGAGTGTGTAAAATCATTCGGGACTGCCCCATGGCCTGGTAAGCGTACCTCAGAATGAGAACGCTTGGTGTACCGTGGGGCTGTCAAGATGGTTAGGATGATGGCGGGCGAGCTCGTCCCGCGTTTTCTCTTTCTATCCTGCACCGCTCCAAGTACCTGAGGATTAAAACTTTGCGAGACTTCCTGGCTATCTCTTCTGGTGTCCTACCTCGCCCATCTTTGAACCCAACCGAGGCTCCAGCCTCGACAAGAATCTTTGCCAGGTCGGCCGTTACCAGATTGTCACCATACTCTTCAGCAGCACAATAGCATAACGGCGTGATTCTTTTTACCACTGGGTCCGGTAATGCACCAAAGGAAAGAAGCATTGTCACGGCCGTTTTGTGATATTTTTGAACTGCTGCAAAGAGAGGAGTACGACCTTGCGTGTTGGGAGTATCTGGGGTTATGCCACGATCCAATAGATCTTTGAGAGCACTGGTGTCACCATCGTTTGCCGCATTGAAAACTTTAGCGACGTTAAGCCATTTGCTCGGTGGATCTTTCAGACCACGGTAGTGGGACAATTTGAGGAGAACATCTTCTTTGCCGTTACTTGCTGCTGTTTGGAACAACTCATCTGTGATCTCTAGATTGGGATTGTAATTGTATAGCCACTCGATTGGACCGGGCGACCGTCCTCGGTCATGTGCTTCCACTGCTGCCTTCAGAGCGTGTTGTGTAATTACCACCGGAACATTCTTTTGTAGCAGCAAGTCAAACGTTTTAACCGAGAAAATTGTTTGCTCCGCTACGGCCACAGACAGCGGTTCTCCTGCATGAATCTCCTCGGCTTCTTCCAGCAGGAATTCGACTATCGAATAACCAATTTCTTCGTCCATATTCCTAGCTGCTGCTTCAAGTAGGCTCTCTGGGATTGAGGCTGTTCGACCGTGAGCCCAAAAGAACCTGAAGAGTTGCAAAGGATATACATTTGCTGCTGCTTTAAGAACCTCGAGCGTAATGGGCAGATGACCAGGTTTCTTAATGACGGCTCTGACAATGTCATTACGGTACATACTCACTGCAGCCATCAGCACTTCCTCAGTGAGCAATTCAGGCTCAAGCCAGCGTAGCAGGTGTTCCGTCAAAGCGCCTGCGCGGATAAGAGTCGATAGCTTGCCCTCTGTCATTTCAATTGGACCAAAAGCTTCCTCCAATGCCTGGATCGCTTCTCTCCCGTTGCCCTTATTTTTGGTTGCCTCAACGAACGCGTCCTCGGGAAACGTGGTCATACCAGCTTTCTCTAGAAGCCTCCTAACCAACTCGCCACCACAGGACCGATTATGAGCGGCTGCTTCTAGAACATCAATTGTGACATCGATCTCCCCAAAGCACGCTAGTAGTTGCATCGCAGCGTCTAGTGGCAATCTCTTCACGGCTTCTCTCACGACGCACTCCGTGAATACAGCGGTCTGAGCTCGTTCTAAAAGCAATGGCATAAACTCGCTTCCACATTCCTTGTTTTGAGCTGCGATCATAAGGACATCTTCTGTAACATCGCGATCTTCGGCTCGATCAAGCAACAGCCTCAGCATTTCTGTGCTTCCTAATTCATCGGAATCTGCAGCATTACGCAGCAAGCCACACATTTCTTGAGCGATCAAATTCTCACCTGCTCGATCGAGTAGCCGAGTCATCGTTTCAATACATTCATGTCCACACCTTGCGAAGCCGTGCAAGAGGTTAGAGATCTCTTGGACGGTTACTGTGTCATCTGCACGGTCAAAGAGGAGAGGTAGACTCGCATGTCCATCCCGCTTCCAATAAGACCACTCTGCAGCTTTCTTCAAAGTTTTGCAATTGATCTCGCAGCCGTGCTCAAGCAACACATCTAGAACCTCTGCACCCACCATCATAGCATTATCTTCCAGCATGTCTTGTGTGATTTTCCCCCCATGAAGGAGCAAAAGGTCTAGCTTCTCGCGGTTTCGATTCAATACCGCGATCCACACTGAGTACGCGGTAATACAAGACCCCCCACCATGGGCGAGTAAAACCTTCATAATGTTAAGCTTCGTGATGTCATCACATTGAGAGATATTCGAATCCAGGGGCCCTAGTGCTGAAGTGATAGATGAGCGATCTGCTTTGTTCAAGAGAAGAGCTATCTTTTCTAGATTCGGTTGGTACATTGCTATGCTCAAGATGTAGCTGGGCATACGATCATGTGCTGTCCTGTTGAGTAGTAACCTGAAGTCGTCCACACTTGCCCGCTCCGCAGCATGACCAAGTGTCTCTGAGGTGATCGTGAACTCAGGATTCTGCTCTAGTAGAAGACCAATCCTTCCGTCATAGGTGTGGTTGATACCAGCAGTTATGATACGCTGATCTAGGTAGACACCTGCGTCTGATCCTAGCAATTTAACCAGCCTTTCTTTTTCAAGGTACTGCGCTGCATATCTCAGCACTGTGGGCGTGATCTCTATGTCTGTTTCACTCTCCATAGGTGTGTCGACCACTTCGTTTTGAACAGATACCATCGCCAGGATTAGGGCACTCCTTCGTTCTTCCGTACTGATTTGGTTCTTTTGTAAACAGGCGTCCACGATTTCGCTGTATCCGTACGTAACTGCAACATAGAAAGACGCTAGCGGGCAAGTATGATAGCGACTGAGAAGACTTTGTAGCTGCGAAAACCACTCTGGCGCCATGTGCACATTTCTACAGAACTTTTGAACCCAAGCATTGAAGGCCATGTTGCTTGGAGGTCGGCTCGATATAAAAGAACGAAATATTCGGCCAAAATTGGTATCTGCAGTTCGAGCATTCCGTGAAGCTAGATTGCAGTGAGTCATAGAGAAATCCAATCCATACGCGACAAACTCAGCGAGCGTTGCGCTTTCAGTCAAGGTAAGTCTCTTCGGGAGGTCGACAATATGACCATCGGCAAGAGCGGACACTCGGTTCGAACTATCGGTTGTTGCGATCATATGCAACAAGCAGCTCTCGGCGGCGACAGTATTACAGGAAGCCTCGGAGAATTCCGCTCTATTCTCCAAAAACTCCCTCACAGATAAGTGGGCAAAGCGAAAGATATCTAGGCCCTCATCATACACGACTAGATTATGACATAGGTCTAACAAGATCTCTTTCGTTGCGTATGGCGAAGGCTCTCCGTTCTTGACACTGACAGCCCGTAGAAAAGTTGAAGCATTCAATGTCGTCTGGGCACAGAGCAACCATTTCAAGGTGTTTACGATTAAAACGCGAGAGGCTTCACCAGCGTACGTAGTGAGCTGACTGTAAATCTGGACGTATAATTGCTCCATTTTGGGCGGCATGTGTCCAAGTTTTGATCGAATGTCTTCATCAAGCTTCTGCTGACAGAGGACTTCGAGTTGTAGGCTCGCCCATCGAAACCTGAATTAGGTCTCAGTCAGTTGCATAATTGATATGAATAGATGAAAAGACTGACATCCCATCTGAGTATAGACACACTTGTTCAATAATCAGCGCCTGCATCTCCTCTCGTGCCCGGCTATTACGTAAGAGTCGTCCCTTTTCGACAAGGCTTTCAGTCTCTATCTTAACAAAATCTTCGATATCTCGAGAATTCTTGTTTTTCGACACACTTAGACTTGGATAATCTTGAAGTTGCCAGACTATGTCTTGGTCATCACGGCTGGAGACAAAGATCTTGACTAAGCCAGCAGATTCTTTTAAGATATATTCGAAGGCATCGAGGAGAAATTGACGCTTATCCGGGTCACATTCGTCGAGGGCATCGATAATGATAGTCGCAGCTCCGTGGAGCTCAATGAGCCCCACTATGAGTTCCCGACTTTGCTCTGAACAAAGACCTTTGGATCTGAATCCTTCGGCTTGTTTTTTATATATCTGGATAGCGGGAGGAAGAAGAGCTTTGCTAGGCTGGACGGAAGCAAGTTGCCTTGAGACGCTCGCAAGCACAGCATCCGGGTCCTGTCGTTCAGGCTCTGCTGTGCTCCTCGAACAGTAGAAGTAGACAGGCACTGGGTCCTGGCCAGCCCGAAATTTGGTCATTGTATCCTGAATGACGATTGAACTGAATAGTCGTAGTCAGTACCAAATTTCCTGAACACTATGTGAACAGAAGGTGAAGGCTTTTCGTCTCGTCATGAATACGGTGCTTGGGCCGGCTCACACTAGAGTGGACTTTCCGGATCCTGCTGGACCGTGAAGCCAAAGAAGTGACGAAGCACTCTTGTTACGCCATTGCTTGTAAATCGGATCATGTAGCAGCCATTGCCCTGACCCAGGGAGAGCTTTCCCAACAATCTGCTGATGATGTTCTTGATACGGTTGAGACGACAGCCAGGCCAAAACTTTGATTCGCTCAGTGTCCAATCATCGTCAGCGAGAGCTCGTCTCCTACTGGAATTCAATGCTGACCGTTCAATATGTCTTCTAGACCGTCAAGCTGTTTACTCATTCGACAGATGGGGCCATCAATAGATGCTAGAAGCTTTCGCAATTCGGCATGCTTTTCATGTTCGTCTGAGAAGCAAGTCATCAGATTGATCTAAGCTAGAAATTGTCTCACACGCACCGACTGATAATGCGTCAAGACGGTCACTGATACTACTATTACCTACAAACTCTTTATTCAGTAGCTGTAAATTACTACCTGGAGTGAGAGCCTACTTTCTGCGTCTACAAGGCTTGCATGACGATCAACACTCGTCTGCTCCGCATCAATGCTGAGTAGGAGACTCTCAAATTCTTCACGGGGCCTAATCACAGACTGGAAAACACGTTCTGTAGAGAGTTTTAGTCCGCGACTCGATACGAGTATTAATTGGAACGAACTTGCGGTATTTTGCTCAAAATATTGCCTTGCTCTTGCCAAGTACACAAAGGTGGATGCATATAACCGAACAAGGGCTTCCTCAAGAGCTTGTACACTAGCGGTCACTGAACTATGACGATGGAGATATACGCGTTCAAATATAGTGAAGCGGGAAATGCTATGAGCGATGGTTTCCGCAGCTTCAACGACAAAATCAAATTTGTTGATGTCACTGACCGCCACCTGTAAAATCGTTACCATACAATCTGAAGTGATTGGCATCAACTGTATAAACCTGTAACAAGAAGCGGACTCCAGCCCATGGAAGTGCAGCATGAGTTGGGTCGTACTGGATCACTACATCCCCAATTTGCTTGAAGTGATTGAGCCAGGTCACAATCTTACCGAGTAAGTCGCACAGAATCACAGTCTCGCCTCCACAACCTGGCCGACCGCACCGCCATCGTTGTTCGATTGACTTTGTTTTCGCACTATTTGTTAATATGTGCAAATCGTTGAGAACATCCAGCCTTTCTTGTCCATCGAAATCGACTGCTTGACGGTCTTCTGGAGTCAGTTTACTGAGTGCAGCGGCCCAACGGTTAGCACTTGCTGCTGTCATGGCGTCTACATATCACTCAAAGCAGGATTAATCTCCGTTCGAGTCGTCGAACAAGTGAGGGTGGGGCTTAGAGGTAAGACTGGGTAATGAGGCTGCGAGGTGACACACAGCTAGACGAGAGGTTTGCGAACCGCACATGGTGGCAGGCTGCTGCATTTTATATGTTCACGAGTCAAGCTCAGTCCGAACACGTTCTGGTATCCAATACCCTTCTTTCACAGGGGTGATTGGTATGCATTGCTTTTGCCTACATTTGACTTGCTGGCACATACAGTGTAGCAGCAGTACTCAATTGCAGCTAGAGAACGCAAGAAGCCCGCATAGATCCAACGAGCCATCCACATGGCTCTCGGATCCGCACTAGATAATGACGAAACTGGGCGCGTAACACTATGAAGTCAGCGTACTCGGATTCAAAATTTATTTCAATTGCTTGGGACAAAAGAGCCATTGGCGAAAACTGGAATGCAAAAATAGTTCCTTGAGGTTTCTAATGATAACAATCTTAAGAGGGAAACAGTTGGTGGTGCGATGATGACTTTTGATTTATAACAGAGCAGCCTCGGCACGACTTACCCTATCTGCCTCCACCAAAATCTAGTATGCACAACCACCATCCACCATTGTATCAATAAATCACATTGAAAAAGGGCAACATGTCCCTCAGCACTCCTCTCCGCCGCACCTGCCTTCCCTCTCCCTCAATCCCCCAAACACAATGCCGGCACGCGACCCTTCTCCGCCGGCCCAAACGCCCCTACACCTTCACGCAACTCGTCACCCTCTCCGACGGCAGCACCTACACCCACCGCACCACCTCCCCGGCCCCCGTCTACAAATCCACAAAGGACACGCGCAACACGCTGCTGTGGAACCCTTCGAGCCAAAAGGTGCTGAACATCGAGGCCGACGAGGCGGGCAAGCTGAGGGCGTTCCGGGAGAAGTTTGGCAGGGGGTGGGATGCGAGTCGGATGCGGGAGAAGGATGAGGCGGAGGGGAAGGAAGAGGGTGGGGAAGGGGGGAAAGAGCCGGAGGAGAGGGAGGATAATTTGATGGATTTGATCAGTGGGTATGGGTTGGAGGCTGAGGCGAAGGGGGAGGGGAAGGGATTGAGGGAGGGGAAGGCGAGGAGTGGGAAGAGGAAGGGAGGGGAGAAGTGACGAGCGTGTTTATTCAATTGGTGTCGACGCAGAATGGTTGATTCGTGGTTCTACGGAGTTGACATTCAGCGTGGGGAAGACATATACCCAACAGCGCACTGCTTTACATAAAATACTACATTCAAAGCGCCAGGACTCTAGGCGATTTTACAAAAATTCTGCAGAAACACCAAACTGCCAATTCTAAGGTGCATGTCCTTCATTTCACCAATTTGCGGCTGCTTCCCAAGCATCTTCTGAGGTTTCCACATAATGTATTCCACGCCGCTGCGCTTTGATCGCCTCTTCTAGTTACCCAAACCCTCAACTTCTTGCGGGAAATCATCGTCTCGCTCTATCGTTTACTCTTGTCCCTTCGCATATCTTTTCGACTACCATTGTACTTGCTGGAAAGCTATCGCTAGCTTTCTGGTAAGCCCAAAAAAGCCCTCCCCTCACTTGCATGTCTAGAATGTTTGTATGCCTTCCCCAAGTCAGCGTTCGCCAGAGTACAAAGCTTTGCGGATACACCAATACATACCGATATGGAGAGGTGAGAACATAGGGTTGAAGCACACTTCTTTCGGCCTGTTGTGATCCAAACGGTCCGATCGGGTGCAATGCCCGAGCCATAACGAAGGACTTTGTCAGATACTCTTCTTCTGTGCGCTCAATAGAACTCCGGAGGTCGCTTAGCGACGTTGGACGTAGATTCTGAATTGCCTGAACTTATGTCGCCGGTAGCCCCTTGTTCAGCGACCTTGTCAACACCATCCGCTTCGGCCTCCTGGTCTTTCTGCAGCCGATTTTGCTCCTGTTTGCGGTCTTTGGCATGCCACAATTGATCTTCTTCTTCGATATTGCGCAATACTGATACTCAGATATGAGCTTCACAGGGTCATCAGGAATGGCTCGTGTAGCGACTTACCATCTCTCCATTCCTGTTCCTGTTCCGCGTCTCCAGTGCCCAGAGCTTTCTCGACATCCACATTCTCCCCACGCTGCACTCTATCCAGAACATTTTTCAGCAACTTGATCTTGCCATCAGCCTTGCGGCTAAAAGTTGAGTACTCGTTCTTCAGTGTGAGCATTTGAATGGCATTTGACCCAATAAGGAGGAAGACGCAGATGAAGAAAGTTGCAGGGTTCCATTCCTTCGAACGCTGGGGTTTGGCTGGTACTCGCGACTTTTCTGGACTCCGGAAAGCCTTTGGAATGATAGAATGCCATACGGAGGGTTGGGCAACACGTGGTAAATTTTCCGTGGAAGTGGCATATGTTCGGCAGTGGTGCAAATGCGAGGAATGGACTGGTCGTGACAATTGGAGCAGGAAAGATTTGGATGACGATCTATACGCAGCAGTAAGATGCCGGCAGCCCAACGCCGTGGCCATTGTATTCTAGCCTCTAGAAAAGCTATGCTTGCCCTGCTCAATCATGAGCTGCTCTTGAGTCTAAGCCAACAGACTTCCAATTTATTTTAGGCTTTCTAATTCGGCACTTCCCGAAAGCTTAATTGCCGCATTGTTTACTTACTCGATGGTGAACCTTTCTCAATAACACACTTTCTATAAGATTGATATGCAGCACCTTGGAGTACGACTATGGCCTGCGCATTGAAGCACATTTGCTACTTGCTAGAATACATAGGTGCAGACTTAAGATGACCCGAAAGGAGCTGCCAGCACGAGCAGCAAATATTCAACGTGCAGTAGCTTCAACGACAACATGCACGTCTGCCACAGTAGAATCGTTGCGGTCCTTCCTTGCGCCTAACTTGAGTCCTGTTCTCCAGCAAAGAAAGCCATCCACCAATGTTCCGCCGCTAAAAGGGAAAGGAGTCTCAGCTCGACCAGCAAATGCTACAGTTGCGCGGGCCGGGAAACGTCCTGCAGTGGCTGTCATCGAAGTACCAGGGGAACAATCTGATTTGATACAATCGCATGATAAACTAATTCTTGCAACTGAAGTTGTAAATGCGACTTTGAAGTCCCTCACCAATGCCATCAAGGATCCTCCAGCTAGGAAATTCACTCAGGCCAAAGGGATACCGCTCGCAAGATCTTCGTCAAATTCCTCATTCTCGAATGGGCTCGAATCGCGAAGCCAAACACCTCTACAGCCGCTATGTGTCAATCGACTGGCCAATTCGCCCGACAAACACAATCGTTCTCGACGCTCATCGTCCACATCCGTGACGAAACAGATAAAGGACGGGCTGAGAGCTCAGTCAGAATGTGCGCGTATCGCATTTGCTGCTCTCCGCTCTCTGCAATGTCAAAAAGATTCTTCGAATGCACTGCCTTACTTGCAATTGGAAAATGGTATGTCTGCCTTGGTCGGCAAGATGTTAGCTTTAGGCTTTGACGACATTGCTCTGCGAGAACTTCGAATTCTCAAGAGACGGCTTGAGGCTTCTAAGACTGTGTCGTCTGGTCAGGGCGCTGCTGCTTCCGCGGATCTTTGGAAAGAGGAAGAGAAATCACATCCTAAGACCGAGACACTGGCTGAGATGCTGAGATTCCGGAACACTAATGCTGGGGGACAAATTCTATCCTTAATCATCACAACACAATTGCAGATACTAAAAATTCTCGCATTAAAAAAGGAGGGTTCCGCTACAGAGATTGCCCTCCAGCACTTACAATTCAGCGCACCGCATTCTCCAGCGAACCTCATTCGGCAACAACTCGAGCCGGATGCGCCTGGGTCCCAGGGAAAGGTTGCTCGACAATTGGAGTCTCTTACCCAAGCACTTATAGCCTTGTGCCCGACTGTCTGTACTTCAGATGAAGAAAGATCGCCTGGATCTGGCAAAAACTTATCTCCCGATAGCGCTTTTCAAATTCAGCTTCTGGCTTTCCAAATACGCTCAATGTGGTGGAAAATCTCGGGTCACCAAAGCGATATTGCTAAAGAAATCGTGGATCCTTTTTGCCGATGCCTCGCAACTTTCAATCGTCGCTCAAGATTGAGCAAAGGGGAAAAGTACGACATCGCGAAAAGTGCCCTCGAGATCATCAAAGAATGCGTCCAAGATTTGAAGGGATTTCGGGAACAAATTATGTTTTCAGCATATCAGTTGTTGGCAGAATCAGCCCAAGAAAGCTCACAGTATCCTCAAGCTATCCGCTGGATACTTAAAGCAAGGGAATGTGCCCCTGAAAGCGCGTTGTCACGGACGCAATCATGCGGTATAAAATGTCGACTGGCCAGCCTTGGACTTCGATCGCTGGACTCCGAGCCCAGCGATAAGCTCGTTATGTTGATGAAAGATGCTGCTAGAAGCCTCGAAGGCGACTTACAGGGAGAATCCGCAGAGTTAGATGAGCTTCTGTTAGCGGTGGCTAGCCTCAGAAGGTCGGCATTTTCTATCTTCCAGGAGAGCCACAGGTCGTCGAAAGCCAAAGAGATGAGAGATCAACCGGCGCTCATTCGTGAATGTGCAAATATCGTATTGTTGTGTGCTAGGTTCTTGGTCCGTTATATTGGTAGTGGCAACAGCCAAGGTGTGCATGAGAAGACGACAGTGCGCCGTGACCAACGAAGGAGACTGGCAGCACGATTTGGATCTCCAAGCATCGAGTCAGTCGTGGCAATGGCTCGGCTCTCTGCTAATTCAGCAGCGGAAATCTGGAAATCATTAGAGAAAGGCCTTCAAGACTGCTTGAGCCTTGCCTCGAATATTGCAGATTCCAATACAAATGAAAATAGGCCTACGAGCGAGGACAACAAGGCTTTGTCCTTGTTTGTATCAATTTCTAATGCTTACTGGTACCGTTACCTCTATTTGAAGCGGGGCGCAGCCGATGCGAAATCTTGCAGGGAATGTCTCCTGATGTCAATCGAGCTGATCAGGCACCGCCCATCGTGCGAAAAGCTTGCAGGGTCTCTACCTTTGAAGCTCGAGAAATTTGCCCAGCTCTGTGAAGATGGGCGAGATTATAAGAGAGCCGTGGACTCATACCAAGAAGCTCTCCATGTTGAGCTTGACTTTGGTCTGCTTCGAAACGCCATGGAGGCTGCAGCCACCCAGTCGATAGCAACAGTGCTAGAGCAGGAAGGCGAGCTGCTGCCGTTTTTTCGAAAGCTATCCGCATATCCTAAGGCGGCGTTGAAAGCTATGGACCAAGGATCTCGTCAACGGTCGTTTTACGACGTGGACGGACTCTGCGCCAGTGAACGTGGTGTTCTGCTCGAGCAACAACTCATATCTCTCCTATCAAGTCTGACCAACCAAAGTCCAACGCAGACAACTTACGACGCATTGAACGACATTGCCACTTCATTGCTGTCCACGTATAACCAAAACGAATTCCCAGTGCGGCGTCTCAGGGTTGTTGTTTGTTTGCTGCGTTCACTTCTGACTGCTCCTGGGTCACTCGCAGATAGTCTTATAGACCAACTGCTTGAGGACCCTACAGAAGCCGCAACGGGTGCTCATTTCGATATAGGCTTATTGAGGTTCTTACCGCACCTCACCACATGCCGATGTCTTCTTATCACTCTGCGACAAAAACCCCCGAATATCAAGAACTTGGAGTCGGTCATTGCATCGTGGTCAAAGTTGGTCCAAGAAAATATCGACTGGGGTTCGCTCCAAACACAAGTGTATGATGTTGCAGACTGGCTGGTACAGCTTGATATGTTAGGCGAGTACCTGGGCATGCAGGGACTTGAACTGTACAAAGTATCAGCTCTAAACATTGCGATCGTAATTCATGAAGCTGCCTTATCGGTGCAATGCTCAGCGTTAGTCTCAAAGCTATCTGAACTGGGCGTACAGCTCGTGAGACTTGGATACTCTGGTCTTGCTGGTTTTGTTCTCCACAAAGCGCAACGGTATCTCGAAGCCTCAGACCTATCCGGTAAGATAAAGCTTAAATGGCATCTATCATACGCTGAGTATGCAATTTCCAATGGAAATTCGAAGACTTGGTCAGTACCTCTGCGGTTCACGTGTGGGCTTTGCTAACTTTTGGCAGCAATGAAAGTCTGGTGCGAGCTCGAGAGCTATTTGATGGCGGTGCATATATTGAAAAGCCCGAGAAAATGAGGTCGAAGGACCGGAGCGACTTGTCTCAAACACTTGCTGATGCATACTATGTTCATTCGTTACTAGCGGCTGCGGAAGGTCAACCATCAAAGGCGCTTCTTTTCGCCAGGTTATGTGTGAAAAATTATCACCAATCATGGGCGATCCTAGAACGGATTGAGAACAGGATCGACGGTGTAAAACGGAAGGGTCTAATTGAAAGCGCAATTGACCCTCTGGTAGACGGCATGTCGGAGCTGTCAATATCTGCTACCAGTGAGAACAAATCAACGCCATTTTCTGTACTTTCCGGTGCTGCATTCTGGACCCTGGTTCCACGATTAGTCCGTGGTCTTAATCACTTGTCCTTGCTCTTCTCCTCTAGTGGCCTTTATCCCGAAGTACGACATTACCTCCAGCAGGGGCAGAAGATTGCAAAGGCCGTTGAGGCTGCGTCTCTCAACAGTCAGACCACTGCGCTCCTTGGGGATTATGCGATACGCAGTGGAGGGGTTGATGAAGGTGTGATGCTAGTACAGCAAGCAGACAACCTGGTCGCCGGGCTTCCGCGCGATCGACATTATGCGTCTTTGCAGCTCTTCTTGGCCACTCATCATACCAAAAAGGGCGATTTTAGAGCGGGAGAATCTGCCATGGGTGTTGCAGAATTGACAATTCAGAGCCTGGTGAGAAAGAATTTTGTGGACAACCTAGTTCAAAGGCGATCTACAGCAGCAACTTTGGAAATCGACATGAGTGCGCTCACTCTACAAGACGCTAAACCGGCAAGGCTGCCTCAGAGTAGACAACGGCAAAATCTCTCGAAAAGGCCTCGAGGTAAGTCAGTCACACAGTGTGACTGCTCAAAAACAGCACTGGAAGAAGCTCCTGCCGTCGAGGTGTATCCTTTGCAGCGCATGAGATGCGAGATTTTTCGAGGGCGCATACATGCAAAGATGTCCGAAGGTGGTCTCGACGCAGCCGCTTCGCTGTTGAACGAGACAAAGGCTCAATCTAGTGATCCGCAGGACCTAGTGCTACAAGCTCTAGTTGCATCAAGAGTACACTTTCGCCAAGAACTAGAGCACTTCGTTAGCGACCCCGTCTTCTGCGTGATCCCCGAATCCACCCTCTCTTGTCCTGCAATCAAGGCCTGTAGTGGCGACAGACAGGACAAGCAGAACACGTCCAGCAGCCCTCCAAAGAGCAGAAGCGCTACGGCTGCAAAAAGTGCTACAGGCAAGGCGTTGCCGAAGAAAATCAAACCCAGAAACCTATCACTGGCCAAGGATCAAGCTAAATTCCTTCGTCTTGCGCAAGACAGGATCAGTAATGTCTTCAGATCAGCAATGACATCCGCTTCTACGGCAACTGTGCACGAATTGACTGATGTGCTTGGAAAGGTGCTCATGGTGCTATCTGCTGTTTCGTCGGCAAGTCCAAGAGCTTCTGTTTCACCTGGGGGTTTGTCGTACTTCTTAGGTGAGGTCTCAAAAGCAGGATAGAAGACTGCAAACTGACTCGTGTTTACAGAGGTGGGTAGAATTCTGTCGATGACAAGGGAATCTTTGGCAATCCAAGTGGAGTGTAAATTGCCTAGCGGAAAAGATAAATCCGGCTGGCCCAGCGATGATGCTGTTGGGGGTCAAGAAAGTGCACCGATGCTTGATATACCCGAACTCTCTACCTTCCAAGCCGAATACGTCGACATCATACCCCAGGATTGGAATGTTGTATCCATGACTCTGAGTCAGGAGCGGGATGAGATCCTTATTTCAAAAATACGTTCCGGTCAGACACCGTTCATCCTCAGGCTTCCACTCAATCGGCACAATTCCTTAGATCAGGATGAAGAGAGCTTCGGGTATGATCAAGGAAAGGCGGAGTTGGAAGATATCATCAATCTTGCGAATATTTCGACCCATAGCGCACAAGACTTTTCCCACAAAGGTGCAAAGACCGAATGGTGGGAGCGAAGGGCTACACTTGATGCCAGGTTGAAGGATCTTCTTACCAATATGGAAGCCATCTGGCTCGGGGGATTCAAAGCCATATTTTCAAAAATGACGTCGGGCCCAGCTCTTTTGTCACGCTTCCAGCAATCACTCCAGAACATTTTGGATAAACATCTACCATCTCGCCAAAAATCAGGGCGAGGAGGCCAGTCAAGCCGCGTTGCGCTAGATCTACGCGTGCTTGAGCTTTTTGTTGGTCTTGGAAATCCGAGCGACTCCAATGATTTGGATGAGCCTTTGGTTGACCTTCTGTACTTCGTGGTAGATATTCTGCAATTCAATGGCGAACGTAATGCTTATGACGAGGTGGACTTCGACGCCGTGAGTTGCACCTTAGTCTGACTTCTAGATTTGGATTGTGTTGCTGACTTCTTGTAGATTGTGATCGATGTCATGGATGCCCTCCGGCACTACCACCAAGCTGTTGAGAACGAGCAAAGCAAAGAGTCGGAAAAGCATACGATACTGATTCTAGACAAGAATCTTCACTGCTTTCCGTGGGAATCAATGCCATGTATCAAAGATCACGCCGTATCTCGGCTACCTTCCATCGGATGCTTGAGGGATAGAATATTACAAAAAAGGCGAGATCCAACAAGAGACGATGGCCGAATCTACACCAGCAGAAATAAGGGAGCGTCTATACTGAACCCTGGAGGTGATCTGACGGCTACCCAAGGCAAGTTCGAAGAGTCACTGCAGGAGCTTCCAGGCTGGGATTGCATCGTCCAGCGGGAGCCTACCGAGGCCGAAATGAAGACTTGCTTGGAGAGCAACGACATATTCTTGTACTTCGGACATGGCAGCGGTGGGCAGTACATACGATCTAGGACTATCAAAAAGCTGGACAAGTGTGCAGTAACTCTGTTGATGGGCTGCAGCAGTGGAGCACTGACCGAAGCCGGGGAATTCGAACCGTACGGGACTCCGATGAGCTACATGCATTCCGGCTGCCCTGCGATGCTAGCAACGCTTTGGGATGTGACGGACAAAGATATCGACCGTTTCTCTCAAACCGTTTTGGAGAAGTGGGGACTTTTCAGGGGTACCCAACCGCCCGTGTCGAGCAGTCCGGTCAAAAAAGGAGCGAGGCAGACGGGCAAGAGCAGAGCCAAGAACGTTGAAAAGGCGAAGACGGACGAGAGTAAGTGGATGTCTTTGGATCAGGCCGTTGCGCAAGGTCGAGATTCTTGTATATTGAGGTATTTGAACGGGGCGGCGCCTGTCGTGTATGGCGTACCTGTATATCTATGCTGATTAGCAAGACTGGGTAGAGAGCATTGGATGAGTCATAATCAGCACTGTGCAATAAGAAACTAACGCAATAGGTTCAGGAGTAGTGGGTATTCACAGTTACTATACCTCTAGTGCTATGTTCTCATGTTTTATCGACAGAGCAAGGTGGATTGATTTGGATGCCAAGACGTCTTTCCTTTTCATATCAAAGCATTGTGTTCGGTTCTCTATCTGAAGGATACCAGACAATGTTCTCATCGTCTTGCAGTTGATTGAAAGAACTTAGGTCTTCCATTCGCCATCTGAGGATAAAGACCTCTCGAGGACGGGGTTATTTGCCCTTTTTTGGACACCGCAGGCGCGGAAGCATCCCCGCGATTTCCCCCACAACGACGTCACAGCATCCCCCGAAAGTAAATATATATCCGAACTTCGCTTTCTCTCAACCCCCATCACCCCCTCAATCCACACCAACAATGTCCGTCCAAACAAAAGCAACAATCGCATCCTTCGGAGGCAAGCTCCTCAAACTCTCCCACAGCGCCTCCTCCACCAATTGCGAAATGGCCTTTAACCTCTACCTACCCCCGCAAGCCACCACCAACCCCCTGCACCGAGTCCCCCTCCTGATCTACCTCGCCGGCCTGACCTGCACCGGAGACAACGGGGCGGAGAAGGGCTTCTTTCAGCACGCCGCGAGCGAGAAGGGCATCGCGGTGCTCTACCCGGACACGAGCCCACGTATGCACCGCCGCCCCCCGCCCCACCCCACCTTCTTCTTTTCCACCTTGAAACTCCGAAAAGCCGTGCCTAACGGGATGATAAAAACCAGGCGGTCTGAAAATCCAAGGCGAAGACGACGCCTTCGACTTCGGGAGCGGCGCGGGCTTCTACGTCGACGCGACACGATCCCCCTGGAGCAAGGGGTACAAAATGTACAGCTACATCACGTCGGAGCTGCCGCGGGCCGTGTTCGAGAACTTCAAGCAGGTGGACGCGGGGAGGGTCAGCATCTTCGGGCACAGCATGGGCGGGCATGGCGCGTTGACTCTGGTGAGTTTTACCCCCCCCCCCGTTGCGGTTCACGGTTGCGGTCCACAGTTGAGGGTGCTAACCGTACGATTTCCCCCCTCGCCGACAGTTTCTGAAGAACCCCGGCAAATACAAGTCCGTCTCCGCCTTCGCGCCCATCGCGAATCCGAGCAACTGCCAATGGGGTCAGAAAGCGTTCGGGGGCTACTTTGGCGAGGGGGAGAAGGCCAAGTGGGCGGAGCACGATGCGACGGAGCTGGTGAAGAAGTGGTCCGGGGAGCCGTTGGATATCCTCATCGACGTTGTACGTTTCCTCTTCCCCCCCCCGTCCGCTTCTCCCCACACATAGCAGTACGCAGAAGTGAGTGTTCCCGCTGATCAAGTGCTGTCATCGATAAATAGGGCACGAGCGACAACTTCTACAAACAAGGCCAGCTGCTACCGGAGAACTTTGTCAAAGCGGCCCAGGGCAAGGGGAAAGTGAACGTGCGGTGGCAGGACGGGTACGACCATAGCTATTTCACCATGGCGTCGTTTGCGGACGATCACGTGAGGCATGCGGCGAAGTATCTTTTGGCGTAAGTTTGAAGCTTGTGGATGTGGGATGGAGGGAATGTGGGCTGAGGTTTTGTGTATATATACAGGAGGGGAACGAAGCTATGAAGGTTTTCGTCCGCTGATGTCGGACGAGGAAAGGGCGCCCCATTCGGAGCGAGCAATGCATATGTCCCGCGTGGCCTTATAGAGTCAAAAAATGTGTCCCTAGCTTGCTCCGGATTGGACTCCCCTTCGCCAAAGATAGCAGTTGCTTATCTGATACAAACAGCTCAGCCTCCGTCAATTTGTATGCTCCGTGTTGGCCTTGGCTGTGCAACTTGGTCGCGGAGTTCCTGTCCCTGACCTCGGGAAGGAATTGACAACTCAAGTAACAAGGTTGGCCAGATAAAAGAGCAGTTTGTATTTAAGGACGAACATCGTCATGTTTGGACGGTCTCTAAGGTTCGTGTTTAGTTTACCTCTCGTTCAGGCAGGTGCTTATGCAGTCCCAATGCAAGAATGCTCTAGCCTGAATCATCACGTCGTGGAGGCAATTGCCAATCATACGCTCGTCTTGCGCCCCGAAAATGCCTGTCAACAATCCGCGCCGATGCATGCATTTCGCTGTGCTAGTCTATCGAAATCTAGATGCCATGCTATCTTAAGCTAGCTCCCTTAAACCTCTTAGCAAGCTGTTCGCCATCTGAACCTAAACCATAACCAACACTCGGTTCACGAGAAGAAAACAAAGCACGCTTGGGGGGACGCTCACCGCTTTCCCGCAATATTTCTAACAAGGTGGCCCAGCCGGGGGTTTCGAGTAGCTGGAACCCATCCGCGAGGTCGTGTGTACGAGCGACGCGGCAGAGCAGGGCCTCTTCTTCCTATCCGAGCAGTCAAGAATTAGCAAACGTAGGAACTTTGGGTAACGAGGAAGAGGAGCGGCTACCTTGCTGAGAATGCCCATGCCGTGGAGGAAGCATAGCAGATGAAAGTCGGAGACAGCTTTTATACCCTTTTGGCCATCAATGTTACTTCGGCTCGCACCGAGCTGTGTTGCTACTGCTTTCCACTCCTGGCTCTGACCGATCGCTTCCCGGTTTTCGATTGCAAAATTTGAGCTGTTGAACATCTGGGACGATTCAGTGGGAAAACCATGAGTGAGAGTGACGAGCAAATATTCGACGGGGAAGCTGGGCTTTGCGTTTTCTTGCACGCTTGCTCCATACTCATTGATTCGTCGATAGAAGACTTCAGGGATATAGCGCGTGCGACTCGTGGAGCCATCGTCCTCTTCTTCACCACGGACGATCATGACGGAAGGATCAGCCGAGGGTTCGACGATGTCTGCTCTTATCATCTCGACGGCTGAATTCGAGACCTGGAAAGCTGTGATGGCAATCCCTCCGTCTTCGTCTCCACTCAAGACGCAAGTGATGAAATTCGAGCCGAATCGGCCAGTGTCACTCCATTTCGTGGGCTTCGGATTTTGGGCCTGCAATCGGGCTGCGAAGGCGATTTCGAGCGATGATAGGTAGTAAGAATCAATGTGTCGTTTGCAGACCACGGTACCGTCTCCAGCACCAGCATCGATAAGATCCGTGAATATGACCCCAACTTTTTGCAAACCACATAGTCGTGCGACCTCATCTATCTCCTTTTCGTTTTCCCAATCATACAGCGTGCATCCATCGATTTCGTCTAGCTGTGGTGGCTCGTAGATGGCTTCGACGACAGCTTTGATACCTAGCGGCACTTCCTTGTACTCCTCATAATGACCATAGAGAAAGCCTACTCTTTGTGATCCTGAAGCTCTCCAAAAGTCAAGCAAGGAGTTGATGAGCGAGGGCGAAGCAAACTCGACATGATCTACCATTCGATAAGGTTGAGCCTGCAACGTGATGGCGCTCGGCTGACATTTTGTACAGATACCTTCGGGCCATTGTGGGTGTCCTGAGGGACAGTCTCGCTTTACTCGGTAGAAAGGTTCGCTCAAGGGTGGCATGTAAGACGACTTGAGTTCGGGTTTGTTGGTGGCGGAGTTGATCTTTCGGAGATAAGAATGGAAGGATAGATGCTTGATTTTCTTCTCTTCGAGGTATTGTGGCGCGTAAGGCTCGAGTGGCATGCAGTAGTCGCACATTCCTTTCTGGCCATGTCTGCACATTTTCTCGTCTCGGCGCCGTTGTATCTTGCCATCTTGCTTGTCTAACCGGTTGTCCAATTCTGACTGTTGTACTACTTCCCAGGGACTCTTGATGGTAGCTGTCGGAGAAGTTTGAGGGGGAGCGATGGGCAAATCTTCCGTTGGGAGAATAGGTACGCCATTTAAACGATTTGACGAGTTGTGTGGTTGTGAAGGAATAATCAGTGGAGCTGTAGAGTGTCCATTCATAGGAGGTTGTTCGCTGTATTTCAAAAAGAGTTTATCTCCATGTCTATACCAAAGCGGGTCAGCACTGGGCGGCACGCTTCTGAAACACTGTTGTATACCTGAGGCCCACTTTTGCAATGGGAACACCGTTCAGAGAGTTCAGCAATCTGTCTTCGCCACCAAAGGGCTTGTTCGAGAGTACGAGGGATCGGGAGTCAACGTCTTTAGGCAGGTTATCAAGGATCTAGTGGACTAAATCAGCCTTGATTTTGCGAGAGCAGCGATCGATAGGTAGTCAATACTTTAGAAAGTAGGGAGGGAAATTGATCAGTTGGGTTAACGGTCAGTCGGAACTGTCCGTTCTTGCTCTCGAACCGCAGGAGAATAGAGCTTGAAGGCGGCATAACGACGGCAGGATGTAGTATACTCAAGATCTGTATGACAAACGTGAAGTCAACGCCGATATGCAGGTATTTAAAGATTGCTGGAGCATCGTGAGAAAGTTGCGCCGCTGACTCGACGTGTTGAAGAACGAACTCGAAGGTGATGGATCCTCGGATCGGAGCTTCATCACATGTCGGCAGTGGCTAATCTTCGGGCCGACTCTGCGGCTCTCGAGTAGACGGTTTTTTGGCCCTCGGGCGAGGTGTTCTTTGTTCTGAACTGGTCAGACGCGACACTTTCTTGTCCTTATGAGAATTTGACTTCGCCAGAATTTATTTGACACATGATACTATTCGTGGACCCTGTCTATGACATCGATGAACAGTGAACTGCGTTGAACAGGTTCTTGTATTTGGAGGGCTCGAAGACGGCCAAAGAGCTGAGGTGCTTTGAGCGTGAAGTGAGCTATGGTGGACCTGATTGGGCTTGCAATCCCTTTTGCGTATCTGGGTTTATTGGTTGGATCTTTGGCCACTTTCTCCTCACTCTACAGAAAACGGAAAGCAGGTGGGTGGCCCTGACTGCAATTGTTGAAAGTGCATGTGCAGAGACCTTACACGACTACAGCAAGGTCGACATCACTAGAGCCATGGTTCGGTCCTCACGTTCAGCGAAACATTTACCTCTCTCTTCTCCATCTCGAACCTCAACCGGGCCAAGAAAAAGCCACGCCAGTACCCGATAGCATATTGAAAGCCGCGTTACTCCAACGAGCTGCGGAGGACATTCGAAGAATACTTGCAATAAGATTAGCCAAACAGCCACTGAGTCAGCTTTTGCAAAGGGGCAGTGTCGGGGATGATCTATGGCAGAGATTTTTGAGGGCAGAGAAAGAGATGGAAGCGGAATTGAGAGATGTTGTGGAGGAGGTAAGGTTACCTATCACATTCGATGGCCAGAATTTGATGGGTCCGCTAGGCGAACGCTCTCGTTACGAACTGGGGCCAGACTATTTTCCAAAGTGCCAACGAGATGGTAAACAACACAAGCATACGTGAGCGTGTGGCCGAATTGCAGGCCAAGGGGAAAGCAGATCGCGAATGGTGGGATAAAGAGCGAGAGAGCATATCATCAAAGTTCATGCAAGAGTTGGACGAAGAAGTGCCTGCAGGGAATTCAAAGCCTGCATCGACCGGGGCTGGCAATAGCGACGAAGAGGCGGTGCTGGTAGAGGCAGGAGGGCCCGCGGCAGGAGGCTCGACGACAGGGTCGAAAGGGGGCACCGTGAAGAAGCGGAAAGGAAAGAAGTAGTATACGTCTGAGTGAGGCTGTTCAAAGTGTACAATAGATTGTTCTGGCAATATTTCCACGGTGTGCGGACTGGGTACCTGCTGAGGTCCGTTTCTCCATGATTCTGTGCGCTTGAGGGCCTTTGAGAAGGGTCAAGCCACACTCGACTACATATTCGCTTAGCTGCTGGTGGTGGTGAGTCTCGGCTCACAGACTTTCCCTTCTTGTGTGGAATCCTGATACCTCGTCGCAGCAAAGGTTGTCTATCTGGCCGAGACCGTTCCATCACGCTCGGGAAATGATCCCTCAGCCATTCGGTCGTGAAGGATCAGCCGGCTACGGAGAGTCAGTCTGACATCCTCCGAGGAAAAGAGCCTTCAGGCCCACTTACTCTATAATGCTTCTGATGATTAGACTCTTTATTAACCC
This sequence comes from Evernia prunastri, assembly GCA_003184365.1. Lineage (NCBI taxonomy): Eukaryota > Fungi > Ascomycota > Lecanoromycetes > Lecanorales > Parmeliaceae > Evernia > Evernia prunastri. The sequence goes on from NKYR01000033.1 coordinate 187,804, forward strand.
GCCACTCATGCTCATTCCTCGCCCTCGCCTCCTGCTTCAGAGCCTTCTTCTCCGCCGCCCTCACTGCTCGCTTCTCGAACTCGCTGACCCCTATCATTCCCATTTCATTTCTGGAATTGGCTGCAAGCTGGCGTCCAGAGCGGTTTAGCACGGGATCGTCGCCGTTGTCAGCTCCCGCTGCTGTTATGGCTCTGCTCGCAGCACGCTCTTCTGGAGTCGGGTATGAGTGGAGATTTTGGCGATAGTAGCGGGACAGAGAACGGTGTCCGAGTATTCGACCAGAGGGTAATTGGAGCTCGTGGTCGCTATCTGGATGAAAGTCATGCTCACGGGGAGGCGAAATCTTGTCAGAGTCGACGAGTTCATCGTTTTCTCCGATCACTTCCCCTTGGGCATCATCCTCGGACCCGCCTTCGAAGTCATAAAACTGGTCCAGCTCCTCATCAAACGCGATCCTGCAATGGCCCTTGTCTATCATGTGACTTCGAATTCCCTCAACCGTCTCCTTTGTTTTGCCGCAGTACAAGCATTCGTAAAACTCGACGATGATTTTGGACAAATAGGAAAGAAGACCTTCTGCATCTTCCAAATCCTCCTGATTTGGTATGAACATTCCATGTGCTTTCAACATATGTTCAATGTTGCCGTCCATTGTTAGGGAGTCGATGTTACAGAACAAGCATTGCGCAGGTGTATAGTATTTCTGCATCTCTACTCGAGGGGGTTGGGCGTCCAATACACCCGTCTCCTCTGCTTCTCCAAGTTTGGCTGTACTCTTTGCCCCTTCTTGAGGTTTCCTGGCGTTCCTATCAAACATTTCCGCAGAGATTGGGGCCAGCGATGCAATCTTGCGTTTCAAATTATACTCACTATGTTTATTAAACAACGCCCTGAAGTATCTCAAAATTAAAGTGAGGCTTACTGGTACTCCGTGTGCATATGAGCCCGCTGAAGCTCGCTGCTCTCGAACTCAAGCTTGCAAGTGTTGCAGGTGAACGCGAGAGACATTGCGCGATTCGGCAGGATGATTTTCGAAACGAGGTTGGGATTGATATTGAGACGTAAGACGATTTTGGCAGAAAGAGATATTGGGGGACGGGTATCAACACGAAAAGGCGCAGGGTTTATAGATACGTTACCTACTTAGTGAACACGATCAATTGAGCTTGCTTGCACTCCAACACAATCGATCGCAGGCTGGCGCTCAATTATGCAGGGAAATGCAGGTCTCAATGACTCCCCATGAGTCAACTCTCTCTAGGGAGTAAGTTATGCAGCTACTGCGGGATCGGCAAGAGGCCCGCCAAAGTGACTTAGGATACGCTCTGTGGTACATAACATTGACTCTTAATCTCAATCCTTAATTCGTGATACAGTGGAAATCATTTCCGATATCACTTAAGACTACTCTACCTCAATTTCCCTAAATATGAGAACAACAGAAAGACTAAGTATAAAATGCGATCTTCTACGCCTTAATTCTTCCTTGCCAATAGGAAACCAAATCCAAGATTGTCTGGTTTGTAGCATCAAGCCTTGAAACCTGGCCCACTGAGGAATTCTTCGTATTCCAACTCAGGCTGGAACTCGCAATACAGTATATCCTGATACATCTTCAGCGGTGGAAAGAAGATAGTGTACCACTGTCTTTTGATAGACTTACCGATTCGCTAGCCATCTTGAAGTTATAAGCTGCCTCTTCATCGGGAATAATGTGCTTTTTCAAGCCGTTTGCCGCAGCCGCATCGACTTCCAACTGAATCTTGCAACTCTTCTCCATCAGTCTGAATAGATACCCAGCTTCATCACATGTCTTCCCCACAGTCAGAAGGCCGTGGTTCATGAGAATCAGCCCTTTTCCTTGCGGTCCAAGAGCCTGAGCCATTTTCACCCCTTCTTCTTCGCCAAAGACAATGCCGCCATATTGAGAGTACACCCCTTGCGCACCGAAAATGTTGCACACATCTTGATTCAGCATCTCCAGGGGCTTAGCAAGAGCTGAATAGGAGACGCCATGGATTGAATGTGCATGACAGATCGCATGCACGTCTGGTCGAGCTTTATGAATAGCGCCGTGTATCAAGACGCCGGCAGCATTGACAGGCCTGCGCTGATTACCTCCAATGATATCGCCACTGCGATAGTTGACCAGAATCATGTCGGACGCTCTGAGCATACCGAAGTGCACCTACTTCTTCATTAGATCTGCGACATAGAGCCCTGCAGCTAGTGATCATATCGGAGACCGTACGCCCAAAGGGTTCATCCACATTGCATCTGTTTGAATAGGGTCGAGCACGCTGATATGACCAGACATGCCTTCGGTATATCCAAGCCTTGCAAAGACGCGGAACACGCCGGCCATATGTTCTTTTCTGACATTCATTCGGAGTTAGTATTTCCTGCGTGTCATGATATCTGGGATATTCATTACATCCATTGCCGCTTCTCCTCTAGGGTGCCGAACGACGGAATGCTGTGAAGTGTTGGCCCGTGAGATATGGCCTCAAGAGGTGTGGGCTCTGCACTTTGTGTTGAAGAAGCGTTTGGAGGGACAGCAGACGTTGCAATGGGCGCCATGACGTTTCAATGTTTGTCACTGATAATGTTTCAATCAGGGTTTCAGCGCCATTCGATTAATGCGCTGACCAGGAATGCTTCCAGATAATATACAACTAATCATGGACCCTGAGTACAATATATTGTTGACTCAGAGGGACGAAAGGGACGATATTGACATCAAATAGCACAGAAAACGGAAATCGGGCTTGATTAGTGCCAAGACTCGATCCCGGCCAGTCCCGCTGCTAGCGCACGAGACCGTTTAGGTTAGCTCTTTTAGAGGTCTTCTGCACAACGTTAGGAGAGCATGCCATAATAGATGCACTGCGGTAATACGAATATAGAACGGCAAGCTCATTCTTGACATTTCGGGCAGTATCATCTGCAGGTTGAACCAGATTATGAGGCCAATGATAATGGAAGGGAACGCTACTTACATTCTCGCCGGACTAGTCCCAACTAGTTTGAGACAAACTTTGTAACGGGTCGGTTATTTGTCTCCCAACCTAGAATCTAGATAACGTGACTACATCAAGTATCTCACGCTTTTGCATAACATGACATCGCTGAAATATGGCTGAACATGCCTGACCGAATACCTATACAAAGTAACGCAATAACGCTGCTGTCATGTAACCAGTGATGAGCCACCAGCCATCCCGGCAGTCACATCCACGGACCAGAGACCTTGGTAGTCCATGGGCAATGATACGCTGCTCAGAACATTACCAGAGAGGTGAGCTTCGGTGGAGTACTGTCGTTAACTTTCACAACAAGAAAACAGTCTCGTATAATCCTGTGTTACCTCAATGCTGTTCGGTTCCATCTATCATTCAAGCCCCCAGGATTTCATATAAGCATTGTTTCAAGTCTTTGCTTCATGTGCCAAGAGTCAGGCGACGCTGTCAACACAGAGCTGGCATGGTAGCTCGACAGAGGCAACCAAGATTGCTTCTCATGCAGAACTCTCGTCACGTGCTACTCTGAAACGCATCTTTCACCATGGACGCTCTGCCCTCTAAGATTAAAGATATAAGACCTACGGCCAAGCGTTTTGAGATGAAAAATCATCCGCCTATTACCTGCAACGAGCAAAGACAACTGCTGATTGCTCATTCCTATCCCGTCTGCAACGTTAGAAGAGCATGTGGGGAGTGTAAAGCGATCTCAACCATCAGCAAGCATTACTTCACTGCTCAAGGTTTGCTCTCGTCAAGCTCTCAAAAGCATGCAGACTAAGCTTCGTGTAATCCCTGGGGATGCTTTGCCCGAAGACACCGATAATTGCTAAGGGCTTATCGGCGCATCGGGTGTCACTAAAAAGACTGGGAGTCACATCTGTTGTCCTTGCGAAAGAGCAAAGAGGAAACGTGTTCACATACATGTTGGTATCAAAGTCTTCGTCAACCAAGCTACGTTCCATTCGTCGCAAGAAGCTCTTGGCTTTTCAGCGGGAAAGTTGACCAATATCGCCTGGCAGTCCAACATGTCGGATACATGGTCATGGTTGGCGACGCGGTGTGCAAGGACTTGATACACCTAAGGGTATCCGCTTTCATCTCAGGTTGTCGACAATTTGTTGCGCTAAGCTGATGCCCGCAGAAATGTGCCCATTTTTCTAGGGTGCCCGAACGTCCAATATATATAGATCGATAAAGCAGACCGCGGCCATATAGAGTTGCAATCTTTTTCTGAGGAGGATGTAGGATTTTGTCTCGTTGGCCAATCCGGGGGGTGGGCATCCGATGCTGTCAGGTACAAAGCTTCCGCTCCGCTTGAAACAGCGTGTTGTGCTGGATTAGAAGCATCATCTGGGATTGTGGTTAATACAAACAGATTTCTTTTGTCCTACTCGCTCATGACTTCCTCCGCCATAAAGCAATTCTTGACCTGCACAGATTGAATCCGAGACGCCTCACTCGGGTGGGAAAAGCAGTGACAATCCTTAAGAACGGAGCACAAGCTTCACTCAAGCAACTCAGGGTTGACGGGAACCAGCCACCCAAGTGCATACGCGATTGAAGCCGTCCTGAGGCCAATGGCGACCTATTTCTGCATCAAAGAAAGTTGTGATTGAATCAACGACAGTGTGCCTGTGGCGCAGACGCACTGAGTCTTACAAAGGATTGATTGTTATTTCCGGGCCGTATCCATACAGCTGCTTTTGGATCAGTAACGTTATCCCAACGTCGGTCAGCATACGCCTTCTTCTTCCATGACGTACCGCTCGAGGCTTATCTTGATCGAGCGACATATCTCGGAAGCAAGCGAAAGAAGCAAAATAGCAGCAATGTCGACTTGAGGAGGTCAAACTTGACCACAGTCTGAGCACGATTCAAGATTCTGGAGCCAACGTGATTGTATCGATTGATAAATTGATTGATTAGGTCAAAGTGGACATTTAACGAGTTATCGCGGGCGTACCAGCGGATGATTTATTGTTGCAAGGCTTTGGAGCGCTAAGGAAATTTTCATGCGTCGTGTGTAGACCTTGGGCGATCAACTAAATGATTGGACAAATACAATGAGTAAAAATGATTGGCCAAATAGGTATCATGCTTACCACAATAGCTTCAATCCTTCCTACAAAACATCTACCTTACCCTTCTACTCTTTCTGGCACCACAGCTTACTTCGAATATAGGCTGTGGATAACCCACCAGGATAACCAAGAACCATCATTGTTGGCGATCAAACAGCACACACCTTTCTCTTGTCACCGAACGCACCATCAACGTCAAGGCGTTTGTTCTTAGTGTACTAGACCGTACTCAACTTCCTCAGTAAGTCAGTTATCTCTGTTGCTTCATGGGGCGAGCCAGAGTTGATCATGATCACCAGATATATACCTATCGTGTCATCTTGACCATACCGGAACTGCCTTTCCTACTCTGCCTACAACCACTTCGTACACGAGGGCTTATCGACGTTTGGCCCGTCTCGAGTAAAGATGCGGCGTGCATTAGTACTAAGAGCTCTGCTGCTGCATCTTTTTTACAATGCTTCCTCGTCTTGACGCATAACAGTAAGACTTTGATTACGCCTGCCCTCTGTCCCGATCTCCTGATACGGCAACGAATTATGCCTTTCTTATACGAAACAACGGCATCCCATCCTGACTCCATACCATCTACAAAATGCTTCTCAGAACAGAGCGATTGGCCATTCGATTCGCCCAGGAAACGGTCAATTATATCCAAATCGTCCTTGAATCTGATCCCAGCAACGACGACACAAAGCCGATTTGGTGCAACCACTAGCCCAGCTCCAGTCACACGTCGTCCAGGTACGTTTTGACTTTCGCATTGAGACATCCGTTGAAAATCAGCCAACGTAGCCAGCTACAGTAACAGACCCTTTTGCCTTAAGCAAGGCGGACCCACCGCCATCCTATTGCCCACCAGCCATCACTCTCGCAGCCTCAGCTAACAACCCCTACGCTTTTCTGACGACCTTTGACACCATCTTCCTTATCGATGATTCTAGCTCCATAGCTGGCCGCTCATGGCGCGAAACGTCCGTCGCTACCGCGTCAGTCTGTGCCACCCACGACCAAGGTGCCAAAGATGGGAATCCAATATCCAATAGTAATTCTAAGAACGTACAGCAGAGGTACGCAATTAGTGTATCATCTATGGTGGCATATCGCTGACAAATGAGAAAAAGCACCACTCAGCCATCGCTGTCCTCTCAAGGTCTCCAAAACAAACATACTCTCAAGCTCATTCCTCCCTCGTGCGTTATATCTGGACCTATTAGAACAGTGACGCCTGCTTTTACCAGCACCTTTCCTGCTTCTACGTCGGAAACACGAGACCCATGGGCAAAGCAGATTGTCCAGAGACTTTCAAGCATCCATGAAGCGGGCTTTGTGCAAGGAGTTTTCACGCTTTCGAACTGCTTGATCGACGAAGACGATGAAGTTCGGATCGTGGACATTTCCCGCGGTGGATGCCCTGCGGGCTGGGAACCGCCCAAGACGGTACCACTTACGGAGAGTGGGCCAAGACTGTTGTTGGACATTGGAGTCAAGTCCGATCTCTATCAGCTGGGTATGTTACTGTGGGCCATTGCAATGGAAGAAGATGAGCCGGGGCGACAGCCTAACCCAACAACAGTAAACCATCCCAAGTTGGACCCGCTGGTAAAGCATACGCTATCGGGATGTCAAACTTATTTAGGCTGGCTGCTTGCGATATTATGGATCATACCTCCTGCTTTCGCAGCTGGGGCTGATGCTCATCCTACACCACACCCGGATCCTATATGGCCATTCAACGAGGGTCCCCCGGGCCTTGGGAGTTTCATCTTCGCCATCGGAATTGCCATCCTTATCATTGTCTACAAAATCAGCGTCCGCAAACGGCCAGAGAGTTTCGCTAATCCAGTGTGGGGTTGGTATTTGCTGGGATCTTCGACAATTAGCTGCTTCTGCATAATGAGTGATGGCACGGCCTCGCTTACCACTTTAGTAACGTAAGGAATTCCTGCTCGCCGTTTCAGTAGTTGCTGATCAGCTTGTAGCATTGGACTAGTACAGGTTTATCTCGGCCAGTCCTGTGCAGGAATGCGCCATCGCACGCCAGATGGTCGCTGGTATACTATGAGCGTTCAGTAAGCCCAAGTCTCGCTAGCATGTTTGCTCGAGTTAGTACTGACGTGCTCAGCCTCTGGCCTCTCATCATAATACTGACCGTGGTCTTTGCTCTGCTCTGCATGAAGACCTCCCCAATAACGTATAATCAGAATACGCAACTACCATGGTTTCCATTTACGATACCGTGTTTCGGGTTGGCTGTTGCCGTATGTGTATATCTTGGCTATCTTGGTAAATCCTGGGAGCGGCCTGTGCTCCCCCGATATAGAGACGTCGGGAGGCGACATGATTCATTTTAGGATTTTGATCGTCGGTATGTTGTCGTGATGTGGAAGACACATGAAGCTCTTACGTCCCTGTCGTTTGCGTAGTTTACGATCTTCCTTTGCGAGCCTGTGTGGAGTCAGTGAGAGACGAATGATTCTGATTTGAACAAGGCTCCCGATAGTCCGCCCCCACTTTCTGGACTATCAGTGTGGCCTTGTCCACGGACTGGTAGTCTATAGACAGACTAACATCTAGATAAATATATATAGACTAGTTTAGACGCTTAAGAGTCCTAGTCAAACTATCAAAAACCTTACTCGGAATGAAGTTCTTACGTCCTTATCATTTGCGTAATCAACGATCTTGCTTTGCAAGCCTGTGTGGAGTCAGTGGGAAAGTGCGTCTGTTAGTATAGTTTGCTCGGTCTTGCTAGGAAGGCAATTCCGCAGTCTTGCTACCTAGAACATATATGAGTAGCAGGGAGGATCCCTCATGTCGGCTTTATCTTCAAAAATCGAGACTTGGTCGGTTTTCTTGACTTCCTTCACAGACTACATCCTACAGAGGAAATTTGAGGCAAGTAGCGTGGCACTTTCAGCGTTGCTGAAATTTGATTGGCTTGTGATCTCAACCGCCGCACGCCTCTGTCGTTTTGCGACTGAAACAGAGAATAAGAAGCCCACTTCATCATAGAATCAGCGCCATTAGGAATCGAACCCAATACAAACCAAATACCTCCAGACCACAGAAAGCAGGATTAGACAAGGACCTTTCGGTTGGTGCGGCTAAAAGCACCAGTGCCTTAACCCCCACCATGTGTGCTTACTCAGCACTCGTACCCGTCCACCATTCCGAGACATTGTAGAGATAGTCCCGTCCATACAGGCTTTCACCGTGATGTCTTCGTATTGTTCGGACATCTAGATGATTTGAAGCGTTCAGGTTTGTTGATGGTGTTCGTAATCGGTTCGTCACATCCTCTGAATACCTACATCACCTCAAGTGTCGTTATCGAGCTGAGAGAAGAGTAGGATATTGAAGACCGTGCGTGTATGATATATCAGAAATGGGCTATACCTACGACCAAAGATGGCCCAGAGAACCTTGGAGAACGTTACTTTGTCTATCGTGGGGACGGGGTCCGGATTTGACCAAGACTGAAGCTGTCCAGACATGCAGCGAGATGTCTCTCATGGCATCCTACCTCCTAATCCAAATTGCCAGCAACTCAATAATCGTATTGTACGATCCCTCGCACTCTGTACCTCGACAGGTTCCCGAAGTAGGGCACATGTGAAACCCAGATCATCACGCTTTCACTGACATCACAGGTACTACACATCCGCCAGCGACAGTTTCAGATACCAGGCTTCATCCAAGACCCTTCACCAGAAGCCTTTATGCTAGCATGCCTTGCCTACGCTTTCGCAGCCGCCGCATTCTACACGTCGCACCCAAAGGACCAGTACCAACGCCGATTCCTGCTACTCGCAATCGGTATTGCGACCATCCTGTCCTTCCCCACCTTCCTTAGCTTGAAAAACTGGCTGCCGCCCATGAGCACTGCGGCCCTCGTGCTGAGCGCCTTTACACACGGCATGTTTCTCGCCTGGCGAACGGAGACAGTAGAAAATGAGGAAAGGGTGGAATTCAGGAATGATGAAGCTGTGTGTCAAGAGAAAAAGCCTGAGGTGATATCTCGATGTTGAGGATCAGGGATAGGGGTGGGTGTCGTTCAGGTGGGAATATACAGTCTTCGCTCGGCGGGACATCTTGCACTTTGCGGTTGGAAGGGTAACAGGTTTTCAGGCTCCAGATGTGGGGGATATTTTATTCGTGGGCTTTGATAACGATATGTTCGTTGCGAGGCATCTCTTCAGGCTCCATTGTACGGTGAATTTGTAGCCATGTAAGGAACATTCATCAGACGAGGAAGCTTCTCCGTGAGTATGGTACTTAATGAAGTTGTGTAAGCAATATCAAACAATACCGCTGTCTCAAAGAGAAACTTAAGTGGTCAACGTCTTGAAGTTCGAAATGACATGCTGGAATTGCCCATTAAACCCTTGGAAACCGTTCCACCAGTGTGCTATGTCCGAAACTTCCACGAACGGCCACCGTGACTGGGACACGTCGTCGGTGGGCAGGTGATTTGGTTCTGGAGAGACAAGTTTCGGAGCTCGTTGCTTCACAGAAACCATGCTAGATGATCAAGCTTGGATGCTATGTTTGAGGAGAAAGCGGCTGATATTGATTGACAATACTGAAGATGGTATATTCACTTGTCATATGGTGGCTTCTTCTAAAGTCATGATTGTTGAAAGAAAGCTAGCTTGAGGGCCTATGATCGGGAGTTGAAGAATGAGGCATAGAAGAGGCTTTGAATGGAACGACTAGTTTGGCAGATTGCGGGATACAAATGCTTCTCCTTCCAAGTGAGATCGAAGCCTGAGTAGGCATGGTCAAAAAGATGGAATATCAGGTGATCTCGAGTGAACAGGTACTGATCGATATCGCTAAACAGAGATCCCTCACGAACCCTCGCAACCCCAAATCGAAGCGATGCCAAAGCGGCCTGACGGTATCTGGATAGAGACACCCTGGTGGCACCCACTGCGATACGTATAGCGTACACGACCGCAAGCAGTGCGCTGAAACCAGCTCGCCCTGCAGCCAGAAGCAAAGGCCGACAACCTGTCTCCCGTCAAGAGCTGACGGCTTGCCAGGGATTGTTCGTCCTCCAAACATGCACGTGGTACCAGCGAATCTAGAGAGCAGAAGCTAGAACTCCTCACAGTCCCTTTACCGCCCATCGCAGATTCAAGTCTATGGCCTCGTTGACCAATGTCCTATCTACGCCGGACACATTCTTGATCGTTGTGGTCTTGATGAGGGCACATTGAAGGGAGCGGGACAGCACCAGCTTCCTGCAATCTGGGCTAGAATTCCCGTGCTGGCGTGGAATTTTTCCTACTCGGTAGTCAGCCCGCCTCCAATTGCCGACGGCGCGTCGTGCTTTCCCAGTGCCGGCGATGTCCAGACCGAAATAGCTCTCGTTGGAGAGGGGGTTTCCGGCCGATGTGATGTTTCAAGTCACCCACAATATTCTTGCAGTGTTATCCTACTAAAGATAGAACTACTAAATGTCTAGAGACGCAACATATGGCTCGGAAATAAGCGCCAACTCCCGTTTGAATCCAAATCCCAGAATGCAAACATTCTAACAGACCACCGGGGGTAATGTCTTACTTTATCATGCATGGCCCGACTCCGAATCTCTGTCTTCTGCTGTAAGCTCCCTCTGTGATCCCGTTGCAATCAAGTCCGTTGTAGCTCCCGCATCTTCGGGCACATCAGTGGCGGGCGCAGCTATGGTCCCATCCGCGCTGTTCGCGTTGTGCACCAAAACGCTGTACCGCGCAAATTTGCTCGCTTTTCGGATCGGCCTTCCGTATCGAAGAAGCACGAATGGGACCAAGCACGCCAGTGTCGCGATCGCAGCCAATAGGGAACCCGCGTAATTTGCCCCCAGACTGGTAAACATTTGGCGGGCAAAGAGAGGGAGGACGGCGGAACCGACGGCGCGGATCAGCGAGAGGGAGGCGAAAGCGGAAGCGGCGAAAGTCGTGTAGCTGTCGGCCAGGTAGCCGGCAAGGACGCAGTCGACCTCGTTGACCGCGAAGCCTACGGGCACGAGAGCGAGCATGGAGACTATCCAGTGGACGGAAGTGATTCTTGGTGGCACCGTCCACGCCGCGGTCCATAGGCCGATGGCAAGAAGAGGAGCCACAACCGCGTAGCCGGCGAGTTTATCTTCTGGGCTGATGGGGTGGCCGGAGCGTTTGCGCTTTTTCAAGAGATGGCAATCGTAAAGACGGGTGAGCATTCCACCCAGGAAACCGATACCTATCGGTATAAATGCCAAGGAGGTCTGCTGAATCGAAAAGCCGTATGCACCGTAAACAACTTGGAGGGCTTCTGTGAAAAGATAGATCAATCCAAAAGCAATGGCGCTCATGACGGACACCATGAAAATAATCGGTTCGGTGAATAACAGGCGAACAGGTCGTACGAGCGTGATCTGGAGAAATTGGCTCAAGTGAGGCACCTCGTCCGGGTTTTGTATGCGTATGGGAGAAACCCCGGTGGTGCCGGTCTCCTTTCGGACAAGACGTACTTGACTCTTCAGAAGCTGACTTGGACGGCTTTCCCGGATGAAGAACAACAGTATGGTTGCAAATCTACCGACAACAGCCGCTATGTAGAAAATCCATCTCCTATAACATTTCGCATCACAGCGGCTTCTTCACTGGCATATTACAGCACTTACCAGCCTATTGAATATGACACATAAGAGCCTAGTATCGAGCCCACGACCAGGCCAAGGTTTGCTGTCGTAAGCCAGACAAATACCAGCCAGACTCGTGCTTCCGTTCTGTATAGATCCTCAATGCTTCCCGCTACTACAATGGACGGGATAGCGGACAACAGACCGGTGACGAAGCGACCAATAAAGACGGCAGCAATAGATGGGACTGCGGCGATGATTATACAGGAGATCGTCCAGAGGAATGTCGAGCCAACGTAAAGGTTCTTGCGGCCGAATGATTCCGACAACGGGGGGAACACCACTCCACCCAAGCCTTGTGCAAGGAGATAGCTATTGAGCTTCAGTACGTTGAAGCGGGTATCATTCATTACATTGACTCACACAGAAACGAAGGCGAAGAGGGCCAAAGAACTGCTGACACCGTATTCGTTGTGTGCCTGTTGAGAGGCTGGGGTCTGAGAAGACTTTAGCTGGGGCTATTGATGTCACTGACTATCTTTTTCGTCCTTACTCCTGCGGTACTAATAGCCGTCCTACGTCTCATTAGCAACCAATAAGCATTGGATCTCACAACAGGGAGGGAACCTACGTGAGAAAGTCTAGGAAGCTGATCAAGCTGATGTCAAAGAGCTTTCTTCTCATTGTCCAGTTCCTCGGATGGTGTGGAGTGTTTGATTTCCACCGGATAGTTCCATCCTCTGCCATTTCAAGCCCATGTAGCTGAAGACTGTTTTGCAGTGTGGCTGACTCATTGCTCTGGTGCGATTGTGTATCCGGTATTCCTCTGTGCATTGCGTCCTGCACTGATTGAGAAGCGTAGATGAGGCGCTCGGGTAAGAAGCGGAGGTTGAACAAGCTGGTTGGTTTCGATTGTCTTTGTTTTATACCGACTTCTGCCGCCCTTCGTACCAGCAGATGCAATTTGGATTCAGGGTTTTCAAGAGAAGATGGCTAGAGGGAATTCCCGCCAAAACAGTGCTTCAGTGCTACAACAACTTCGAGGTCGTCATATGATTAAAAATTACGAACCTTAGGTGAGGGTATGCCGCTTTACGGTCAGCGCTTCGCTTGGGAGTTGGAACATAACGGGAGTTAGGTATGAACTCGGGAAAACAAGGCTGCAATGCAATTGGAGAGGGTTTGAAGAGTCAGAGTCAGTCCGTCATGACGACACTTAGCCAAGTGTCGGTGGGCCCGAAAAGAGAAAGGTCAGTGACGGAGTATGCTCACGGAGTAGTGGCGATGAAATAGGTATTTGATACTGAGTAGAATGCCAGGCTGCCGCCACTGACAGTCCCGAGCATCTACGAGTAGTTTATCACCAACCGGGCCTCGAGCGATTCCATAACACACCACTTTGGATCAATGGCGTAGATGCCTATATAGCCCAAGAAGGCTACGTAACACCCAACTCTCTCGATAAGCTACGGCGATGAAGGTATGGGTCGATATCACAGTCCGGAAGGAATGGAGGCGCTAAACAATCGATGGACAATGAAAAGAAATATACTCGTAACGACTATGAAATGACTTATCATGACCCATTATCAGCCCCTCCTTTTACAGCCATCAGATAAGAGGATTCACAGATATGCAAATACCCAACAATATAGACTCTGGAAAGGCCGTTTGGAGGACACATACTCAGAGACAGACGAGGAGAAGGAGGACGATGGCGAGGACGAGGACAAAGATATTGAGGCATCATTACCCTAGAGAATCAGACGCATGATATCGACATTTCGGGACGGCAGTTCGGAGGAAGACTTAATGCTGAGCTAGGTAGTCAACTAGCACTTGATTGAGGGCAAATTACCGGTTCATACCCCGAAAGGTTGAATCCTGATTCGTTACAAATTCATACCCCAAATTACATTTTCATACCCCTTCATCAAAATAAAGGGTATAAATGGGTAAAACCTAATTCTGGTGAGGTATGAAAATGTAAAATTCGTCTAATACGTCTTGATATGACTGACAATCAAATTATATCATGTTTATGAATTTTTGTCGGAGGGATTCTTCGAAAGATTTTTCGGGGGGGGGAGGTTTCTTCAGAAGAGGGGGGGTTCTTCGGTCTTCGGGGAAGTTCTGCGGGAGGTTTCTTCGGGGGGTTCTATAGAGAGTTTTACGGGAGGGTTTTCTTCGGGGAGGGGGTTCTTCGGGGGGCTTAATAAGAACTCAAAAACTTTAGAGTACCCCCCGAAGAATCCCCCCGAAGAACCCCCCCGAAGAATATCTTTCACCGTAAAAAGTACATCTTTTACAACTTCATACCTCAGCAGCTTCTAGTTTTACCGATTCATACCTCTAAGGGGTATGAAAATGTAATTTGGGGTATGAATTTGTAAGGATTCAATGTTTCGGGGTATGAATGAGTAATTTGCCCACTTGATTGATGACGAGGAACTTTAAACACGGGATAGGGGGGTACGAAATTGACATAATGCTTTTAACAGTTCCTCTCTTTTCTTTCTCTCTTTCTTTGATCGGAAGGGCTGGACTCTCAGGCACTTTATACTTGATCCGAACATAGCCGCAAGGCCGAGTGGGGTTAAACAATTTCACCATAGCCTACCTTGGCTACACACACACACACACACACACACACATACACACACAAACAAACCTTATTCCGTTGCTCGCCCAGATTTCCGTCTCCGACATCGATTCGCGTCAAAGAACTTAGAAGCTTTTTCCATCATTACCACTTTCAGCACGGTAAACTATGTATGCAGCCAAGCTTATTTCCAACTAACTCGAGTGGCAGCCATCAAGTCAGATGTGTTCCTGCTATTTTTTTTGCCTCATCTTGAGAGGATGCGATTCGGATGACCACCCAGGGTGTCACGGCAGCTCGTCCTTTAGCCTGGTCCCGAAGTGAGTGGAGAGCTATCAGTGAAGACTTGCGCGTCACGGGGCAAAAGAGCATGTGGAGAGGGTCTTTGAGAGGTTCGTGGTCTTTCACTTGCCGTGGCTAGTGGTGGTTTGGATTCAGCACACCGTTTTTGGAGTGAGTACCTTTATCACCTTGTGAGGTAGTAAGTAACACCCTACCCCGGGAGGTCAACGTGATACTTAAGAGGCCAAGGTATGAAAGTCGGCAATCTACCGATGTGGTTCAAAAATAGATAAGAACACTTCTATTCGCTAAAGGTTTAAAACGAAGCTAAAGATGAGGCTTGAATACCTCGCTATGAGCTCTGATTCATTTGATACTCGCTTAGCTGCTAGAGCACTGTTTGCGATTCGTACCTCAAACTGCTAAATATCATACTTGAAAGCTAGTAGATACCTAGTGCTCCCGAGGGAACGAAAGCTAAGCAAGCGAAGACAAGCGAAGAGAGTGTGCAAGGGGGTGCTAAATCCCTCTAATATTGACTGTGTTCCACTACTCTCAAGGTAGGTCCCACCTTTAGCCAGGCAGAATTGGCTGTCTCGTTAAACGGTTGTCAGACGGTGAATGGGCAGCTGATGAAGCATGTATCTAGTTGATTATGTCTATCCGAAAGAGTGTTTGCATGCTATGGAATATGAAGGCAAGCTGGGCTCCTATTGGCCAATGCAACCATGTGGAAAAACATGTCGTGCCTGCGTCAGCAGGCTGACGGCGGCCATGGTATAATGGGATCTCCTGGGAAAACTTTGATGTGGCGGTTGCCAAATTCTGTTGTCTGCACCGAGCATTCTGCAGATGATCGTTAGGGATTGATTTTACTCTGGGACTGAGTGACATACCAGGTTTCAATGTCACGGCTGACACACACTGGTCTAGCTCTCTTACTATGTTCTTGAACACATCTTCATCAAGCCTGTCGTTATCGAGACCGTGCGCCACCTGTGCTCCAGATCCCGGGAACAAGCAGGTTTGAACGACCTTCGCATAACCTATACCCAGTTCTCTTGACACGATCTCACTTAAATGCATCAATTCGAAATTGTATCTGTCCTTATCCGGTAGATCCTCTGTGAAGTCCTCTGGTAACCGCAACTTGTGCCACGGAGCTGAGAATGCAATTTCGATAAGTACCAACCCCAGAGAATGTAAGATCGAACGGTCATCGGCGGAAACGTCCGACGCAGAGATTATCCGGCGGTGCATGTTACTGCCTATTTGAGTTTGCAGAAAAGGTTCTCCCAATGTGCATCTCCCGTTGCATTTTCCCCTGTCTAAGAAGTAAATGTTTTTGCTACTCCATGCCTGAACAAGCCACGAACTAGTGTGCAAGTGAAGGACCCCAGCCGCCACAGAGAGAGCTATTTGAAGTCTGTCTTCGATAGGAATAGCACGGTGTTCGTCACTCGCACCGGCAAGAACATTGTTTAGTGAACGAGAGCCGGGGTCCTGATAATTATGCTTGAGGGCATAGAAAACAATGGTTTTACGACCATCGTCGATGTCCAAGAAGCCGAGGCAGGTACAGTCCACTCCTTCTTCGAATTCAGCTGTAGCGGATGACTTCCGTAGCTAAAGACATAAGTCCTCCTCCAAGCCTAAGTTAGGCACCTTAGTCTGTAAAAAGCCTAACCCATCAGGTTCAGCGAGATTGTTCTGTAAAAATGTCTTTTTCAGAGACCTATCATCTCCGACGGTCTGACAGGTACAAAATTCGCCATGCGCCGAATCGACAACAATACGGTATGGTCCATGAGAAAAGGGACTCGTCACAGCTATATCGAAGCGAAATTTATGTGTTTGAACTATGGCGCCAGCTTCGACATCATCAAAGTTCAGTGAGATGCTCAAAGAATGCCTCTCGTGGTCGTGACATGTCCACACACCAGATAGCGTCTCGTAGAGGACCTGTGATGCCCGCTCTATACAGCGAACATGATTGTATGATGCTGGCGTGGCCCCTACGACATACGTGCAGCCGAATTCTTCTCCAAACGGTGATCTTTTCACGTGAATAGATTTGCGGGGTATCGCTCGCAGTATTAAAGTAGAGAAGAGATCGTTATATTTCCTTAAGCCTTGAAAGACCACTAGTATCTCCTCCGTTCTGTCGGAAGTTGGCCTCCGAGTCTCATCCGGGTATTGCATATGTCCTCTCCTACTCATTTCCATCTTTGTTGTGTGAAGCTCATTGTGCATTTCGCAAAGACTCCGTCGGATGCGCTCAAGCGATTTCAAACACAGACGGTAGAAGTGTGCCGTTGATCTTCTCAGGTGTTGATGGGCAATTGTATTTGACCAGATCGAGTGTTTTGGGTCCTCGAACATATTTTCAACGTCCTGTCGGCTTTCTGCGACGTTCAATAGAAGGAATTTGCAGCCGTTGTCAAAGACGACTTGCTGAATCAAGATCTTAGGCACCAGATCTACCAATTCTGGTAAGACCTTCTGCACAACCATCGTAG
The DNA here is from genome assembly GCA_003184365.1 of Evernia prunastri. Taxonomy (NCBI): domain Eukaryota; kingdom Fungi; phylum Ascomycota; class Lecanoromycetes; order Lecanorales; family Parmeliaceae; genus Evernia; species Evernia prunastri. Next base: position 204,921 of record NKYR01000033.1, read on the forward strand.
GCGTCACCACATCTACGAACAGCTGACGTATACTGGCGATTGACTTGAATAGCAGGACATCATCCGCTGTAACGTAAGTCTCCATTACTGCTCGGTCAGCAATAGTGGGTGACAATTCGTAGAGCTCCTCAATTCGAGATCTGATAGTGTTGTGTGTTGCGTCGAGGAACTCGATTAATTTTACTGGTGAACCTGGTGCTGATTGGTCCGGGTCGAGGCCAGCGATTCTTGAAGCTTGTTCAAAAACTCGATGGGCATCTTCGTATAGAAGTTGCCGGTTCTCCGGCCTGAAAAGATGTATACCTGACCCAGATATTAGCAGCAGGTCGATTTCGTCCCGAAATAGAGCGTTACCCTTGCTTAGAAGCCATACGAGGGCCACAAGCTTCAACAAGACTTGCGCTCTCACACTTGGGGCCCGAGCGAGACTTAGGTCAAGGTCCTTGTTGCCCGTTGTCCACAATCTGAATCTCTGTTCGTGCGCTAGGACTGCAAGCACGGAGGCAGCTGCTCGATGTTCTATGGCTGCTGGACTAATTTCTTCGAAAAGGCGGAGAATCAGAGTCGTTGCATCCTTCAATAATCCTCCGTTGACGTCTGGAATATCTCGAGGCAATGCTCCACCCTGGTGATCGAATGGTGATTGCTCGATTTGGTAAGAAGCCGAAGACGTAATTTGTGATGTATCGTCGTCCGAACCTTGGGTGGCTTCCATCTTGGCCTACTTTGGAGAGCTGACGCTCGAAGAGCACTGCAGCTCTTCAGCAAGCCGTCACCTGGGCCACTTGCTAGCTCTCTCAAGGTGTAAAGCAGGCTAGACGTCGTCGTCGATGATGGAGGACACCTGACGGACGATCGACACGCTTAATCCAGCAGAGTAAGAAGATGAAGCTGCTTGCAAGATCATCTTCCTAAATTACTTGAGACAAACTCAGCTTAATTGCTGCTCATCAACGATTTATCGCGGACGCCTATTGGAGAGCGCACCTTCAGTATGCCGTTCTACCCTTGCTGTCGTTTCGTAGGGCTTTGTTGCTTAGCCTGAAATTGCTAAGAATGATGTTGATAGTGGCTACTCTGATGTTCTAAAAGATGGGAGATGCGCAAAGAGTGCGTGCATGTGGGTGTGAGTGGGCGTGGGGTTGGGGTGAGTGTGGCTTTAGGCGCTCGTTGACTCGAATTTGGAGTGAAAGTAGGTAGCTTGATAGGTGGAAAGTAATGATCGGAAGTACGTAAAGATTTGAGAACGAAGGTATAAATGACTTTAGGGGATACGGAAGGATCTTGTATGCCGATGTGAGTGGAAGAGAGGAGGGAGTGGAGAGAGATGACACAGACACGCGCACATAGAGTAGACGAGCACAGCGTTCTGATAGAGAGCCGTAACGAGATGGGTGAGGAAAAGATTGATGTGTCAATGGTCCAGATGGAAGGAATATGGAATATTCTGTGTAGGGTGAAGATTCTTCTCAACTGGGATAAAAGAGTCACATACAATAGGTATGCAACGTCCATCATTGAAACAAAGCCCTGAGACGGAGGCAGTCACGTGTGCTCATACTCTAGTCAAGTATGGTGGGATGTTCTTGGCGGCGATTTCCGCAACCCCTACCATATATCCGAATCAGCCCTTTGATCCTGCTTGATAGAACATTGAAGCGCGACAAATGCTGGATTTTAAACTATGGGGGATCTTTGAAAAGATTTTGACGTTCTAAAAAGCATGTGCCAACGCGCTGGTGTGGATCCTGTGAGAAAAGCAGGACCCCAGCAACCCGTTTCCTGCATTAAAGGATACGTCTCAAGCAAATCCACTTACGACAATAACAGACATCACCCTCATATCCAGCCTAGGAAAACTCTCACATCTTCCCCAAGACAAAGGCAAGCACAAAGAGCCCCACGGATCAATGCATTGAGTGTATGCGTAGAAAGTCCAAAAAGTTGGATTCAAGCTCGTTTGGCGAGACAAATAGACGACCAGGATAACAAACAGACCTCGGGAGTCTGTGTTCCATGTGTTCAGCGGCTGCAGTGCAGGCTCTACATAGTGCGAGCTGCCCCAGCCAGGTGGTAAGCTTTCATACTATCTATCACTAGCAATGTTATGCTTTAATAAATACCCGCGGTACGGGAACGCTTGCTAGTGAGTGTTAGCTGACACTTGGTGCTGGAAACAATCGAGAGCTTGGAATGCACTACAGGCCAGCATGTCTCACTACTGAGCCACCTCACCAAGTATCGATCCAGTGATACTGGACATATTCTCTCTGTCATACCTCGCGCAAGTAGTGTTCGAGATGCCTGAGAAGATGATTCTGAGCACTGGACAGCTCCTGCGAGGGCGCGATGCGACATATCGCCTCCTCAATGCACTCCATGCGCCAACAGTGTTTAAAGCGAAAGTGCTAGACGGTCTTCATGTCCACAAAGAGTTGTAAGTCACGCTGGCTGTTGCAAAGCTCAATTTGATAGCTTAATCAGTCTCCAGTGCGGTGGTCAAAACAGCACTGGAGCCCACCAAGAAAGCCCTCAGGCGAGAACGAAACAACTACCTCATCCCCGGCATTCGTTCAAGCCCATATATTCGCCGTCAGTATGACGTCCTTGAGTACGGTTCGCATTCTTTTGAGGATCCGCCGCAAGCAGATGAGACGGCCACGGCACCCCCCGGTTTGGTTTTCGAATGGATGGAATACGACTTGTGGCAAGTACCGTCCGAACGGTTTCGTGAGGACTCGGTCCTTCCCAAAGTCATATCTAGATCTGTACTGTCAGCACTTGCTCTACTCAAGACACAATACGACGCAATACACACAGGTCCGCAGAATAGTCTTTTCCCTCCACGGCAGCTAGTTAATGAATCAGACAGATATCAATCCGAACAACATTTTTCTCTCAAGCATTTACGGTCCTTCTCCTATCGTCAAAGTGGGAGACTTAGGAAACAGTAAGACCCTGTAATCTACCGGCGAGGCTTACTGAGTTTTCCCAGTGTTTCAGGATGGATATCACACAATGCGTCTTCAGAGTCTTGAGTGCCGTGCCCCCGAGGTATGGAGAGGCTTGGGTGTCTGGCATTCTTCGGACGTATGGTCGCTTGGGGTGACGGTTTGGCAAAGTCTCTTTCGTTCTGCGGTCGGCGGCTAACGGTGAAGCTTGCGCATTGGCTCTCGCACTCACCAATCTTCGGCACGCATGATAAAATCGTTCAAGATCTGACCGAAGCCTGGTGTATCGCCAAAATACGACGGCTTGTTGGATCGATCGAACCTCCTGTCGACTCAAAATATGAGGAAGAATTCTCCTTGGCGGAATATCTCGAAACGAGCTCTTACAGGCATCATGACGATTCCTTGGAGAGGCCGTTCATCAGCGTTAGTACCATACGTGGAGAGCTTGAGAAGCTATCTGCTCCAAAGGTGTCTCAAGAGCTTCTGGACTTCATCGAATACTTGCTCGTCTTGGATCATACGAAGAGGCCGACGGCAGTGGAGGCGCTACAGCATCCTTATCTTCTTTATGATCTCCATCAGGAAACCCAATAGGCACTATCATTTATTGTTGGAGTGATGGACGCTTCCCTTTAATCTCTTTCATCGCACTTCCACGGCCTCGTTTGCGAGTCAATTGCGTAGTAAGTACGGCACCGAGGGAAAGAGTCGGATCGTCAACGAGAGATATGAGTGGTTCAGACAACAGACACGTAGGCTCGCGCGAGCGTAAAGCAGCGCTCACCCTAGGCTCTGAGTTGGGGCAGATTTTTGTCACATTGTCACTGATGCTAACCCCGGGTTTTTAGGGACTGATTCATGGCCAACTGACGGCACCGCGGATGGTCCTGACCAGCCGAAGCCATAACGCGTTCAAAGGGAAGAATTATCAGAAATGTTCCAGGAGCCGTATGAATGCTTCCGTCGCTGTGTGGCCGCGGTGGTGTTGATAGTCTTATTGATGGATTCCTTTAATTCGGCTGATATAAGGTTGCGAATGGAACGTGACACATCCTCAGGGCAGGGACCACACCTGCTCGGGGGCAGCTTGAGAAGCATTTAAGGAGTCCGCTAGCTGGATTCTTTCAGATATGAATATATAGACGGCGAAGGAAGCGAAATGGAACCAGAACGATAGAGGACTAGACGGCGCAAAAACAGCACCCGTCATACGGTCTTTCCGACTGACATTCCATCTCGACCATAAAGTATTGTAATTTAAATATCTTATCAGTCAAATTCTATTCTTTTGCCTCGCAGCAAATATTCACCCGCAAATCTGAAAATAAACCACCCAAGATATGCCCCTGTGACGATTGTTACAGGCCACTTTTGCCATTCTCGATCCCAATCCAATGGTATAGGTACCTGCACGCCGATTAGCCTTCATTGACCCTGTACGTAGAAGAAATATGTTCCAACGGACAGCACCAAGCCAAGCTCCCACTACAGCCCCTACCAAGCCTCCCCACACTTCGTCAAAGGGCAGACAGGCTCCGGAGATCTCCCTCCACATGCGCGCGTTGACGCCGTGCACGTAGAACAAGGGCAGGACGCCCAGCAGCGACATATGCGTTGCGCATAGGAGATTATGCCAAAAATGTGTAGTCAGAGGGGCGCCGAAGAGGATAAGTATGACGGTCAGGAGCGGAGCCGAGAGCGAGAGGCAGAGGAGGAGGGAGATAATCGCAGGCTTTGTTTGGGCGCAAGCAAGCCGTTAGCATGTTCGATCGTCAGAAAGAAGTGCGACCAAGGAGGGGGTCACGAGATTGTAACATACGGTGATCCTGGACCCAACAGATGCCGGCTTTGATTTGACGGACGGGGCGAATTGGACGCGCTTCCGGGTCGTGGTGCCCTTTGACGATGCAGGGGACGTCGAGCTGCCGGAGGACTGAGGGAGGCAGACGACGCAGTATGTAATCTGTAGATGAGCAAGAGGGGCGATGGCCTTGGCAAGGACGGGCACTGGATCGGCGACCAGGTAGGGAAAGCAGAAGTAGTACACAGTGAGGACGACGATGGGGTGGAGGTGGGTGTAAAGGCGGGCGATGTCGGTAGGGAGGGCGGAGATGGGCTGGGAGACGGGAATGAGCTTTCGAGGCTTTGCCTCGTTCGTTTCTGTCATATTGGACGAAGCATGTTTGTCTTGTTGGGCAACGTCTGGATGGATTTTCAAAACTACCTTAGACCTTGGAGATCAAAGGATGACTAGGCCGGATTTGGATCGCTAGCGGGATTGTGTTTTGGTTTGGCCATTACAATAACCGTACAAGCAGAGATGGCAGGATAGAATAAGTGATCGCTGCCGAATAGTGGTGAAGTTCTCATCTCTTCTCTTCTCCTCTCCACCGCGAACATCATTCGCCAATCTCTGTTGATATTCGTCATTATCTTTCTTCTCTGGCCATGTCTTTACCGCGGACTACTATCGTCGTGGGCGCTGGACTCAGCGGTCTGAGCTTGGGCCAGTGTCTGAAAGCAAAGAACACCCCCGTCACCATATTAGAGAAAGCTTCTTGTTCGCCATGTTCCAATTACGGTATAACACTACATCAATCAGTTTACCGTTCTCTACTTCCCGTGCTTCAAATGGATGAAAGCAGCTTTTTGGAAAAGTGTTCGATTGGTTCGCCTGGGTACCAAATGGATTCGGCAACCACGAGAACCAGCTTTCGCTGCCATCGCGGACGATTGGAGAACATTTTACGTGGGGGTCTGGACATCAGATGGGAGCACAGTCTCCAACGTGTGGAAATGACCCCGCGAGGAGTCTCATTGCATATAGAGAACGGGCCCATGATGAGAAGTGACAGCCTTGTCGCTGCTGATGGAGTTCACTCCGTGCTTCGCAAATCATTAATCCCCAGTTGTCATCTCAATGTTCTCCCTTACGTCGTCTTTAACGGTAGACGCAGTATTACGTTGGAAGATTACCGGCAAGAATTCCAACCGTACATGGCAGGCCAGACAATCATACAGGCTATACATGGTAATGTGCTGTTCCGGGTGTATGTGAACGAATATACTGCAACACATGTTTCTCTCGGCTACACATATTCGCGCCCTGCAATGGACAACGACCCACTGCATGATCCGGACAGACCAACAAGTGGAGCCACACAGATTTCAGAGGAGTTCTACGCTGAGTTGTTACAGTTCAAGCAGAACGAGCTAGGGCCGGTATTTGCGGACATATTTGACAACGAAGAAGTCCGCCGTGACAGACTTTTGCATTGGTTGATGCGAAGCACTGTGATGCCACTCCAAGATCTTCAGGGTCTCGCAGACCGAGGTGTATGGCTGATTGGGGACGCCGCCCATCCATTGCCAATTTTAGGTGGAGAAGGTGCAAATGAGGCCATCACAGATGCTATCGATCTAGCAGAGCATCTCTCGAGTATTTCGAGTCCTATTCAGAACGAATTCTACGCGAGAAGACACGAAGAATGGACGAAGGCTGTCACTGAAAGCGAGAAAAGGCTCTCTGAAATGCATGCCTCAAGCTCGTCTTCGTCCTGAGATTGTAGGTGGGAAGCCAACCATGACCCTCTGTTTCGACTACCGATCCAATCTGTACGCATCACCATTGGTAAGAGGAACTTGGAGGCGGATTGCCAAGAATCCTACTCGGAGAGCGGCGAAGACCCCTCACCGTAATAGTGGTGTGTAAAGATGTTACATTGTGCAATGAGCCGAATCACAAAGCTTATAAGGTAATTGGAAAGGCAGTCGCCAGCTCCACAGCTATGAATTTGAATTTGGAGCTTGACGTCACCCAGAACAGCTTCCGTTGTCACATTTTCGGCTGTGGCCGGAGTGAAACCTTTAAGGACTACCCTTAGAAGGATATGGAGATGCATTCTGAAACGGTGAAAATGGTCTATTCCCAGAGATTTGCCTGTGAAGAGGTCTCTCTGAGACGAGCACCAGGTTTGACCCTGGTCTTGAGCACCCCCAAAGGTTTGCATGGACGTAAAATTGACATCAACTCCATTCGACTGATGCCGTATACAGGCCGAGGGATCGTAGCTGCACGCAATTTCCAAGCCCGGAGCATTGTTGACATTAATCCGGTCTTGGTGATGCCGTTCGAAGACCTCAATGCTGTTAAATCAACTACGCTAAATCATTACACATAGTAAGTGTGATGATCTGCCTCTGCGATTCTGACTTATTGAATCTAAATATACTAGCAATTGGCCTGTCGTCGAGCGAGACGGTAAAACGGCATCTCAGACGCAAGCAGTGGCGCTAGGCTTAGGTTCCCTTTTCAACCATTCGACACTCAATCAGAACGTAAGCTGGGAGAGAGATCTGGTCGCTCAGTGTATCACATACAGGGCACTCCGAGATATTGAAGCTGGGGAAGAGCTGTACGTGATGCTGAACTCTAGACCTTCTATTTCGGATACTTTGAAGCAAATATTGAAACACGGATGCAAATGTTGAAACACGGATCGGGTCTGGGGTTGTTTCTTCTCTTGCGGATGTTTCATTGTGGCTCGATGGACGTCGTGAAAAGAAAGCGGTGCTGATTCTCAATGATGATCCAGGTGCATCAACTACGGACGATTGTGGTTCATTGATACAGACGCAGACCAAGAGAATGAGGATGAAGAGGACAGTATAGAAGTGTTAAGCAGGATACAAACCTCGTAACAGTCTGGCCATAGACTCCATGCAGTGACGGGATTTAGAGCCCATCGTCAACACTTGGTGTATATATATATTTGCGTGTATGTAGCTTCAACCATAATGCGGGACAGACGTCACAATCGGTGTCAAAAGTCACCGTCCTGCGAGCTTAATCCAGCTGTAATTAGTCAAATCGAATATAGGTTCTTACACACATCTCTGTTGTCAACTTGTTGGGGTTGCCTTCACATAGGATCTGGCGTGATTAAGGGTGTACTCCGCTTCATTTGGTGATGACTCAGGAAATATTCCGGACGTTTTAGGCCGCATAGCCCGAAAAAGGAAACGAATGGCACCGAATTTTCTTAAAATGCTTCCTTTCATCTGCCTTAAATCGTTGTTCCATATTTTCGATTCTTATGACATAGAATTATTTAACAGAAGCAGTCGGGTTCGTTCTGGTCTCTTATCTTCCGAAAAATGCGTTTGGAAATAAAAATAAAAATAAAAAATAAAACCCTTCGTAGAAGAAATCCTCATGACTTGGGACTTTGAGTATATATAGGTCACTTTGAAAGATGATGGATGACTTTTGACACCGTACCACCCTCAAGTATAAACGTCCCTACGCCATATCTACCTTCAATAACTCCCGCCCCCGTACGCTGTCAAGGACGGCGTCTTGCGACCCGTAAAAACAGACTGCGGCGGAGGAGGAGGAGTGGAGTTTAGCAATCATGACTGCCAAGTCTGAGCCCACGTTCTCGGGGCGAAAGTTCCGAAAGACATGATGGATCAGATGTGCTAAGATTGTCCGACTTGGTCAACGATTGCACCTTATCTGATACAGTCCTTCTGTCTGGCCGGCCCTTTATAACAGAGTCATTGCTGACTTTGAACCGGGGCTGTCATGTTGGATGAGGTTCGAAAGCAACGAAAGTGGATCAAAAAGCTGCCACTACATATTTGAAAACGTGAATTACGCCAAGACGGCTAGAAGCCGAAAGCGTTCTAGGGACTTCCATTGGAACCAAAACCGGTAGCGTCGGGGCCATTTACGGCTTAGGGTCAGGAGTGGCGGCATATGCAAGGCATCTCATTGTCCCCATTATTATTGCCTAGACCCGTCACCCCAGAAAGAAGCTCGTGACTTCTTTCGGTTTTTACTCCTTGTATGTACTGTACCTGTACGTATGTTACGTACCTTTTAGCTCTTGCCTCCGTGACGTTCCTGCTCTTATTCTTTTGACTTTCACCTCCTTCCTTGCTGCGACCATCTTCTTAACACCTATTTATTACTATCTATCTTTGCTTATTTATTCCTATCTCTTGACACGCACTTCTCCTCTTCCTCTACAACCACTCAACACTACCATCTACACCTTTATCATCATTCACCCATCTACCTATTTACCATCATCACCTACGACACATTGCTTAAGAACTTGCTTACCTATCTAGTTACCTACTTAATTCCCTTACCCTTACACCGTCCATCATACAACCAACTTGACCTCGTGCAACCTACCTACCTACCTACCTATCTATCCATACATCCAACAAACCCCAACCCAGTCCCCCAACATGCGCACCTCCCGCTCTTCCTCAAACGCCTCCTCAACATCCTCATCCTCATCCTCATCCTCCCCCCCATCCCCATCCTCCGACAGCTTCCAGATCTTCGTCAAGCTCTTATCCGGAGAAAGTACGCCACCCAATCCACAACACCTCTGATAGAAAATCAGCTAACCAAACGACCCCGTGTAGCCATCCCCCTGACCGTCCCCGCGGACACCACGATACCCACCCTCCGCCAGCTCCTCTCCCTCCGGACCTCCGCCCCAACCACCGACATCCGCCTCGTGCACGCCGGCAAGCACCTGACCTCCCCCGACGCCTCTTCCTCCTCCCCCTCCCCGTCGTCCGGCGCACCGTCCACGACGCCGGCCCCGGCCTTCGTCTCGGACCTGCTCCCCCCCTCGGCGACGCTGCACATGGCCCTGCCGATCCGGGGCGGCATGCCGCCGAAGAAGATCAAGTGCGACTTCAAGGACTGCAAGGACGGGGCGCAGCGCATCGTGGGGGACTGCTCCTTCTGCCAGGGCCACTTCTGCGGCCGGCACCGCATGCTCGAGGACCACAAGTGCAGCGGGCTCGAGGACTGCAAGAAGGAGAGCCACGAGCGGAACGCGGACACGCTGAACACCCAGAGGACGATGGCCGTGAAGGGGATTTAGATGGGGATGGAGAGAGATGGGAGATGGGGAGATGGGGATATGGGGATCAGGAGGGGAATTAGGGACATAAAGAAGGGAGACGTAATATAGATGCTATTCGATATCCCCATTTTTTTTTTGATCTCGCTCGCTCTGTCTCTGCGTTGGACTTTCCCGTCTCCACACTTGATCCCCAAACACGCTCCTGATTCCGGCCTTCTCCTGCGCGGCAAACCTTCTCTTTTCAATCCGCGAGTTCTCAGGCATCGACGTGACACTTACCCTGAGGACCTTGACCGATTCCTCCCCTCTCCCCTCTTACCGAAAGTGCCGAAGGAGAGGTTTCCACGTGTCCCCCTCTTCAATCCGTGGCCCTACCTACCTAGATCCCCACGCCATGCCATGGCCTTGGTCGGACGCGTCTTTTGGACCTTCCTCTCTCTCTCTCTCCATTCCGGCACGGCACATCTTTCGCATCTTGAACTCGCTCAAGGCACAGAGAGATGGAGCGGGCCTCTCTTTTTTCGGGTGTTTTGGTTTGTTCAACCCCCCCCCCCCAGCTCAGCCAGCCGTTATTATTATTAACCTTGGGTTTCTTTTCAACTTCGGTATCGGAATGATGATGATGATAATACATGCAATAAAGACGGAAAGAATTTCGTTTCGATCGGTCCAAGACGGACGTAGATCGTTCGCGCAGAACCGTCCGGTTCTTTTTTTTTTTTTTTTTTCAGGTCTCCCTTCTCCGTTGCTGTCTTGATATCGGTGTAGAATGTAAGCTAGGCTCCTGCTATTACGTTATGTGAAGGGGTATTGAGAGCGAAAGCTGGGAGCGGGTGACCCAAAAAACTTCCTACATTGCTCTATGTACAAATGCCCCCTATCCGATCATTAGAGTCATGGCAGTCATGAAGTCCCTTCCCAATGCCTAGCTCCGGGTGGCAATGCAAGCAGAAAACCAAAAAAAAGAAAAGAAAAAAAGAAAAAACGACCTCATCGTCATCGGTCTCCTCCCCCTTCCTCTTTCTTACGGAGGAGCGACACCTTCCGCTTCCGCCTGGGCGTTTCGTGACCCGTCGTACCGCTGTACTTCCACCAGAAGATCGTGCCGAAGATGAGCACCATGAGATTGATCCAGGCGATCATCATCCACTGGCCCCACGAGATGCGGATCTCCCGCTTCCCTTGCTCCCACTCGTCGCAGACCTCCAGGAACCGCTTCGGGTCGTCCGTGATGACGCCATCGAGGCCCTCGTCGATGCTCCACCTCATCATGTTCAGCTCGTTGACCGTCCACGCGTACAGCGGCCTCCCTCTCGCCCGGACCTCGCGCATGAAGCTCGGGCCGAAGTACGGCAGCACGAGGGTCTTTTGCAGCATGTTGAAGGAGACGTTGGGGACGGGGAGGAATTTGCGCGCGTACGGGATGGAGAAGCCGATGTGCGTGATTGGGAAGGTCGGAAGGTACTCCGCGCAGAGGGGGAGGAACTTGACGGCCCAGCATCCGAGGACTAGGCGCTGGTTCCAGGGTTTGAGGGCGTTCGGGGGGACGGATTGAATGGTTTCGGCGATGCGGCGCATGACGTTGTCGGCGTCGTTATCGAGCTAGTCATGTATTTAGAAGCAGTAAGGGGTCAGGACGGAAGGTAGTAGTTGACCTTGATGTCTAATAAAAGCCAGATGTTCTCGAGTCCAGGAGAAGCCAGATATTCAAGGAGATCTTTCAATCTAGGCATCGGCTCATGCGGTGCTGCAAGCGTTCGCTGTTCCTTTACATAATCCCAGGTGCAGTCTATTATCTTTTCATCTCGGCCAAAACATCGCTTGAGCGTTGCATCCTGCACGGTTCCGTCAGTCGACCATTGAGTGATCGTTCCACTGTCCAACTACTCACGTGAGATAAGACTACAACGTCGTCCTTCGTTAAGTGTATATCCGTCTCCATCGCGTGTGCCTTGGCGTGTACCGCACCTCGGAAAGCGCCCATGGTGTTCTCGGGATGTTTGGCTTTGTACCCTCGATGGGCGATTGCCTGCGGCATTTTGCCACCACTTGGACGCTTCTTCGCGAATGTCCAAGATGCTGATGGAGGTCAGTCAGGCAGTCAGTCGGAGTGTCAGGTACCATTTGAAAACGCACGTAAAGGCTGTGTGACATTCATGTCCAAGGAAGGAGCTTCGGAGAGATTGTCGTAGAATTTGTCATCGAGTAGGAATGGCGGTACTGGGAGAGGGGAGATCTTCTGTATGATCGGTTTGGCTGCCGTCATCGTGGCTGTATACGTAAGATGTTGCCTAAATTATTATGTGATTGTGAGGGCAGCGTTTTATATAGCTGTAAGTAGGAAGTATAGGCAGCAAAGAACACAGGAGCCAAAATAGAGGTAGGGGATGGTGAAAGGATTGAGATGTCTCTAGCGCTGGGCAACGAGGAAGAAAAGAAGAAGAGAGCTTGAAGGTGAGAGTGGTTATGATGGTAAGAAGAAGGAAGTTAGGAGGTTGGTGCACATTCGGGAAGGATGACAATGCAAGAGCAAGTGTAGTCATTCTTGTAATCCTTGCGCATAAAAGAATAATCATCATCATCATAATAATAATAATCGTACGGTTGGTGATAATATTAAATAATAATAAATTCGAAGGTTTCGATCTGAATGGATTATAAAACTTGGGAGCCAATCGACAACAGCGCGCCAAAATCCTTTGGAGTTAGACTCGATGCAAAGGGGCAAAACGATGGCAGAAATGGCGGAAATGGCGTTCTCGAAGAGGTATAGCCCCCATGGCATCAAGTGGATCATTCCTCATGCGGTCTGGACTCTGGACTCGGAGCCCTCGTGAAAAGCAACAAAAGAAAGTCAATGAGCGATTCCGCCGACCTGCCCGTTGATCCGATCAAGATGCATGCATATTAAATGTACCTCTTCATGCTTGTAATAATGAAAGAAATGCGCATAAGTCGAATCGCTTACATAAAGCAGGAATAATAATATATCACTTACTGCTCTTGACTTTGACGGCGACGAGCGTGCATTGATCCATGATCCATTGATGAGAACACTGTCGTTTAGTTGGAACGGGTTGTTGACATCTTGCCGCCCCAAGGCCAGGTCAATTACGTAGATGGAGAGAACGTGGCACTGCGGCTCTCTTGTTCTCCAAGCATGTTTCGAATCTGTCATGCCGCATGCATGATGAATGTGGGCTTCATGCAGCCCGAACCAAACTTGGGGCACTGCTCTGGCTTTGCCAACCCACCTACCTGTTTTATCTCTGACTCGTCGTACCGGACTGCCAGTGAGAGGTTTTCACCTGTGAGTGAATGCTGTAATAATGGATGAGTCGGACGAAGCTCTCCTAGTAATTATTGATAGCTTCCTCGCTGTAATGTACGAGTACCTACTCGCTTGGAGGGAGGATGATGTTCGTCTTCGAATGCCGCGGGACAGTTGATGATGATGCCGAGAGTATCAGGATCATAGACATGCAGCCAAGCGTCATGCAAGATAACGGTTAATGGAACCTCAATTGGTCCAGCTGCATATGCCTAACCTCTGGCATCTGCATACAATATAATGCGAGGGTGCGGGATGTATTTCTTATCAGAGTTGGAATTGCACTGATATTTTCGGCCGACATTCGGAAAGAGGAAGGATATCTGCAAACCGAAACGGTCTCTGAAAAGCGAAGCTTGCAGGATTGGGTCTTGCGAATTGGGTCCAACCAACTGCAGCATCTGAATGTCCCTGACTTGATACACCCTGTCCGCGAATTTCCTGAGACTATCTACTGGCATATACACCTAGCACCGACATTGAATTAAAATGCAGGAATGCGCGCGCACCAAGTAAATCTATCCGTTCGTCTGATCATGTCCTGTATCCCAGCGACAGAGTACCCTTGGCTAGGTTGGTCTGATAGATACCGGCACTCCAGCATTAGCTCTCGGTCCATCCGTACGTATCCACTTCGTTGGAATGAATATGTGTAGTTACTATATGAATACGAAGTAGAGCCACCCATGTCCTCCACTCAGATGCGCTCGAAGTATACTGCGCAACACAAAAGAGCCCAGTGACATATGTAACATGTCAGATGCGCTCATCGCCTTTCAACGCCTAACAGAGACAGGGATAAGAGAGACTGAAGGATCAAATATGCACGTACCGCCAACCATGTGGCTCCTGGCGTCGAGAAACCCGCAGTCCTGGCCCTGGGTTGCTTCATGCAGACCTCAATCTGGCGAGTCCCCTCCAGGTTCTCGTTCTGCGAGGCGGCAAAAAGGGCCAATGCTGGGGTGAGAAAAGCCAAAGTGGTGATAATTTAGGGCTTTATATAGAATTTGGTATCGAAAGTTGGGATGCTGAATGAAAATCAATGATAATGGGGGTCGCTTATTTGGTAGACCTGTGCGTTGACAGTCTGAGAATGGTGATGATAATTGCTGGAAGTGCTGCAGCACTACTGTCTTGTAGCTAGCCCTCACGGTGGCCAACCAAATGACTGATAATGGCAAATTGGCATGGGCTTCTTATGCTATGTAGGTAGCCTTCGCACTACTCCATAGCTGGACAATCAATCTTTCATACGCCAATCTCAACATTGATGGATAGTAACAATTAAAAATATTCAAAGGATCTGTACATCCGAGAGAGGTGTACGATTCTCGGGCTGAAGACTGACTAGGGACTGAAATGTTCCCTGAATTCCTGTACGTCATTAATAAGAAATTTTTCCACTCCGCATGACTGCAGGCAGAGATGATTTGAGACTGGGATGCACAGGAAACTTAACGTGGTTTCCAATGTGTTGCATATCGAGATACGTTTAGCAGTATCTGATATAAGAAGTTTCGTGAGGTTCTCCTTTCAGCTAAAGAACAGTAGAAGTTCTTTTGCACTGAGACATGGTATGCAGTGCCGACGACATTAAGACATTTGCAGTGGGACACTGCCTGGGAGTATTTTCAAACACCATATGCAAAGATTAGAGGATGGTGTATCGTAAATCTCTGTTATTGCAGGGCTTTTTTAGGTAAGGGATCGACGAATTCAGAGGTAAAGCAACTAATACATAGATGGAGGGACAAGGACCACGCTCTCAGTCTTACCATTTTAGTGTATGTACAATGGCCTTCAGACATGCACACCTCATCAATATCATTCGTAACACAAATATGCAGATGGACTTGTGGTAGCTGATTTTGCCTCTCACCGAAGCCGGATTGACATTGCCTAGTCTCCGCTATGCCAGGCATGCCTTTATAGTACATTATTACATTGAGGGGTGTGATAGAGCCGGTGTATGGCCTCGTTCAAGAATGATGGTACCACAACATCGATTAAGGAGTTGGCTCGGCGATGGGAACGACCAAGCGTCCCTGTCCAGCAATCCGCCGATATGCTAGCTAGTGTTGTAGACCATTAAGGCTCCATCTTAGCTTTGCTGTCGTCGTTATTGTTATTGTGTCATCGACCTGGCAGCTGTCCTGACTGCATCATTGCAGCATTCTGTTCCTGGAAACGCTGTCCCAATCTCTCTGATCCTTTTAGATATTTATCGACACACTTCATTACGCAGCCTTCCTCTTTTGAATGGAGAGACTTTGTTGTGAAATCGTTCACGCAATCATCAAAGCATCTCTGGACCAGCCTCGAGTACATCTAGTTGTATGTAATTAGCAAAGCAATGGAGACAATTGGTAGAATGAGTTCTTTGATGTGTGAGAGTAAAGTGCACGGAGTAAAGTCAGTCTCACAGTCATGAATTCCTTCATTTGCTTCTTTTCCATACGGCCTTGCAGCTCTCGCTGTTCTTGTGCGTTGAGTCTGGTGGAAACAGACAACGTCAGTAAGAGGCCCGGTACTCTTAGATAGTTTCCTAGTACTCCCCAACTCGGCACTCACCCATCCATTTTGATACTTCCACAAAATTCTCTCTGTAATTGTAACGAAATGAAGTCTTTCTGCTGTTGCTATATGATAAGCGATGCTTGTGTTAAAGATATACGGTACCCTGGCATGCCTGGAGACTTTTCAAGAAAACGATTCTGAAAAGGCGCGCTAAAAAGTTGGGCTACTCTACGGCAGCATGGATCTGTGCCGTGTGCAGAGGGCAGCTTGCCAATTTCGCATTCCAACCTCCCTGGACACCGCTACTCAAGAAAGTCTTTATAAACACGGTGTCGTTCGATTTTAGGTCTGTATTTGTTTGGTTTGGATCAATTTTGCTTACCTTGCGCAAGAGGATCCATGTACTGCGCGTTGGCACCTGTCAGCTGCAAATCCCGGCGGAGCTTGACCTGACTATAACACCCAAAGGCTCGAGATTTCTCCTCTTAATCTACGGCTGCTGCAGTACCTTTCGCGATATCATGCAGTGAATTTGCTGCTTTCCAAGGAGCCACCATATAGGCCAACCTTGTCCGGAAGGCTGCACGTCCACTCAACTACCTCAGAAAAGCAACGACCGTCGGATCAACATCAGCCAGCTCTGACACCTGGCACACGTCTACGAAACGTTTCAGAGTGAATCTACTGGCCTTAGCTACAGTGAATTTGAAACAGGTACAAAGACTGTCCTACAGTAGGATAACAGGACTAAGCCATTAATATCGGCGCGTGGCCATCGGCGCGACAACACTCCAGGCACGCCTGAGTCGCAAATTCAAAAGGTATCGCGCTATAGCTACAAGTCAACTGCCGAGGTCGCGCACAGAATTGACACCTCTCTGACGGTTCTGCGAAGGAATGCGCAATACTCCAAATCCTTTAGTCAGGTGAAGCTGGACGGTCAGAATCTATTTTAGGACCAGCGTGATCGAGACGGAATACTCTTAGAGCTGCGGACTAAGACGAACTTCCAGAAATCACTTCGTTGCTATTGTTTGCCCTCAGCATGGCTACGAACAACATTCAGGCATCAGCCGTTGCAGCTCCGCATCAGCAGATGCCTTCTACATCGCAGAACGCTGCATCTCCGCCCTCAAAGCGCGATCTCGCATCATGGTGGAAAAATTTCAAGAAGAACGCGAGGAGAGAAGAGGAGAAAGGTGAGCTTATCTTACTGTTTTCCTACGTTGATGGCCTGTGCTTGTCTTGTCCCGAAGCACCAAGCCGCAGGAGGGCGTCGGAGGGCTACCCGATTTGTCAACAGGGAATCATTTGATTCAGCACTCAAGCATAAATTTACTCTACGAAGCACTTTGTTCGAGCTCAGCGCAATGTCCAACATCTCGTGCGACGCTCTTCCAGCCCACGATGACATTATCGTAGCTTGAGTCCTTGCATATACCGTTGCCTCTCTTATCTTTTTACTGGCTCAGGTGCTTGATTCATATAGGCTAACGTTTCTTATCAACGCAGTACAAGCTCCCGTCGGTATATTCGGCGTTCCGTTGGAAGTCAGCATAAAATATGCAAATGTCGCCATCTCTCTCACAAATGAACAAGGAGAAAGCTACGTATACGGATATGTTCCGATAGTCGTTGCGAAATGTGGGGTCTTTCTCAAAGAGAAAGGTAAGACCGTGTATACCCGATTTGTGGTCCATTTTCTTACAAATTGCCTTCAGCTACCGATGTCGAGGGCATTTTTCGATTAAGCGGTTCCGCAAAACGTATCAAGGAGCTACAAGTGCTGTTTGATTCTCCTGATCGCTACGGTAAAGGACTTGATTGGACAGGGTACACTGTCCATGATGCAGCCAATATCTTGCGACGGTATCTGAATCAGCTGCCCCAGCCTATCGTCCCCCTCACCTTCTATGAACGCTGCCGAGATCCTCTCCGAAGTCATCAAGCTCAAGCGGTTGGCGATATGGAAGCCCAAGCTCAAGATGTCGGCGATTTCAATCATGAGGCAGCCATAACTACCTACCAGCGATTAATCACAGAACTACCGCCATTAAATCGGCAGCTACTTCTGTATATCTTGGATCTCCTTGCTGTGTTTGCTTCAAAGTCCGAACTCAATCGAATGACGTCTGCCAATCTAGCCGCAATATTTCAGCCAGGAATGTTGTCACATCCAAGCCATGACATGGAGCCTCCTGAATACCGGCTCAGTCAAGATGTTATAATTTTTCTCATTGAAAACCAGGACAACTTCTTGGTTGGTATGAGTGGAACTGCGGCGGACGATAAGACTGTCAAAGAAGTACAAAGCGGTGTCCAACGTCAACCAAACACGCCGACCAGGCTTTCTCAAGCTGGCCTGGGTCGGTCAGCTTCCAATGCAAGCGCAGGTGCAGATAGCCTTAGAAAACAGGGAGGCGTCCGAAGGAATGTTTCTGTCTCCTCGAAGAATTCCCGGTCCTCAAGCAATGTTCCAAGCCCTGGCTCTCCAGCTCCTGGAAGTCCCCTGGCAGCTACTGCTTCGGGAGGAGGCGTTCATAGGAGTAACACCGTTCCGTCGAAAAAGTCGCCGGCCATCCCTTCAGCTCGGTTCAGAAACGCTGAGGCATCGACACCTACATCTACCAAGCTCTCGGCGGGAGCTTATGGCTCGGCTTCGCCTCGAACATTATCCCCAGGATCTAAACTTGCCCCCGCGACTCCAGAGACGCGCTCTCCTTCAACTCCGACCCAAATAGCTCCCAATCCTCAACTTCCTTCGAGCCTAAAATCTGTTCCAGAAGCAAAGGAATCGAATGCCGCAAAAGGTAGCAGAGATAAACCACCATCGACCGAGAAGCTTTCACTACGAACTGCAGAGCATGGTGGAGTCACCACCACAATCACTTCCGGTACACCCAACCGCGAACGCAAGAATATTTTCTCAAAGTCCCCATCGAGTGACAACGATCGCAAGGATGTGCGCCAACCCAACAAGCTGAGGAAAAAGCGAGCTCCAGAGCTCTCACCTAATGAGAGTGCACATAGCTCGACCCACTCATTGGTACATGGCGCGCCGGAGTCGCCGTCCAATCAAGGGTTTTTCGCGCCTATGCCCACACCAGGCTCTAGCGCTCAAGTGGCCAGCGATCCATTGTCTTCAGCCCCTCCTGTATTCGCCAACACAGACGCAACACCTTCTTCTGAAGTACCGCCTCGGATAGGTGAGCTGGATAGACTTAGCGCGTTCCATGTATCACAACCGAGCAGTAGCCGAGATGTCAGTCCCGCCCTAAAGCCTTCAAAGTCCCCAGCCCCTTCGATACGTTCAAGGACTTCTGTTACCGAAGATTCAGAGGTAGAGCACACTGACGGTGGGGCGGCTGATGAAACGAAGAAAAAACGTCGGTGGAGGTTGTCATCCACTGCTAAATCTAGCAACAGTAAAGCCCCGGCGGTTTCAGGAACCTCACGACTAGGCTCAAGTGCCGTGGCGGAAAAAAGCACGAGCTCAATCGTGAGCGAAGGCCGGCCACGAAAGTCCATGACAGCTGATTCACACCAAACACAGCAGATTAATGACCCTGATGCAGCGCAGTCATTCGGTGTTCAGCACTCTAGCAACGAGTCTACGCCAACCAAAGATAGAGAAGCTACCAAGGAGAAAGAAAGTGTTGATGAAAAGGAGAAAAAAGGACCGTTTGGCTGGATCAAAGCCAAGGTAGCCCACGCCAAGGAAGAGAGAAAGGAACGTGAAGCCGAGAAGGAAAGGGCGAAAAGCCCAACCCGTGCTGGTAGCGAGCATGCTGCGAGCAAACAGAGCCTTGGCAGTCTCGGCGCCATGGCGCAAGAGGGTCTGCCAGTTCGGGGACGGTCAACTGAGCCTATAGCGGAGGGTACGCAGGAGAAAGAGAGCGAGGAAATCGTCGTCGCCCAAGCACGATGAAAAGAGGGGGACGTAATGACCTCGAGATTTTCCTTTTTGTAGTCCCATGTGCCAAAAATTGTTAGAGAAAAATATGAGAGAAAAAGGGAGACGATATGGGTTGGCTTGGCATGAAAGGATACCCCCTTGTTTCGGTGGATTGGAGAGACTGTTTTGCCCTATAGGATTCTTCGCGGATGGGGTTGGCAGCGGGGAATTCTCCTTGCGTGTCTAGATAGTCACGCCCTTACACGAATGGACTTCGAACCAAGTATGCGTTTCTCCTTTCCTGCTTCGTGAGGATGGGTTCTATGCTTCATTGCCAACGGCGCTGGCAAAACCTTCGTTCTCCACCGCCATGCATAACCGTACTCTACAGAGACGGGTCGCGCAACCGAGATTGTACTCTCCGCAGAGAAAGCGGGCAAGATGTCAGTCGGCTAAAGGTTGGATTCTGCCGCGCTGCCTTCTTTTTTTCAAACCCTACTATACTAAAACACCTGATGGCTATCGGGTCTAGTTGTGTCCGTCCCGCGATCTATGGGTACCTAATCAATACTAAATCCAATTGAACGGGTACTTTAAGGAGAGCAAGAACCTGTCCTTTGTGCATCATAATGTCAGAATCCACAGGACTTCTTTCTGCCTTTGCGATTTCTACTTTTGGACGCTTCCTGCTACCACTGTTTCCTGCTGGCAATTTGCCTGACTTGCGAACAGGGATTGAGATTATTGATGTTAATTTCCCTTTGGTTACTATCGTAGATCGGAATGCAATTCTTAGGGACTCGCTTTCATCGTCTCAAATACTTTCTGAACGGTCATAGTCTCGTGACAACAAGTTTTCCAATTTCCAGCAAGCACATCTCCGTCGCCTATGCCTGCGTGCTGCCCACGAGATCACTGCTCGTGAAGTTCCCCACCGTCACATCCACGGAAAATCTCTCCAGATTAGGCTCATATTCGGCTCCGAACAACGAGAAGAGCGCCGATGTGAACACAACAGGGCCTTCCGCCGTACCGTCTGGAATCTGAACGAAGTGCGTAATGTTCGTCACGATGTTGGAATCATCTACCGAACGCATCAACGCTGGTTTACAGAAGCTGGCAGCGATACCCGCCGTCGCGGGGAGAGCTGGAGGGGAAAGCTTACCGGGCCCGAGATACTTGGAGCTCAGAAGCGTACCGAGGGATGAGTTGGCGATTGCAGCGTTCGGGGCTAAGCCGAATGAAATAGCCACGTCCTGGACCGATTGGATGAAATCCTCTGTGATGATGGTGACGCGGAAGCTGGACCCGGACGCGATTGTGCTGGGGACGGCGATGCCGCTGATGCTGGCAGAGGTGAGGGCGGTGAACAAGGGGAGGGGGCCGGCGAGGAAGTTTTGGGGACGCATGGTGGATGGAGTAGAAAGAATGCTCGAAGACTGATAAGGATATACGAGGTTCAGAAGGGAGTTCAAGAAAGATCAGGAGAAGGAGTCAGTTGGATGTTTGCTGTTTGACTTCGGGAGAAGTCCGAGATTTTCATGTTCAAGGCGGAGGCTTTATAATGATCGTTACGGACACAATGACGAATTGCCTCCGTCGTATAAGATTCGTCTTGTGACCCTCGGGGTGCGCCGAACGATTGCAGTTCGTTTAGGCTATGTGTAAGCGGAACGGACTGCACTTCAGACAAGTGGCAACATTCTTCTAGACTTGTAGAAAACACTATCAAAGCATAGGCAGGTAGTCGAAAAAGGAGCGAGGCATAACAAGGCATATTTCTTCATCACCTTTGTCGACACATGCAATGAACGACCTTGAGCCGACAGGGGAATCGAATGAAATGAAAAGGGAGTTGAGAGTCGAGCAGGGTAGTAAGCTTTATCCGTCAAGCGGATTAGACGATAATACTAATTAATATTCCTACTCGTATTCCTGCAATTGCGTGTATCCCAGGAGCTGGCGTCACTGATTGGGAATGACGATTGATGGTAGAACTTTGTATGAATATCAAACTTTGTAGTCCGTACTCCGTACATACTCTCCGTGGCTTTGTATGCCTTCATTCCCGCTTCCGAAAGGGACGTGGGGGCAACAACACGCCAAAGCAACTACTCTACATATATAGTCTCTTCAACACCGGGACAATGTAGAAAAGAGACTTGAATCCAAGCACATATTGCTTGATGGGATGGATAGATTGTCGAGGTAGTAACTTGTCAGCTTGTGAGTAAAGAGGTTGATTACTCTATTGGAAAACATTTCGTCACTGGGCAGGGATGTTTATATACCGATCCGAAAATAGACATACTCTACGCTATTCCCAATTCCTCACCCTCCTCACATCCACTCTCCTCTTTTCTTCAGGGCGCTTCTTTTCCACGGCGGGAATCTGTCGTTCGTATTTCTTCAACTTTTCCCATTGTCCCTCACATATTCATTATCCATCAATCTGTTTCGAAGATTTACTCTTCAATCCAATCACGCTCGCTTGTTCCATCTTAACGTTGAGACTGACACGTCCGTGCCTTTCACCATCCATCGTCAAGCACTCTTCCTCTTGTCCCCTACAGTAAAGAGGCCCCGGTCTCAGTCACTCGCTCGTCGCCTCAGTATCATCTAGAGGTTCGTCGTACCTATTTCCTGTCTCCAAGCCTTCGCGGTAGGAGCCCTACTCTATTGACGGCGGCAAAGCTGGGAAGCTTATCCCTGTTTCACCATCATACTGACCTGCAGCGCAACCAGATTTGGGCCCGCATTTACCCTCCTACCATTCCATCTCATTGATTGAGTGGAAACCGGCATCCTCTCATCATGCATTCTCTACGCAACATCCTATCCATATCCCTACTCCTCGGCCTTCTCTCCTCCTTCGTGCACGCACATGCACTACACCAAGAGCCACAAGATCAAGAGGAGTCGGGCTTTGCGGTACTCCAAAAGCTACTGGATCAGGTTGATGCGCCATCCCTGCATGCCGCACTGCACGATCTCTCGCCGAAGAAGTTTAAGCATGGCATGTTCCAGGACGACCGCACCGCAGTGAAAGCCATACACAAAGATGAGCCATCCCTAGCCACCAGCGTGGTGAACGTTGCCAAGCGCAACGTGATGGACGACATCAACAAGGATTTGGTCAAGCGTGCCCAAGAAATAAGCAACGGGACAACAACGACCGCAGCGCCTGCCGCCAGTGTTCCTGGGGTATCCACAACGGGCGTAGTCACACCCGTGCCTCAAGGTGGAGAGACCCCGAGCCCAACGTCAAGTCCAAGCACTGATACAACGACAACACCTGCAGGTGCAGGCGCAGCCTCCAGCGCGTCTTCGACCACAACGTCGACCAGCACTTCATCCAACGGAGCAATTGCTGCTGGCTCGGCCTCAAGCTCAACCACATCAACATCGACTCCTGCCGGCGGATCACCTTCCACTACCGCCAGCTCTTCAAGCTCTCTCACCCGTGGCGAAGTCATCACGAGTACCAACAGCGTCGGCCTTACCATCGTCTCCACTGTCGGTGGCGGAGTACACACCATCACACCCTCATCCGGAGGCTCAACCACATCGGGCAGCAAGACACAATCTTCCACGACCAGCACCATCGTGCACACGAGCACCCTTCCCAACGGCAGCCAATCCGTCGTCACAGCAGTTACTGTTGTCGGTGCAGGCGGGGTCGCGGCAGATACACCCACAGGGACGGCCGGTGTCGCGGCTACGGGATCGTCTTCTGGCAGCCCTCACCTGCAGACCGGAGAGGCGCCTATGACGAGAGGGTGGGGCAAAGAGATGGTGCTCGTGGTCGGAGGAGCGGTGGGATTTGCAATGATGATGTGAGAGACCGGTTCGAATGGTGCGCGTTATTTTTTGGTTGCAATTCCACTTCGCAGACGTTTCAAACGAGAGACATACGTGGTTCAAAAGCAGTGGAGGTCAGGATTCCCAGCCGTTCGTCAAAAAAAAGGGGGAGGGGGGAGGGGTACGGCATCTGCCAGAAAGGTTTCATGCTTGGAGAAGTTTGATGGCCGTTTAGATGCCGGAAGAGGGCACCGTGTAATTGCTGAGTTAGCTACTTTGAACATAAGGAGAAATGCAACATATGCGCAGTACACATCTGTTGAGAGATCCCCTTTATCCAATTTCCTGCTTCTTTGGCCGCGTTCTCACTCTTGGTTTCACGTCGTGTTGTGGACCGTCACGATAGTCATGTTTACATACGCACGATATCAAGCAATAAAATATATCATCCGAACGAGCGAGAGGTAACCCAACCACTCTTCTTCGCTCAAAACAATTGAATCACAAAGGAATCAACTCCATGCCGGGTTCTTCCTCACTCGGCGCCGTTGCATTGTCACTGACTCCCTCCCACTCCAGCCAACGAGAGCGATGCCTCCGCAAAGAGAGAGTGTGTGTGCGCGTGTATCTTCTACAGAAAATCCCCATCGTCGCAGTAAGTTTTGTCCGTCCCATCGACTCCCTACAAAGGCTAGGCGCCGAGACGGCACGTGCCACGCGTTGACACGATACGATACCGTAGTCTGTAGAGTAGGTGAGTGGGCAATACACGCCGACGGATCGAACTGCGTTGGTTGGTTGGTTGGTTGGTTGGTTGGTTGTGGGACCGGGATTGATGGGTTGCAATGCGAGGGTTTTCATCTTTTACGAACGTTACTTTTTTTTTCTTGGGGTTGGATTGGATTGGATTGGATGTAGATGTGGATGTGGATGTGGATGTGGATGTGGATGTGGATGTGGATGTGGACGGTAACAGAGAATTTTTTTCATTTGTTTCGGACAGAATATAGATTCGCGTCAAAGAGTTCTGCTCTACGCTAGAGCTTTTGCGTTGGGGGTATCTCGTATAGGATAAATGATGGATCGCTTCGCAAGCAGGAGCGAGCAAGGTACAAAAGAAGAGGGAAGGATAGGGAAGGAAGGATAGGGAAGGGAAGGAACGATCAGACAGAGGGACAGACAAAGTTCCCTGCCCGGTACCACATCGGAATCTACAGCTGACCACTACTCCGCCACAATCCCATCACGGCCACGTCGTATTTTCGTTCGCTTTCGAACGGACTTCTCTGATGGGATGTCTCAGACAGTCACTTTGTACCGTTTGCAAGATACCATCCATAAGGCCATGGCGTGGGGCCATCGCGACGCAGCGGAGACGTAGTCTCGCTCTGCGTCCGTGCCTTCGAAATGCGCTGCCTCTACCATCGTCTCCGTCACCAAGCGGTTGTGAATACCGACGATCCGCAGGAGGGCCTTCTTCTTGTCCATCCCGTCCCGGATGAGCAGTTGAAGAGCGGACAGTTGGTTTCCGGAGACATAATCCTTGTCGAATCCCAGGATGTCGTTTTGTAACCCCAGGATCAGCGGTAGGTCCTTCAAGGGGCCGACAATGAGGCTCCCTGAGGAGGCTGGGAGACCGAACGAGGCTTGGAGGAGCACAAGTAAAGGCCGTGCTGTCGGAGGGTATGTATGTATTAGCTTCAAATGAATGCGAGGCTGATGTTCCGGGAGGGGGAAAATATAGCAATGAAGCACAGACATTGCGGCGGAAAGAAAATCCAGAGCGGCAAACAAGGACAGCGAAACGGATCAAAGAGTGGCAGCTTACCAGAGATTGTGATGACACGTAAATCCAGCCACTCCTGCATGGTAAACTCTTGATCCTCCAGATCCTGTTCTGCCAGCAGAGCGCGAGCGACAGTGGCAACCTCTGACCAAAAGACCTCTTTCCATGGCTCACGGATCAAATCCACTGAATGAGGCGAGTCAAGGTTCTCAATGGTAGCCGTCTGAACTGCATGATGAAAAGCCCCCATGAGACTAGAGGCCAAGGGAGACGGAGGTAGGGGATCGTACAGGGATCTCGAGAGGATAGAGATGATGTTCTCTAGCGCGATTCGGGTGTCTTTGTTCTCAGTCAAGTCTGTCATATCATTAGCCGCGGAGTTGCTAGACACAATATCAAGGTGGGCACGGAGTAGGAGCCAAGCGTCGGGGACTAGTCGTCTGACAGGTGTCACGATGCGGCTTACCGTCGAGCACGCAAAGCCATGACCAGAAGCAAGCGGCAACATGGCGAGCTCCTCGCGAGGTTGCCCAGTACGGGAACATCCTCCCTATGAGGTCCTCCGGATTTGTTTTCTTGACAGTAGGTGCAGCAAGACCTGGCAGACCAGCCAGAAACCCAGAAAGGTCGATACTGGACGCCGCAGGCCCGACATCTCCAGCGAGCGAAACCCTACTTGAAGGAAGCGGCAATTCGAGAGTATACTCGTGGCGGAGTGTCTCACTACGAACGGCTTGGACAAGAGACTGGCCACAAGGCGGCGTGACGGGGGCACGAAGACGAGGCGCTAATCTTCGTTGGTAAAGCCATATGAAAGTGGAATTGTATGAAGCTTACAATAGATCTCTCGGACCTGTCTCGCCACGTCGTTCTCTGCTTCGATCAAGGGCGCAGCCCGTGACTGTTCCTTCGGAGACGACCTTGACTCTGCACGAGTGGAGGTTGTGCTCGGAGATTGGAAACGTAAGATTGGCTCCACGTATCGGTGGAAAAAGCTGGCAAGACATGCTCGGAAGCCTGCGCCTGTGGAGTCAAGCCCACTGCGGCAGGCGGCCTTGGCCTCGGGACAGCCTACACTCATTGTGACAGAACAGCGGAGGTGTCAAGAAGGAGGATTTCGGCCGACGTTTAACGAAAGGATTTCAAATAATCACAACCAAGGTCCTTTTGTAAAGAGCTGGATACTGGTGAACCAAGGTTTCCAGTTTGCTAATATAAAAAGAAACGACAGGACTAGATTCCCTTTATGTGAAAAGGATCCGCTCTTGGGGATCTCCGATTTTGCCCTGGAATATTCTCAAGGCAATCTCGTAATAAGAGATAGAGGTCATAGGGCCAGGCAATTGACTCGCTTGATCAAGAATTTTTCACAGAAGATCGAGACATTGCTGCCCAGGGGAGGGGGAGCAGAGATTTGGTGTTGGACATGCAGCCAGGATGCAGGCAAATTACATCACTCTACCCTCTAGGGAAGCATGTGGTTGAAGGTGGTGGATGACCAAAACGGAGTGCGAAGAGACTGCCTACCCAATGTCAAGTGGGATGGTACGCATAGCAGCCGTTGCGTCTGCATACAACCCTCTTGAAAAGTTTGACATTTTGGTCAATCAAACACTCTTGCGGAGCTTTTAGATTGCTAGGCAGGTTGTGAGCCCCAAAAACATGACAGGCCGCGGGAGAGACCCACTGCAGAGTGCCATATACATGACGCTAGTGAAGGTTTGGCAGCAGCGGCTGATCAGATTTGGATGTTGTAGAAGGGGAAACAAAGGACAAATCAGAGACTTTTACTAGTGACCAAACACCAAATATAGACCAGTGGACCTTCTCGCAAGTCTAGATAAAATGAGAAGAGCTTGGGGATAAGCGCGATGAAGGAAATGAGCAGCCAATGCCAACACGAAGCAACATACAGTCTACCCACGGTGCTCATTCTGCCAAGGCAAGCCTTTGAAAGAAGATTTAGCCCGCGGATACCAATGTACCTGCAAGTCATCATGCAGATCATGGTAAGGTAAGCAAGCTCGAAATGAACGCGCCAAGTCGAGATTTTTCGTAGCATCAAAACATGTAGGAAGGCCTATCAAAGACCAAAGATGGATAGGAAAAGCAGTACACTGGCCCACCGTAGAGTGTAAGATAGACCACAGATCCCAGCCGACTACAGACCAGAGAGCTTGGTACCGTACTCTATAACATTCGGCCCATTGCCTTTCCCCTGACCTTGCTCAGCCATTACCCGTCTCCTGCAAGCTAATAGAGAGAAGAGGCCCATGCGGTGGGCCTGTGTGCACTCACATCTTGGGACCCTGCAGATGTTGTACATAAGTCGAGAAGAAGTAAGGAGGAGTAAAGGGTACGGAGCATATGGTGGTAGGGGCTCTGCAGACTGCAGCAACGAATGCTAAGTAAAGTAGTACCTAGTAGGTACGAGTACGAAGGAGATGAGAGATGAGAGATGAATAAGATACCGAGGATACCTTGGCTATTGATGAAGAAAGAGTAAGGTACTTCACGGTAGGTAAGGTCGGTAAGGTACACCTTACTCTAACCGAGGTGGGTATCGGGAGCTAAACCTGATCCGGATTTAAAGACGTCGTCTCCAGTCCAGTATTTGGAATGACCGAGCACCAGCGAGTTAACTTGAATTCTTCATGAATTCTTTTTTTATTCTTTTTTTTTTTTGATTAAAGACACTACTCCAATAATCTCATACGCTATACTAATCTCAATATTCACGTAGCTTCCTTCTCTCTCTCATGCACAACATGCCTTCTCGGAATATATCTTCCAATCATACAAAGTCTTTCAAGCCACAACAAAAAGCTATGGCTTCCTCCAAGCCGTTGAAGACCGCGGAACCTTCCCCATCCAACAAGCTGCCAATTGACTTGCAGCAGCTCCTGCTGGATATCTTCAAGAACAGCTATGCACCCCGCTTCGACTCCGAATTTCCGGCAACCGTGCAGCGGATCAAGCAGCACCTCTTTAACCGGGATTTCCAAACTGCCTTCGGTCAAGAATCTTTCCTCGACGTCTATGCGATGCGATGGAGCCCGAGCAGGGCACTAGCCTACACTTACATATTCCGGGATTTATTCTCTAAATACCGCCTCCAGGCTGAGAAGCTCGAGCCAGCTTCGCGAGAGCCGCCATTGCCAGCCTCTCAAGTGCAATTCGCCTCCACCAACCGAGTCGTCTCCATTGGAGGAGGGGCAGGCGCCGAGCTCGTGGCGCTGGGCGCGTACCCGCAGCTTATCGGCCATCCCTGTACCAATGTCAACAACACTGGGGAGAATTTAAACCCACCGTCATCGTCTCTTGCCATCCAAGCCATTGACATTGCTGATTGGTCAACGGTACTGCAAAAGCTCCACTCATGCATGACTGCAGCACCTCCAATATCGGAGTATTCTTCATCCGCAGCTAAGATTGCAAACGTTGCCTTGGTCAGCCCTGCGGCTTGTACGTTGAGCTTCATGCGGGAAGACGTCCTCGGAATGAACAATGAAGGGTTAGTAACCGCCTTTACCGACGCTGCCCTGGTGACTTTGATGTTTACCCTCAACGAGCTGTATAACACTTCCATCAGCTCGACCACGAATCTGCTCTTATCTCTCACGATGCTCTTAGCGCCCGGAGCTATGCTACTGGTGGTAGACAGCCCTGGCAGCTACTCCACGGTGAACCTTGGCGAGACTTCCAATGTAGATGACCGGGGTACGCGAAAGAGGTATCCCATGCAATGGCTTCTCGACCATACGCTCCTGGAATCTGCTGCGACCAGTACTAGTAAAAATGCTTCGGCAGAACGGCAATGGGAGAAATTAGAATCCAAAGAATCAGAGTGGTTTAGATTATCCAAACAGTTGCGTTATCCTGTCAGTCTGGAAGACATGAGGTACCAACTCCATCTATATCGGCGTCTGTGAAGGATCATGGATCAGCGTGAGCACGGACCGGCCTTACGGGTGGCCACTTCGTTGCTGAGGTCCTCCACAACGCCTCACCGCGTCCAACGGAAGTAGCCGAGCACGACCCAACTCACATATTTAATTCTAGGCTTCCAACGGCACGGGGTTCCTTCCGCCTCGTCGAGACCTGCCACCGTCTTCCATAACGAAATTTTGCCCCAGAGCACGGAGTTCGTATTTCTCAATAGCTTTGTACAGGATTACATTGTGTGATCTCCCCACCTGCCAAATTAATCATTACCGGATCCTGAGCAGGTTTCCACTGCCACTCAGCAGCAAAGAATGGTGACGTACTCTTAGGAGGCTGCCAGCCGCAGCCGTCTTAGTAGCCCCCAACATTTTCGTTAAGGCGAGTACCTCATTGTTGTTGGGAACATAGTGAACCTTCACTGGATCTACATACCAGGACAGACCCCCCTAAGCTCCACAGCTGAAAGGTGGGAGGGCAAGTGTGCATGGCAACATGCATGACGCCACCGTTCGATTCTGGGGACATATTCAGCAGAGCCGCTCCACATTTAGCTAACCAGCGGAAAAGCCGAGCCACTCCTTCCAACATCCTTGGGGCTCCTGTCGAAGGTCATCTCGTCGCAGTAAGCCGAAACCAACGATCCCAGCACTATACAGCGTTAGCCAGTGCAATTCGATCATTTTCACAGAAGAGCAGGACGTGCATGTTTGTACAGCTCAAATTGAGCTGCACATTACACTGCGATTTGGGTGCTCTTCATGTCAAGGAAATTTTGTCCCGGTAAGCCAACATCAATTCTTCTTCGAACATGCTGAACAGGCACGCCTGGATCAATTCATGAAAGGCATGGTGGACCTGCTTTTGAGTGTGTCCTTCTGATGCTAGCTCTGAGTTCGCTCATACCGTACTCTACTCTATGTGGCCCTGTTCCTGTCCTTAACGTATGCCGCCACAAAGTCCATCATGAAGTCAAGTGTGCAACACCAAGTGATTAACCATTTCGCTGACTGTCAGGAGCTTTCAAGCAGCTTGGTCAGTGTCCAACACATCATACTGGCTATTGTCACTCTCTCCGGGCGCTTGCCTCGGTCCTGTGCCTCCGCTCGCGCTCTGAGTCTTCTTCTGCATATCGCCCACGGCCTTCTTCCCTGGATCATCATCAGCCCCGATGTCAGAGGTGAAACTCGCGTTGTTGCTCGGATCATCGTCAAACCCGCCCTCTGTGATGTTCTTTCCCTTTGGCTTGCCGGTCTTGTTGGGTTCAGACACCACACTTGCAACATAGCCAGGTGCGGCATCCACATCCGCCCCACCCTCTCCTTTGAAAGTGTTTTCAGTCTGATCGCTGCCAGAGACCTGGCCAGAGGTTCCCATTGAACTGCTAGGACCTGTTACTCCACGCAATCCCGATGCAGGCTTCCCGTCGAGGCTGTGGCCTTGGATATCTGACTGTCCATCCGCACCCTCTGGGTACTTCTTTCCATGCGGGCCTTTCGCCTCGCCCGGCGTCTCCTCCAGTGCTTCTTTCTCTTCACGTTCTGCGGCATTGGCCGCCGGTGCAAGGACTTTGGCCCCCGAGGTGTCGGTATTGTTCAAGGTGGAATTGCCCCCTTCGACTGAAAGGGGGTTGGAATCACGGTTCTCGCCGAACTTGCCGCCTGAGCTGGCTGACTCCGCCGCGAGGGAGTCTGAGGCGATGGCACCGGCGCCTTCACTCGTGGGGTTTGAAAAGCGTTCGGGGTCTGACGTGTTCTGGTTGAACAGATGGTCAGCATGAGCATACCAGAAAGAGTTGGGTCGGTGAGGGTTGAAAATTGGGAAGGCGTCGGGGTGAAGGCGCGAGCTCTTTCTTACCTTCATACCCTGGTTCGTCGACCCAATGGGCGTGCCTTGCATATCCATGGCTGTATGACTCGATTTGTCTTTATATTTTGTGATGTTGTTTCGTGTCTTGATAGCAAGCAATGATGAGTGCTTTCTTTAATGTGCTTGAATCTGACGAGAAGAAATGGTAGATGCGAGGTGTATGATTGAGAACAACTAATTATTGTGGTGGCTTCGTAGCTTTCACGCGGGGCTACATCATGGCAAAGAATGATGTAATGGCCCCACCAACCCCCAAAAAGTTTGCCCTGAAAATCACTCACCAGTCACCACTTTGGGTTATCAATCACCTGACTCCTGGGTTCACTGATGTTGGACTGAGCACTTCAGACTCCAGCACCAGCAGTAAAATTGATATATCCCCGGGAAACATACGAATTAAGTCACTACAGACAAACCGAATACTGAATTAAAAACCGTAGAGTCATTCGAAACAGCTGACCCAGCTGTCCTTTCTAACATAATTAAGCAGGAAGCTGTAGCTACCACTCGTATCAACCGGCACAAGCATCCCTAATGCTCTCTTCACATCAAACTCCCCCCTCCCCCGGCCTTTTCTCCTCCGCAATCAAAACCCATCTTGCCCACCCACCCATCCATCCACCCCCCCCCTTTAATTCTTCCTCGCATCCCTCGGCAGCCCCCCCAACCCATCATGCCCCTCCCTCCCCACCCCCTGCGGCAAACTCGCGTCCCGCCCGAACGCTTCCCCGTCCGTCCTGGCGCCGCTCTCCCCGCCCGCCGGCTCCCGCAGGTCCCCGCCGTACGAGACGGCCGACTCGACGCCGCCGGACCCGACGTCCACCGTGCGCGCGTCGCTCGAGTTCCAGTCCGAGGGCATGGGCGGTTCGTCGGGGAGGGGCAGGTTGGATTGACGCTCGGCGATGATTTCGGACTTGGGTTTGGAGTTTTGGTCGATGGCGGACTGTTGGTGGGGGGGGTTTTGGTTAGTCGTCTGGGTGTGTGGTATGGGTGTGTGTCTAGAGTTGGGGGATTTTAGAGAAAAGAGGGGGGTGGGGGGAAGGAATGGTTACCTTTGTCTGGGCTACTTCGGAGTCGGCGGGGACGTTGCCGTTGTTCTTTCGGGAGACCTGGGATTCAGCCTTGCGGAGGTCTTCGCGGGTGGTGTGGAAGGTGGATTCGGACATGATTGCGGTGGTGCGTTGTTGAGTGTTTTGGATGGTGTGTATATGAAGATTTGGTGGTGGTTGTGTGGTAGTTGCTGAGTTGTGGAATGTTGAAAGAATTGGTAGCGAGGGCTGACGAAATCCGATGATGTAACATGCCATTCGTGAAAAGTCGCATCTTTTAGCGGCGCACATTATAGCAGCGGGCAACTTTTCCCGTAGCCAATGAAATTCCTTATTTGAATCTACGCTCGAGGTATCATTGGCAAGCGATCAGAAGTCAGTAATGTTTTTCGAGGGCGATTGTGATGTACTTTTACCCGACTCCTGTGCCGTCATTGCTTGGTCTGGCTGCACACTGGGTACACCTCAATCTTCGGTCCAGAAATCTGGACAACATGACTTTGCTTAGCGCTGTTACAAGAAATCTGAATGTCGCCAAAAAGATCTTCAAAAAGGGTTCCTGAATCCAAAAATTGGAAGAAACCTACATAGGAACACTGGTTCTAGTAAGTAAGATATCGGGACATCAGTACTTGAGCTGTGGAGGTCAATCGATCACTTGAAGACGACCCTTAGAACTCAGCAGACAAAGAGGTTGCAATTGATCATAGCAAGAAGCCGAATCTCTTGCTGGTGAATGCATTTATGAGATGTACAAGAAGGGTATCGAAGACCTATCTGCCCGTCAACGCGCGGCTCTGTGAACAGCCAACTGTCCAAGCAGAACTGGCAGCGTGGACTCACTATCAAGTATGGCGATCCTAGCACTTTTTCTTCCACCAACGCCTTGCATATATGACATGGTCACACACACACACACACACACACACACCACGAGCATCATATCCTAACATCCCTCGAAGCCTTGATCACAATCTTCGCCAAGTCCCTATACACCTCCTTGAAATCCTCCTCGACCCCCTTCTCCCCACCCGCTTTCTTCTTCCCCACCGCCTCCTGCGTGATCATGACCACGCTCGTCGGCCTGCTCGTGCTCGCAGCCGCGCCCAGCTCCGCCCTCGACGTCACATAGATGTACGGCACGCCATGGTCTTCGCAAAGGACCGGGATATGCGATATGACATCCATGGGTGAGATGTCGGCCGCGAGAACGACAATGGCGGGGGGTTGATCGCTTCCTGCAGTGGCGGCGGCAGTACTGGATTTGCGGAGGGATTTGACCACTTCTTTGACGCCGCGCTTGAGGGATTTATTCTTCGTTGCTGTGACAGTGCTCCAATTAGTCAGGAGGTACTTGTAGCACTGTCCAAGCGAGGGCGTACCTTTCTTTACGCTCTTCAGCACCTTTTTCCCAGTCTTTTCATCCGCCAACGGATTCGCAAATGGCACCAATGCACCCAGCAACGGTTCCATTTTCACTTTGACCTTCACATCCCCGTTTTCTTCCTTGACAGCCACACTGCCAGGTTTGGTCTCTTCGAGCGTGTTTAGGAGCTTAGTTGTGACCTCTGCGTCCGATGCGGCAGCTGCAATTTTCTTCTCTTTCTTCTCTTTTTTGTCTGATTTGGATTTGTGGACGCCGTCGGTTTCTGAGCGCTTGGCCTTCTTTTCCGCTTTCGCCAGCTTCTTAGCCTCCTTGTCGGGGTCTGTAGGTTTGTCTTTGGCCATTTGGACTCAATGATACAAGTAGCAATTGTAGAGTAATAATGGTTTGACTGCGGATCAGAAAGTTATGCGGGTGTGGGAGCTTCGAAATTTCGTGGTCGCGTTCAGCCCTATACCTCTAGGCTCGATTGTATGGAAAAGCAGACTTCATCAGTAAAGATGAGATTGGAAGATCAATTGTCATGAATAGGTTGAATTTCAGAGTCTAACAATACAGCAATGGTGATTGTAAGCTGAAGCTTGCAAATACGGTCAGTGAAAATGGGACGCGATATATTTTCATGGAAATCCTCCACTAGATCTCACGCATGACAAGGTCATTCAATGCACTGGTCAAAATCGATTGAATCCTGTAAACCTATGTACGTTCCCGCTCACGGAGAGTCTCTACCCTCTAGCTCCTATCATTCCCCAAATCTAACCACGCACCGATCCCCCTTGAGTAGCCGCATCGGCGGCTTCTGCGTCGTGCATCCTCCCTGGCTTTGAGTTGTAATACTCGTTCCTGTGTTTCGAATCGTCAGCAAACACTACCTAGAATATAGGCTCCCCATTCCAATTCTGATCCCCGTAACTGTATTTCCGAACGACTCACTTCTCAACAGCCCAGTTCATAGCCATATATGCGATCACAAAAGGTGGAATGACGTATAGAGCCTGAGCTCTACATCTCCGCCAGGTATTGAAGACTGCCGCGTTCAGTGTGCCGGCGAGAGGACGCTGGCGGTTGGCGGAGATGGAATAGGTCGTTATGCCTTTCTGCGTTTGAGAACCTGGTTGCCCCTGCACGTTAGCCGTTTGCACAGGTCTATATGCTGTTGCAAATTGGCCAAGGAGGATAGGTCGGTGCCCCCGCGGTTACGAAAGTGTCGCCGGAAAGGGAAAATATTGCGGAAGAGCGTACCTAGATTGCCCCAGCCGCCGATATAGCTATAGTCATACAATCAGTCAAAAAGTTCCTCATCAGCTATTGAAGTGACTGGGGAGTCGGAAATATGTTTTCCGATGGGGCAGGAGAGTACGTACTGGCCGTGCTTCGTGTCCAACGGTTCGCTTCCTCCCCCCATGACAGGCAATGTAACGAGATCTAGAACAATAAAAGAAAGGGAGTTGTTGTAGCGTACAAGATCAACGGAAGTGGTGGGTTGATAAAGAGTGTGAGAGATTGAGAGTTGCTTTCAAAATGCAAGTAATTTCCCTATGACGCTAAACTGCATTGAACCTCCATATTTTCCGAGCGTTTCGATCAACTACGTCTCGAACTACTGCTTAGACATCGTCTGCTCAACGAATACCTCCAGTGCTCCCCTGACATCCTACCGCCCTCACTGTCCCCTCTTGGATCATCTTTCACCATGGCCGCCAACGCCCTCAATTTGGTCGGCAAATGGGCCATACCACTCGGCATCTGCGGCACCTTGGCCCAAGCCTCCATGTACGATGTCAAAGGCGGCACGCGAGCGGTCATCTTCGACCGTCTGTCGGGAGTCAAGGAGACCGTCGTCAACGAGGGCACGCATTTCTTGATCCCTTGGCTGCAGAAATCCATCATCTACGATGTCCGCACCAAACCCAGGAATATCTCGACTACGACTGGCAGCAAGGATCTCCAGATGGTCAGCTTGACGTTGAGGGTGCTGCATAGGCCTGAGGTCCAGAACCTGCCGAAGATATACCAGGTATGGTCCTGTCACCGCAGTCTTGCTATAGATTTTGCTTTTCACGCAGGGCGATCGTTCCACCTGTCGCTGTCAAGCATCATCTCCGCAAATTCCCAATTTCTCACCCAATTTACAAGTACTAATACCTTCCCTCCTCCAGTCCCTAGGTCTCGACTATGACGAGCGCGTGCTCCCCTCCATTGGCAACGAAGTCCTCAAATCCATCGTCGCCCAGTTCGACGCCGCGGAACTGATCACGCAACGAGAATCCGTTTCCGCCCGCATACGCACCGACCTGCTGAAGCGCGCGTCGGAATTCAACATCGCCCTGGAAGACGTCTCCATCACCCACATGACCTTCGGCAAGGAATTCACCAAGGCCGTCGAGCAGAAGCAGATCGCGCAGCAAGACGCGGAGCGGAGTCGGTTCATCGTCGAGAAGGCGGAGCAGGAGCGGCAGGCGAACGTGATCAGGGCCGAGGGGGAGGCGGAGAGCGCGGAGACGATCTCAAAGGCCGTCGCGAGGGCCGGCGACGGCCTGATCATGATCAGGAGGATCGAGGCGAGCAAGGAGATCGCGCAGACGTTGGCGGGGAATCCCAACGTGACGTACCTGCCCGGTGGGGGCGAGGGTGGGGAGAAAGGAGGGAAGGGGGCCGGATTGCTGCTGGGACTGAGATCGTGAGATTGGGGAGGTGTCAAGGCATCGGTGAGGAAAGACGTGCGGCCACGGTTGCTCTTCTCGGGCGGCCAAATGGCATGATATAAAAGCGAAAATATTTTTGTAGCATAGCTTGGAACTCTCCACATCCTCGGGCTCTATTCATTACAATACTTCAGAGACCAGCACACTGCTCTCTCTACTGGATCGGGAACATCGCATCCCTACTAGGTTGGCCCTGGGTCTGCCAGAGCAAGCAATGCGCAATGAGGGGACGATCTTGAAGGAACACAATTGTGATTGCTAAGAGCATGTCCAGGTAGCTAAGTAGTGCCTTGAATTTCCTGCTATGATTCAATGCAGCTCTAAAATACTGAGATTGAACCCCGGGTATCGGTGCAAATGTTCCACACCCTCAAGAAGGCCTCCCAATGCCTGTTACCCCTGCCTTCGCATAGAATGATCTTGGACGAAGTTGTACCCTTGCCATGCTGACGCCGGATATTGATGCCGCCGAGGTCGATAACCGATGACCGCGTAATTGATGTAGAATCCTACCCCTGCCCAGCTCCGAGACCGAAGCTGGAGAACCCATTCCGCCCCTCTCGATGCGTTTCCCTTCTCGGTTCCCTTCTCGTAAACAGTGAAGCTCCGGACGCCTTCAATAGTGCTACAAGGTATGCAGGAAGAAGTATGATTCCCTCAGTCCTCCCAAATCGTCTCCAAATCTAGATCACCCCTCCTCTCCGCCCCGCAAACACTCCATCTCTTCCTCTTGTCCCCCCGGCCTGCTCCTCTCGCTCCCAAATCGGAGCCAGCCCGCCTCCTGATCCCTTCCTCACTCTGATCTTCGCGATCAGCGGCAGCCTTCAGCATAGCAATATTCTCAGCCTCGCGTTCCGCATCAGGCGAGTCGGGAATGGTCTCAAGGGATGAAATGCTCGGGGAACGAGAACGTAATGATGTGGGCGTGGATGGTACCGAACCGGAGGAGAAAGCGTAATTGGAGGGGTATGCTTCATTGTACTGGCTGGCCGCCAACGAAGGAGTGGAGGTGGATGCGCGAAGTGGGTGCTTCGTTGGGTTGGAAGGCATAGCCGACAGCGAAATCTGGTGGAGCGGCGAAGCTGGCCGTCGGCGGCTGCGGGGGAACGTCTGGTAATTGTTGTATGGTGGGGAAGAAGCAGACATGAGGTCGGATTCCATTGTTGCTCGGGGCGTCAGGTCCAACTCTGAGTTCTCGGAGATGGTCTGATCTATGTCTAGTTGGTTGCTGAAGCTAGAGAATGATTCGTCTGACTGCCTCCGCATGGGGCTTTGGCGTCGATGAGGAGATCCAAGGGGGCTTGATGAGCGAGGCATCATAGGACGACCTGTGGTGTTGGGGACGGGGGATGAATGTGCCCGAGTCATCTGTGGAGCGGTGAGAGAGCTGCTTCCAGAAGACTTGGACCTTAGATGGCCTCTTGCGAAGGGCGAACGAGTGCGAGGCCGTAGTGGTAGCGAGGATATGGAAAGGTTCGAAAATGGGGACGGAGTGCTAGGTGTGTCTGGGGCGGTGGATCTTCGAGGAGTGTATGGCCGAGGAGACTGGAGTATAGGCAGAGCAGGCAAAGGTTTGTTGTTGGTGAGGGTGGATTCTTCGACCTCCTCAATGACCTCTTCCTGGACGGCTTGTGTCATGGCAATAGGCGGGTCGGAAGAGGGAGGGAGCATGACGACTACGATGCGTCCAGCATGAAATAAGGTGACTGCAGGTAGAATAAAGAGTTGATATCCTATCATCTATCATCTATCATCATATCATCATATCATGACTGCTGTGTACCTGGGAGACCAGGCAGCGCGGAATGTTGATTTTGGCGGGGTGTTGGTGGGGGTGACAAGATGCATGCACGATGGAATGATATGTAAAGTAGATTGGGGAAGATGCTGTCTATTACGTTAATAAATATGTACGTTTAACGATAGTGAGTGAATCAGCCTCAAAAGACTAGAAAATTACAAAAAAGACAGAACACATGATGAATATTGCTCTAGAGTACCTTACTTTGTTATTATTATTGTTCCCTTGTTCTTCTAGGGGTCGTTTGGGCCGAGAACCCCCCTCCCCCCGGTCCGCCCAACTGCCGCTCCAGGCACCTTGCTCCATCCAAGAGTCAATGTCATCTTTAGACTCCTTTCCTTTACGTGGCTTGCGTGGTAACAGGTCTAGCTTGGTCTTGATCGTCTACCTTTGGCTATTCAGTACGACAAGATAATTTATTCGACCGAGTCAAAAAAGCTAGCAGTGTTACAAAAACGATTGATCCAATTACGACCTATCATCTGGATAAATATATCTGCCTAACTAGGGTATCTGTCTGCGCCTCTTTAATGCTCCAACATCTCTTTCTGGAAGAGGCACACAAAAATCCTAGTCCAGCGAGCGGAGATGAGACCACAAGACGCCTAGTATAAACGCCATATCCGAATCAAGTACAGATCTTTCTTGGTGCACCAGGTCTATCTGTTAATGCAATAGATATCGTAAGCCCGGAGTATCATAGTAGTATCATTTGTCGATAATGGTCACACCATCAACCATTTCATCGATGGGCTTTTCGCTACGAAGCGCACTCAATCTCGTGGCCTGACCCTTGAGGGTTTTGCTCAATTCTCGCTTGATACCATAGTTCACCGCATCAAGGACATTGTCGACCGTCTTCCTTGGCGTGTAACGAGGCTTCGTCCCCTCTTTGAACACGCCCGTCCGCACAAGGATCGAGTACCAGTCATTCTCGGATAATTTGGAATCATTGAACTCGTTGGTACCACGAATGTCCGATTCCGGTGTATCGCCCACAAAGTAGACAGTCTCCGGCGGCTTGTTGATACCGTGAGTGTCTTTGCGCCACTGCTGGAGCAATCGTGTCGCGAATTGGAACGTACCAAGCTGGGGCTTGCCGAAGGCTGTCGAAACGAGATCTTTGCCTGTAATGCTTTTATAGATCGCTTCCAGCGAAGAGCGGAGAGCGCCCATGCCAAGGCGGGTGTGTTCGTGGGCAGCGGACCATATGAGGTCGTTATGGGAAAAGTAGATCGGTGGACCTTCGTCGTAATTCTCGGACCTCGTGCCTAATCTCCCGTCCTTGGATGTAAGTAGATCAATGATAATTTGCTGATCGTCTCCCCAGTGACGACTATCCGCAAAGACAAAAATAGCTTCAATTTCGGTTTGGCCGAAGTTGCGGACTCGTGAATTCTGTGTCTCTTGGTCGGTGAGCCTTCGGAACGGGGTCGTCCTGTCGTTGTCTTTCATAATATCGCCTGGTGTGACCACATCTCTGAAGCCATAACCTTCTGCGACGAGACGGCACTTCTCGCCTTCTCCCCCTACAACAAGGACGGTCTCGTACTTCTCCGCCATCTCTCTTATCGGTGTGTGACCGCAGATGAATTGTCCGGGTGAGATCTCAAGTTCCAGTTGTCGGCTCAGGTCTACACACCGCTCCTGCTCCGTTTTTCCACCGCCATTGGTAAGGAAGATGTAGGGACTATGAACAGTCAGCGAAGACCGCTTGAGTGGTCCACAGCTTATAGACTTACACTTTGACGCCGTACTCGTTCTGACCGTTCAGAACTTTCATAGCTTCAATCGCCTCTGGTATTGGCCTTCCACCACGTATGAGGACGCCATCAATATCGAACGCGAATGCGTAGCTATCTGTAGTCGTCGTTTCTGGAGGCGTGCTGGGTGTGGCAGTACCATCGTTCGAGTCCAGGTCCTTGAGACGGTGTTTGGCCAGCTCAAGGGCTGCAGCCGTTTCATGAGCGTCGCTGGGGGAGTGCAGCTGCTTAGGTGGTACAACAACATGTGGTCCAAGGCTCAAATCCTTGAAGTCTGCAGTCGCCGATGAGAGGCGGCGCACTGTCGGTCGTGGTTGTGGCGAAAAGAGATCTTTCCCGTCTGTCGTTCTTGACGGCTCTCGCTGCAAAGGAGACTCCCATAGCTGGGCTTTTGAGGCGTCCTTGGGCTTAGGGTCCTGCTCGGTCCATAACCCCATGGCTCAGGAGTTAGATATACACGTCACGGGCGAAGGAAAGTGAGTATATGGGACGACGATAAAGAGTGTGGCTTATGGAAGAGAAGAGAAGAGAAGAGAAGAGTCAAGATAGGGGATCAAGGGAGAGCCAAGTGCGAAGGTATGTCGAGTCAAGAGGCTGTTGGTATGAAAAGCGGTACGGTCAACGATATATGGTTTGGTGGCTTTATAAGTGAATGTTATAACCGTGTCTTAAGATTTTTTCTCGGACGAAGATTAGCATACTTATATCTGCGCCGACGACCGTTGCGAAAATTGCATTAATTACTCAACAAGTGAAAGGTCAGCACGAGCTCGATGTATACGCTGCAAAAAGTCATCAAAGTGCTTAAGCACTTCGGACCGATATCCCTATATCTCTCACGGTTGGTGAGGGTCGTGGTCACTACTGTGGGCGAATGAAAGGGCGACAAGCCACAGACCAAGAGCTTGGATATGTGCATTATTATACAATACTGAGGGGTTTGACCCAGGGGTCAATTGGATGCTAGCGACTCTGGTTGGTTGAAAATCAAGAGGAGCAAGTAGAATTTTTTATTTTTTTATTTTTTCTCTGTGAAAATTCGAAATCTTTCGACACTAAAGCTTTGCGGGGTTTACTATTTTACTAGTCTACTGAGGCGAAAATTCTCCGGCTGCCAGACTCGATAAGTTTAGTCGAGGGTACGAGGTACTCCCTTGGTACCTTAGGTGCTTACCTACCCACTTCTCTTCGTCGTCGTGCATATGGACGTATGGATATATGCTAATCTTCACACCTCCATCGTCCATAATCCACCAACGGGGAAGGTCGAGCGGAAACCAACGGAAAGTTGATAATCAAATGATTACGCTGGCCGTATGAAAGGCCTTTTTTAACATCTTACTTATCCACCCAATAGCATTCTATAAAGTATGGCACCTGTGGCCACTGTAGGCATTGCCTCTATCGGCGAGATGGGCGCGGGCATCGCGAGGCTGTTGAGCGCCCACAATTATAGAGTAGTCACCAATGTTTCCGGTAGAAGGTCAGCAGAAATCATCGTCATCATCATTACTTACCCAGTCTTCCGTGGTTTCGGCCTTCTGAAACGTAACCAGCCAATCAACCCGTCAGCGTGCCAAGTCCGCCGCAATCGAACTGGTAGAAACGGATCGGGAGCTTGTTGCTCAAGCAGACTACATCCTGTCCATTGTCCCGCCTCGGGACGCCGTCCGCACGGTCGAGAAGTTCACCGAAGCAGTGGCTGGACATGTTAGAGGCGAGAATAAGGAACCTCTATTCTACATTGACCTCAATGCCATCAGTCCCAGCAGAGCACGGACATTGGAGGCCCTCTGGAAGGACTATTCAATGATGAAGTTCCTTGACGGTGGAGTAAGTGAGTGGCGTGCCATATGGTTTTGTTTCATATCCTAAAGCTATTGAAAAGATCATCGGAGGCGCCCCAAAACTCAAACCCGATGGCAGCTGGACCAAACCCAGCATCGTTGTCTCCGGTCCCCACAGTCTCGATGATGATCTTGCCAAAGTTCTCAACGTGAAGCACATAGCCGGCACAATTGGTCCCGCCAGCGGATTGAAAATGTGCTTCGCATCCACCACCAAGGGATTGACAGCAATTGCGATCCAATCGTTCACCACAGCCCACACGCTCGGGGTGCTCGACGACCTCCAAGCGCATCTCAAAGACTACAGCCCCAACACAGGAGAGCTCGCGGCAAAAGGATTAGTAGGCATGCCGCCCAAAGCGTACAGATGGGTGGATGAAATGAAGGAGATTGCAGAGACTTTTCATAGCGAAGGAGGTTTCGAGAGAAGCATGTTCGATGGCGCGAGCGAAGTCTATAGATTCGTAGCCGACGAAACAGACCTAGGAAAGGAGAAGACGGAAGACAGGAGGGTGGGTAAGACACCGGAAGATGTTGCAAGGCTGATGGGGCAGGGATTGGAGAGGACGAAGGAGAAAGTAGAGTAGACAGGCTCGGACCCTAGCAAAATAGAGAAGCGTCTGCTGCAGTGCTGCCCGTGTCTTTACTTGTGAGCAAGTTAGGAGCAAAGAACGTTGCAGCAGTAGATCTTGATGGAATGGTGCTGGTCGCCATCTTCATCATCGCATAAGGTAGCCCTGGTTTATTGAACAAGCCACAGATCTTTGAAGTCCAGCCTTGGGGACCGGGCATGTAGATCAGCGAACCATGCAGCGCCAGTTGCATCGAGAATCTTATTGGCGCATAGTGTTGCTAGCTAGCATCTTACATGAGCCCTTGCCGAGAATATCTGTGGGCATTTGGACAACATACCGTAGGAACAACTACATCAAACCTTAATCAAGCTGTTCCTACATGACTTGAAAGGTGCTGTCCTTCTGATCGTTGTACCGCTCTAGCATATCTTCCAAGTCTTTCATGCAGACGCCGTGTCATCTAGCCTTTTTGCGAGGACTCATTTCGATCTTGCTGTAATGTTTCCAGGAGGAGAGCTTTGCTCCTATCGTAATGATACGCTCCCTGCCATACCCAGTCTACTGGTGGAACATACAACAATCCTATGCTGGCCTGTTGTGAGCAATCCCTACGGATGCTGGCCTGCGCACTTCATGCTCGGCCAGTTGGTTGGCCACGCACGTACAAGCGGCATGCTTTGAAAGAGGACGACGACAGCGTGCCTGCACTGGAACATTGGACCCGAAATAAGCGCCATGTTCAAAGAACCCATCTTGTCTGCTCTGTATTTTCTACCATCACTGAGAGCTGTCTAATTTGCACACCATTTACCCGGTGACTCAGAGAAATGTCTGAGCAGGTAGGCGACTTTATTCTCCGACTCAGTCTCGCCGTCTACCCGGGGTTTATTTGCGTTCTCCTTGGCCATTGCGCTTGAAGGTCGAGGAACCGGAATGGCGGGATTCGACATCAAGCTAGGATCTATTGGCGAATCCATGGCATCTGAAGGATTTAAGAGGAAGTTGAGGTTGTTGCTTGAAGAAACCATGTTGGGAGAAGGGGTAGCAAGAGTGCCTTGTTCATTATGAGGAGACGTCGACTCGAAAGCACTGTCGTAATGCCGTCTATTCATTGAATTCGGTTGTGTTATCATGTTTTCTTCGGAAGGAGCATACAAGGCAGCCGCTGACAGAGCCTCGAGACCGTGGGAATGGAGCTGGGCAGACTGATCTTGTAGTTGATGGTCCATGCTCCACTGATCGTGTTGTTGCTTGATATATGGAGGTGGGATTTGCGTAGACATTATCGCTTCCATATCCGGGGTTCCCGGGTCTGTGTAAGGGTTGGATGTATTGTAGAAAGTGACTGCGAGAGATCATGAGCATGGTGTTATGGAGACTCTGACAGCGCGAAAGTATTACGTTGCTTCGGAATATCCACCCATACGGTCTTCTCATTGAAAGTGTTTTTATAGGCATAGAATCCACTAAGGGAAGGGTTGCGCTCTGACCAAGACCCGTCCTCGTTTGCATTCATGGAAGCATTGTGTTGGTGACGAAAAGTAAGACCGGAACTCGGCTGACATTGGCGATTCGCTTTGGTGCATTGACCGCATATAGGTTTTTGCTCGTCACACTTGAGCTTCCTTTGACGGCAGGTCAAGCTGTTTAGGAGTCAGTCAAGAGTAGAGGTGCACAGTTAGACAAGGGCAGACGCACCAACCAGTCCGAGACCTCATACCTATGGAACGATGGCTACAAAGCCTCTTTGAATTAAATTGGCAGTGTCATGTTGTGTCGTGTATCCGACAGAACAGTGCAATAAGATCTACCATGAGGGGGAGTGAATTTAGTCTGGTTGGACCATAAGTAGGTAGTATCAGGTTGGGTCGTTGGCGCGTGAAATAGAATAGTGTACCCCTCCTCCCCTCTTTA
The DNA here is from genome assembly GCA_003184365.1 of Evernia prunastri. Classification (NCBI taxonomy): domain Eukaryota; kingdom Fungi; phylum Ascomycota; class Lecanoromycetes; order Lecanorales; family Parmeliaceae; genus Evernia; species Evernia prunastri. The sequence continues at coordinate 248,953 of NKYR01000033.1, forward strand.
TGCATGAATCTTATAATTATGTATGAACCGTACAGAGTTCCACCACTTATCGTCTTTTCCAGCATCACAAGTCAACTCTTACAATTTTGGAACTATTATCTGTTCATTCTGATGACAGAACGAACACTAACACCTAAATTAAAATCTCCCTCCTGTGCTCTCTCACACATCACTTTTCTATGTCCAAGAATTATATGCAGTAAATACCAGCCTGCCGACTCACCCCAATCCTCTCACACACCCATATATAAAGCGGACGCGAGTCCATTCCCTGATGTCTCTCGCCTGGATCATAGAACTCGTAACAATACATACAAGGCTTGCGCCAGTGGTCTTTCGTAAATGCTTGGAATAGATGCACCCCGCTCAAATCGCAGGAAACCGCTCGCAAAATCGCTCCGATGTTGCAGATGGGAATCATTTCTCATATCGTGATTTGCCGGAATTTTACGTCTTCTGTTGTCTTGACTTGGATTCGGACTGACTGTTAGGGTCTGCCGGCTTTTGAGCGTAGCACAGCAACAGCTTGAACCCAGCCTCTCTCTTCTCACACTCCTCCAGGAGTGCCTCGTCATTCCACATGCTTCTCCGCAAGTCTCCGTAAGGTAGTGTAAGCATCTCATAACACCTAGAGAACCACCATCTTCCAACCATAGCAAGACTTCCGAGACCACTGTCTCCCTTGCCCAAGGCATCCTTACGGGAGTCTCCTAGCGCGCCGCTATCTCCGTCCAACGACCGAGATCTTGACACCTGACCAGCGACAGGTACGTTGACCACGCAACGATTGAGGTTCTCGAACCCGCATCGTTTCATCATTTTCTGAGAAATTTCCGACAATGGCTTCAGGGCAACCTCTGGATGAAGGATTCCCATCCTGTCTTTGAGCTCTTCAAGGGCTCTTCTGGCGAGTTGGCCCATATTTACCATATCGATGTCTAGGATACTCATTTCTAGATAACCTTCGGGACGGAGGACTCGCATGCATTCTGAAATCGAGTTGAGGTACGCATCCTCCGACGTTGCAGCTGGAAAGCGGAAGACCGCAGCGGTGAAGAATCCTGCTTCAAAGGGAAAGGGTTTTCTGAGGTCAACATGCTGGACCTGGTGGAAATTTTTGGGAAGCTGGAGAGCTCCAATTTGCGGCGAGCTGGCGGGTTTAGGGCTCAGGTTGAAAATATCAACATCCGCATAAGTCTCGGCGCAGTAGAAGGACCAATCGTCGTTGCCAAGTCCGTCAAGGACTAGGACTCGGTCTTTGTGATTGCGCTTTGCCTCAACAAGAGCGGGGCTGAACAGAACCCTGTCAAAAGAAAGCCAGCGACTAGTCATAAGCGCATCGAATCTCAGGTTACTCTGGATAGTAGGCCTGTTATGTGCATTTGCAGCGATGGGAGGGGTAATCCTCTTCTTTTGCTTGTTCTCACGGCCCGCGAGGGAGTCTGGGTCCGACTCAATCGAGCTCGTGCTATACCGACTGCCACTAGATGAGCTCGGTCGCCTCGTGATCGCACTGGGTCTATCTCGACCGCTACGTCCTGCCAACAGATGGGGTTTAGTTACCGACGTTGCGGGTTGTCCAGAAATATCGCGCTTTGACCGATCTGGGGGGCTGGGTAACGGTCTTGTTGGCGCCGATACACCAGGATACGTTGCCGACACTTTCTTGTCAGTGCTACTCAACGAGCCCGTACCGGAGGATGCCTTCCGAATATGAAGGGGCTCGGGTGCCCACCCTTTCTGCCGTAGAATCGCTTCAAGGGGGTTTTTCGATTCTTCAGCCAACGGGGCTGGAGACACAACGGTGTCAAGAAACTCGTTGTATTCATTCCAGACCTCATCTTCATCAGGAGCAGTACCCGGCTCGGGAATAATAGCGGTAGTCCCAACGAGGTTTGTGATTCCAGAGCTGCTTGAACCGGACACTTCGGATTCGATCCTTGGTGGAAAGGCCAAAAATTCGTCTTTCTCTATTCCATAGAAGCTTTCGCTGGGTTTTACAGGAGCACTAGCTGGCTTCGCTGAGTCTTGATCACCCCACGGATCAGAAGGGATGACTTCAGTCTGTATTCCTAGCAGCGGTCGCTCAGCTTGATCTTGAGATCGTATTTCCCGAGCGGCAGTAGGAGCTTCGTTGACCATAGCGGGACGTTGTGCAAAAGGCCTAGAGAAGGATTGAGGGGGTGGCTTGTGTAAACGGTCACGCTTCGAGACGACTCTGGGAATGCGGCCAACTTGCTGCAATCGAGGCTTTTTAGGCTCCGGAAGTGGGACGGGTCTGACTTCGCTCGCAGGCGCAGTTGTGGCCTCAGGCGGGCGGAGATTGACACTGCGCGAATGTGGACCACGAAGGTCGGAGAACTCTGCAGTCAGCCTCGGTGGTGAAGGCAAAAGCGTGGAAAGCCTGTGGTCTGGTGGGGGAGAAACGTCTTGGGCGCTCAAAGAAGCCGGGACTCCACTATATATTGTGTCAAGCTGATTCCCATCTGCTGCTTGTATAGCACCCATCTGTTGTGGGCCTTCTTGTTCGCTGCCATCAAGCAGCGCATAAAAAGCAACAGATCGGGATTCCGGGAGGCTCGATACAGTCGCTGGGAGCTCTCTGGGACTGCCCTGGTCGTTACTTGATCGCGGCGCGATGTCTGCTACTGGCTTTCTTGGCGAAGCTTGTGCTCTCTGGAAAAAAGCCCACTTTCTGGGAGATCTTGACCCTACACCTCTCTTGGGTTCCGGTGATTTCAGGCGATTACCCTCACGCCCTTCGCGTAAGTCATCGTTCAGTTGAAGCGTACTATCTGTCCGAGCGAGAACGGACTGAAGGTCATCATGGCTCTCCATACTATGAGAAGCGGTGACAGCCCGTGTGTCGATCGGTGCGGGAGTCTTCGTTACTTTGAAGTCTTTTCCAAACAACTGTGATCGATGCGCCGAGCGGCGCGCCGCCAATGTTGGCTCCCGATAAGATTGATCAATGTTCGCTTCCCCCTCCTGTTCCAATCCCGATTCTGATTTATCCTTCCTGTCAGGTAGCCTTCGATGATCTCTGCGGAGGTAGTGCGTATTGGTGGGCTCTGTACCGGGGGTTTCGCTCCGAGTGGGTATCTGGCGCGAAAGCGGCGCACCCATTGCATGAAGACTTTCACTAGACGTAGTGGCCGCTGGCATTTCTCCACCATACATAGGCGGATGCGGTGAATCGAAAGTATGACTGTCGGTGGCTCGACCACTACCAGTCAAGACTACAGGAGCAAGTCTTTCCCGCAGGAATTCGTCTATCTCATGGTCATCCCGGCTGGTGAAACTGCTTTTTCGGCTGATAGGCGTACGTCCAGCACTGTTGGTGCTTGTTGAACGACCCCTGCTAGCGCTGGTACTGATACTGCCACTTCGGCCTCGTCTCGCGTACTTCCCATAACCTTCATGACCAGTCCCCGCCGCGGGACCCTTTTTTGCAGCCTTTTCGGGATTCTCGTAAACTGCAGTATCTAGCGGCGACCTTGTGCGCTTCATAAGCAACCCAAATCGAGAAGAGGACTTGCTGGAGCTGGCACTCAGCGGACTCGGATCTTTCGCAGAACGGACTCCGCCCAGGTTAGTTTCCACCGGTGGTAGCGTTTGCTTTTTTGAGGGTTCACCACGAATCGATCGAAGAGGGTTTGTAATGACAGGGTTTGGTGACGGCATTCGAGACGGTCTCGCGGAGATCGAGGACGCATTAGATGGGAAGCGGCCCAACGCAGTACGACTCATATTTGTACCAAACCCCCTTTCGGTGCTTGGTACGTCTCTATCCAAAATTACACGCGCTCTGGTGCCCTGCAAGAGGTCGAGCGTGTTGTCAAGATCAAGACTTGGAGTCCCTTCTCGACTCGGCCTGGGAGGTGGAGTTTTGGACCAGTGATGTTGGTATGAGTCGTTCTGTGCCACATGAGACTCACCATGGGGCCTCTGCAGCCCCACAGCATCCTTTGAACGCAGCTCTGGCGCATCTTTTACAATGTTCCGCCACCTACCGAGGTCCTCAATAGGTGATGGACCCAACCTCATCGACGGCTGACGTACAGGACTGGGCGGGATTGGAGTAGACCTGTTTGAGGTTGAACGAACTTGGGAGCCGTCACGCCGTTCAGTGCCTTTGACCGTAGATGAAGACGATGAAGAAGTTAAGGATTCTCGTACAGCCGTGAGGCCTCGACTCTGCAATAGATTGGGGTCTTCTTGCAGCGGAATGCCAGGGAACTTCCGCCTCGTGACTGGCGGACGGCTCCGGGTTGGACTAAGCTGCTTTCTGCCGATAGGAGCTTTGATTGGAGTCGAGACCCCAGGCGACTGCGATGACATGGATGTAGGTGTGGAAGTCCTACTGAAGGCGCCAGGCGACTCGGAACGGCGAGTGGATGAGCCGCTATCAGCAAAGGTAGGGGTTGGGGGAGGCAAATTTTGTGCGGGCAATACTTCTTGGGTGTTGCGAGTATTGTAGCTAGCCATTCGGGAACTCGAGGTAGCCAACTCGGAGCTTTGGCTCAGAGACTCTGCGCTAGAGACGGTGGGCACGGTGATTCCAAAGACGGATCCAGGAAAACCGTCCTTATAATCTCCAGGCGGATTGAGCGTCTGTAACGGATTCCCTGATGGCGTTGGTTCGTACAAAGAAGCCGAGGAGTCAGTGCGAGCATACCGGCCGTGCTCTTCTATTGGCACTTTCCGCCTCAGAATGTGGCGGACCTGCTTTACCGACTTGGGTGCAGGTATCCCAGGGGCTTGGCTCGAGGTTGAGATCCCTAATCCCGCATTGCACGCCGGCTCAGCTGTTGTCCTTCTCGGCTCGCTTCTTGCAGTGGCGACATGGAGCGAGCTCTGCAGCTTGCTGTTTGAAGTATTAGAGGGTTTTGCGACATTCGCAGATAGAGGGTCGACTTTTGGCCGATTGTGTTTGCCCCTCGAAAAGAAAGAGGAAGAATGCGTCGGCATTTTTGAGATATGGGATGCCGAAGACGCTGAAGATGCTATGGGCGGTCTTGGTGATGGGCCCACTGGTATTTTCTCCTTTGACTCTGCTTTGCCTGATTGCTTCGTAGACCTGAAGCCGAATGCTCCCCGCGAAGCCATTGTTGCTGCTTGGCTCGCGAAGCGCTCAAACAAGTTATAGAGATGGAGGACATGAGCGACATATGTGAAAGCCAGCGATCAATATCATATGTACCAAGGATCCGCGTTGCCTGTAGTACAGTCAGTAAAGGCTCGAAAAGGGGAGAGCAAGAGGGTGGACCGGCACGTGCCTCAAATCTTTATATGGCTTTCGGCATCAAGATTTTAGACGAAGGTGGGTGAGATGAGATTCCCGTGACATCCACGTGCTTATATATATGACAATGGCTCTCGCCTTTTGTCTTTTTTGATTTTTCTCACGTGGAAACGGCGTGAGACGTTTTCTTGATGCCAGCACAGAGCCACTAAAGTCGCACAGCCTCACAGCCACATGTACAACGGGAGAACCCAAAATAGGAACAAATCGCGGTAAAATCCGGCGGTCAATGTACAAGGCAGATTTGTCGAATATAGGTAGATAAGTGATTATGAAGAAGAATCAAATAAAGAATTATAATATACTAAAAATCAAACAACAATAGTAGGTATACATTGAAAAAATGAAGGAGAGGGAAAATTTTGGGAAGATATTTTACTACTGCGTTTGAGGTGGGGAAAGCTAATAAGATCATCCTTAAATTTGGGAGGCGGACCGGGGGGGGGGGGGGGGGTTTCNGGGGGGAGGTGTTTCTCGGGGGTGGGAGTGGGATACTTGAAGCAAAAATTGGCGGTACTGTACCCTGTACCGACGGGAGGCAACGTGTGACCGCCGACCGGGGTCTTTTAATTGGACCTTGCTAATTTGCTAATCCTTCGGGGGCGAGAAACGTCGCGTCGAGTGAGGCGACCCTTGAGACCTTTTTCTCTTATTTAGATCTCTCGCCGTCTTGATTAGTCCCCTTCTCTCTTTCTCTCTTTCAAACTTCCAGCAACATCCAAAAGGCAAAAATTTGGCGAAGGCAAAGACGGCATGGCGATCAGATCGAGAGTAGCCAAAACGTGTCCGTTGGATGGTCAGCTGCTTTGCCGTCGACGACGAAAGATGAGTGAGGGGTTCAGCGGTATTTGACATGGGCCTTCTTGGATGAGACGCGCCGGAGCAGAAGGTGCCAGGGGACCGACGCCGAGCAAGCCTGAGCTGTACCTCCCCATGTAAGTGACAATATCACATGAACTCACCCTTATTCGTCCGTTCTGGACGCGAGTGAGGCGGGCTTCAGCTTTTAGAGTGAGTAGTAGTGAGAGAAGATGTTGGTACTGGCAAATCTGGTAAACGCCATGCTATCATTCGTTCTCGAAGGCACGTTGTAGTGTGGGATAGGTACATGCGTTGGGATCGAATCATGAGCGTTAATTCGGCGCTTCGCTCTCTAGGCTGAAGGCTCACCAGTTATCCGTTCCGATGCATATGAATGCATCATGCATCATGCAACCACGGAGGCCTAACTAGAATAGCCCGCCACATCCATCACCAAGCTTTTCCGTTAGGTAGCCCTCTTCAAGTAATCATGTTTGCATCTGTGATTGCTTCACTTCGAGCTTCTCACCCTTATAGGTCTACTGTTAGTTAGTTTCTCTTTGAGCGTCCGTGACTCCATATACTAAGCAGTCCTCATAGCTAAGCATCCTCTTTTGGTTGAGATATCCCATAATCCCAAACAAGTAGGCAACGTGGAAGGTTATTCCCGGAGTGTCAAGGCCCATCGCCTCGGTCCGTCCAAAAGTCTGTGTTGCTGATTGGAGTGGAGTGTAATAATAATGAACGGATACGAAGGATGACAGAGGATCTGAGAAGAGTGGCGAAAAGCAGCGCGTTTTACAAAGAAGTGGTTCTTCGCGACTCGAATGATACACAAATTTCCCTCTCGACTAATAAGAGAGCCTGGGAAGCTGAATAGGAAACGGAGACGCCGACCACCCCTCGGTCCCGATGGCCTGCACACAATCTGCAGCTGTCAACGGCAAACACGGTCATGATTGGCCGGCCTGTTCCTGGCGTATCCGTTCTCTCGGTGCCATGTTGGTCATGTGACCGTCCGACGCTCTAGTGAGTACTTTAGTTGACTGGAGAGGGAGAGGAAAAAGAAGATCTCAGATCTTGGCATTAGAATCGTGATGCTTCACAGAATTGACTACAGTGTTGATTGTGTCGCGTCAATTGCTTTTCCAGTCCATAGCAACTAGCCTGGGAATACAAAACAGGAGGCCTCGCCAGCGCAGATTAATGAGCTTTCTCACTACCTAGTCGACCAAAAACCCTGTAAGAAATGAGTTTTATGATAGGTTTATTTTCAAAGACAGCAAACTGTACGTGAATCGAAAAGTGACTGAAGTTTGAATTGGAATTTGGCTATTGTCAAAAAGTGCGCTAAAATCAGCCCTATCATCCTGGAGTTCTGAAGGACCTTCAACATTCCTCAAGACATTGTCTTTCAATTGAGTTGGCTTTCTGTTGTCTTGGAAACACCACCTTTACAAAGCACCGGTCTTCCAAATAGTTATCTACATTCACTCTTTCACGGCAAATCCACAGGGATAACAGTACCTACCTCGCTTGACCTCAAGCCAATCTACCCTTTGATCAGTACCAGCAACCACCATGTCGACCGACTACGCGAAGAAGAAGAACGCCGAGCTCGAAGACCTACTCAAAGCCCGCTCTCTCCCCCACACCGGCAAGAAAGCCGACCTCATCGCCCGTCTGCAGCAGTACGACGCAGAGCAAGCCGCCAAGTCCAACGCCGCAGCCACCGCCGGAGCCGAAGATGAAATCGACTGGGAGGATGACGCCGCCGCGATCGCAGCGGGCGGCCTCGGCCAGCCTGCGAACCCGACCGCGGTGCCGAACCAAGTCGTGGACACGGACCCCTCGAAAACCCACGATCTGACCGTCGACCCGCCCGCCCCCGCGGCCGGGGATACCAAAGCCGCCGCCGCCGCTCCGGCCGGGGACGCCAACGCCGCGGCCGAAGCCGACAAGAAGAAATCCCTCCCGTCCACGGGCATCAAAGCGACGGCCGTCGACGACGAGCTGGCCAAGCGGCAGAAGCGCGCGGCCCGCTTCGGGATGCAGGAGTCGAACGAGGACGCGCTCAAGGCGCTGGAGCGCGCGAAGAAGTTCGGCACCGGGGACGCGGAGGACAAGGTCGCGGTCAAGGGGCTCGACGAGGCGTTGCCGGAGCGCGCGGCGCGGGGCCAGAAGAGGGGCCGCGGGGGCGACGACGGGGGCAGGAGGGACGGCCGGGAGAAGCGGAGTAGGGTCCGGGGTGGTGGAGGGAGGGGGCGGAGGGAGAGGAGCGGGACGCCGAAGGATGGGGTCAAGAAGGCTGGGAGCGGCTTGAGTGACAAGGATCGGTTGGCGGCGGAGGCGAGGAAGAAGAGGTTTGCTGCTGCGGAGTAAGAGATGCGAGCGGGGGGTTGTTTGACGGGACGCGGGATTCAAGAGGTTATTCCCCGACTTATGGTGGATTTCTGGTCGGAAAAGGGTAACTGTCTCGGCATGTTGAGGGAGCGACCTTCACCGGAACGGTTACTGCACACAAGCACGACGAGTGCTAATTCAGTCTAATTATGATACCAGCGGCACATTTGCCTTCAATAAGAATATCTAGAAGAGCGGGACTCTCTCACGGGATGTCTAAGTGAGGAAACCCCATTTAAGGGATTACTCCTTCCCAGCTATCCTTATGCATTCTGGGTGATTCGGAGACCCATCCCACACGACACCTATATACGCCAGCGCTGACATGATAAAAGGGCATCAAATCTCCCGGTAGACTCATTGCCCAGCACGGTCCGCTTTCATACTCCATCACCATTTTCTCAGGCTCAAGCTTACTGATATACCGGGACACCATACCCACCACCACTGGCTCCGGCCATCATCATGCTTCCCTGACCTCCCATCTGCATCTGCTGTGATTGCTGAGCCTGCTGTTGCCTCAATTGTGGAAGGTCTCTGAACCACAAATGACTCAACGCCTCCAAGGCCCCGACCCTCATCTCCGGCCTCAGCTGCAACATCCTCGAGATCAGATCCAGCCCCACCTGGTCAATCTGGGGGAGGAACATGCGCAAGTCTTGAGTCGCGTAGACGTGAAAGTTGGATTTGTATTCAGGGAACTGACTGATGCCGGGCCAACTGCGCTCTGATGGCGTACCCATGATGCGAAAAATCTTCTGAAGTTGGTCTTCGTTTGTTGTACCAGGGAACAAAGGGCGTCCAGTGTACATTTCGGCCATGATGCAGCCGGCGGACCAGATGTCGATGCTGGTGTTGTAGGTGCGGGAGCCGAGGAGGACATCCGGGGCGCGGTACCAAAGGGTGACTACTTCATTGGAGAAGGTGTTGACTGGAATGCCGAAAGCTCGAGCCAGTCCAAAATCTGCGAGCTTGAGCTGGCCCTTGTTGTTGATGAGGAGGTTCTGAGGCTTTAAATCTCGATGTAGCACACGGTTTTCATGGCAAAAAGCAATGCCTTGGAGCAGCTGGTGCATGAAGGATTTGATGGTGATGTAGTCCAGTTGGCCGCCGGAGCCGCGGGAGTCCATGTACTTTTTGAGGTCCTTGTCCATGTATTCAAAGACGAGCATAAGCTTGTTCTCGGTGTGTATGACATCGTGTAATGAGACAATGTTCTCATGTTTGAGCTCTTTCATAAGCGAAATTTCGCGGATGGCAGTGCTCGGAGTGCCCTCTTCGCTATCCAGGTGTATCTCTTTGAGAGCCACAAGCTCGCCGGTCTGGCGGTTACGGCCTTTGAAGACCTGGCGAATTTGGTTAGCTAAGTAGCGCATTCGCAGAAAGACAGCCTTACTGTTGCATATGTCCCCTCTCCCAGCTGTAGAACCCGTCAGCGTGCTCTTATTCCAATTCAAGTATGACATGGCGTACCTTTTCCAACTGCTGGAAAGAGCTAGGATGTCTCTTATCCATGCCTTGACTCGCGGGTAGCTGTTCGAGTTTCTGTCTTCCCACAGGTCTCTCGTAATTCAGGACGTCGCTGGGAGCTACAAGCTGGTCCGTGACTTGACGTTTTAAAGTGTTGTGCGAAGGCCGATGTTTAAGGGGGAGGGAGGTAGTGTATTGCGGATCTCTATTTCTTGCGCAAGAAGTACCTCTGGAATCCATACCGTGGGATTGTAACCAATCGATTAAACGCCCGGGTAGCAAGAGTGAAGGTTTATATTTAGAAGACAGGACAGCGAATCGTTTGAGGATGTTGCACTTCGAAGTGAGGAAAACGAGATTGACTTAAGATGGTCATTTATATCGACGTGGTTCCTCAAAAGTTGTTGCGCTTGGATTGCTGCAGGGTGGTCTTGCCTTGCGTCTGATATCCTGCTGTCTCAGGAATGCAGTAGCTTCTCAGCCTACGTTAAAATTACTCACTTGCTCTTACGTTGCGCTGGATTTCGAGTAGACATGGTCTCCGAGAGTCCACAGAAGCTCTGGTTGAGAACGAGGGTATCTAAGATATCTGAATGCTTTCGAGGCGTCTCTCGTTTCATAATCTATCGTAATCCTACGTCGTCAAAACGGTTGGCGATATATACTAGTACTATATAAACATCTTCCTTTAACGCTTGTGCCTATCCCGCTGTCCAACATCTTCACAGTCCGAAATTCTCGTCAAGCCCATCTAATCCTACCAGGCCATCCATAGCTAACCCACCAAACTCTCCCCCCATGTCGCAGCTGCTCATTTCCTCACCACTCGTGAGGTCTTCTTCCGAAAAGCTCACACGGCCTTGCGAAGCGTCTGGCTGGTTGCCTGCATTGGAAGGCACGGCCCAGACTTCGGAACACCAAGCAAAATCGGCAGAAGGAGACGGCGAGACGTACGACGAGAACACGTCCTCGGAAGGAAAGAGGCTGTCTAATGGAGGCTGCATTTGCGGACTTGCCAGGTCAGGTGCCATAAATCGCTGGCTTGAGCCCGGTGACATGTTATTCGAGCAAGGGGTGGGATCGTTGAAAGAAAGGTAATCGAGGTTCGGTGGCGTCAAGAAAGGATCCTGCTGCGGAGATTGTGAGGTGGTAGCGTGCCGCGAATACCCATGCTGAGGCATTGGGTCAGATATCACTGACGAGACAATATTCTGGCTGGTGCTACGATCGTAGCCTGAGAGCGGCCCTGTTGGTAGGGCTGGAGCAGTAAAACGACGCCCGGTGCTGCTCTCTCGTTTCACAACCGGCACGTTTCCCGTCGAGAAGCGCGAAGCTATGCTTTGAGCTTTTCGACCCGACTTTGAAGACTCTTTCGGTGCAGCCTTGCTTTCCACTGATTTCCGCCTCGCTCCACCCTCTTCTGAGCCTCGAGCGCCCTTGGGAGATCTTTCAATGCTGATCATTGCACACGCAACTTTTTTGAATTCAGCCGCACCCATTGCTGCATTGCGGTCAAGTATCTCGATAACAGAGCACAGGAGCCTTTGGCTATCCTGGATTAATTTGCCTCTGCGGTCAAGATTAAGTCCTTGGAAGAGGAGGCCAAATCCTGCAAGAAGCAACAGCTCGCTTTTGTTGAGACAAAATGAAAAACTCATTCTTCGTTCTTCCAGAAGTTGAACGATCTGAACAATGTGTTTGCTGGATTGGGCAAGAGCGACGACTGAGGGTGAAGCCTTGTTACCGAGGCTGGAACCTACTGCTGGCCGATGGATGAGCGTGCGAATAGAATGATAAGCGAGAGACTGGTAGAGTCAGTCAGCAATGATATTTGGGTAGTGGCGTAGTGCACCGTACCAGTAGAGGTGACCTGCTGCCAACAGTACTGGTGCTGGGTTTGTCCTGAACGAACTGCAGTCGAAGATGAGGCGCAAGGCTTCCAAGCCAAAGGTCGAGCTCATCGTTGAGTGCAATAATTGTCTGAAAGGAGATGTCATGGGATGGAGCGGCAGGATAGTTTTCTTCCAAAACCTTGGACATAATGCGTGCTACACGGAAGAGAGCCAGGGCACTGGACACTCTCGTAGGTTCGCCAGGCAACGTTGACTGGAAACCTCGCTCGGAGACATTCTCATCGTCGACATCGGCAGGGTACTCTGCGTGAATATCGTTTTCATTGAGCAGTTTCGGAAGCCCAAGCAGGGCAGCCGAGAAACTGCGAGGACTTAGTGTTACAGCGTGGGCTTCGCCGTCTATTTTGCTTACCAATCCAATGTATACAAAGTCCAGAATACTTTCTTCCTTGTTTCACTTGTCAGTGCGCCTAAAGAAAAGCGCTTCTGACTCTGATGGAGCCCAAGGCGATGTGAGAGGCTTATTGCCATGCCTTTATAACGCAAAAGTTTGCTGTAGTCGGCCTTTGCAATACAGTAGATCTGGGCGAGGACAAGGCATTGGAGAGTAGGCAAAGTGTTCTCAGCCAGCACAGCGTCCAAGGCCGCCTGCCACTGCAGCTCGAACCCTTGAGTGTTTTGTTTGTTCCACTACTTGAACATTAGCATTTCGCACTTGAATTAGCACATCTTACGCGATGCGTACTTCGGCAGATGAAGCTGCGATACCGAAGATGAGATTCAACATTGCAAGAGAATGGTTGTCCTTGACGCCTTCGTGCTCATTCACGTAATCGGCATAGGCTTTCAACATAGTTGGTCGATGCACAACGGGGAAGAGAGGAGCCCACTCCTGGAAGAAGATGTTGATCATCTGATCTGAGGCGATACGGGAAGGGGTTCTTGATGCGATGTAAGTAGGAGACCTTTTCGTGGAAGAGTCGGGAGGGTTGTCTGTCTTCCTAGTCGCGAAGAAGGCCTCGCTTTTGAACTCGCTGCACGGCTTCCCGGACTCCTGAACTTTGGCTTTGAAAGTGTCTATGACTATTAGTGAAGGCCAAGCCGTGCTGAGCACGAGGTCCACCCACCAACAAAGGACCTCCCGCTTGATGGTCCCATGAAATAGGAGTCCGGTTCACCTCCGTTAAGCAGGCAAGGCGACTGCTGAACCCTGAAAACATCTTCTTTCGGGGCAGATGCTTCGATGTTATCTTTAGCCTCTAGCAAGTCGGGCGACGTTGAGAGCGTGCTCGACGGCCGTGTGAGCGAGGAGGAGTTGGAACGAATCCTCGACAATATGTCAATCTTTTCATCCTTCTCGTCGAGCAGATCCTTCAGTTCTTTGACTTCGGTTTCGAGAGCTCGCACTCTCTCCTCCAACGATTCCGTGTAACCTCTGGGGAAAGCTCGACGACTGAGCTTGTCGCTGGTTTTACAAGCGAATCCGACGTTGGCACAGGGTGAGCAGCATGGTGTAATGCCGTCACATCGTATCTTCTTGCTGCGGCATCTATCGCAGGCCTGAGCGATCCTACTCTGGGCACTTGTGCCGAGTTGGATCACCTTCATGGGTAGGATACCAGGCATGATATTAGATATCCGTTCGTCCGTGGATTTGTTATATTCTATAGAGGAGACTGGCCTGAGGATCAAGTTTGAGTGGAAACATTGATTTGTATAAAGAAAAAGATGGGTAGGGGGGTTGAATCAAGTGTGCTGTTGAAAGGAGAGGAGAGCGGTATGACGGGTTGACGTATGCCTGATTGAATTGTGGGGTCGGAAGATCATGGACGGGAGGGAAAGGTAGTAAGTTAGTAGTAGGAAAGGATAGTACCTACCTTACCCTAGGTAGTAGAGTAGTAGAGTAGTAGAGTAGTAGAGTAGTAAAGTGGAAGTTATTAAAGTAAGTAGGTAAGGTAAGATATTCATTCAGTAGTAAGCCATGCCAATTGGCAATTGGCAATTAATACTACTTACTTACTACTCACACCTTCAATAAATAATAAAAAAATAGATACTGTAATACCGTAATATCGGAGGAGACAAACACACACACACACACACACTTGATTTATTTTACTTTTATCAAAAGGTTTTAGTCTGAAATATTCCATATCCTCTCCTTTGCCTGTGGGTTTCGTCATTACCTACCTATTGGTTCCAATGTAACAATGGAAGGCTTTTTACTTTTTACCTCTTTTTCCCCATACCGCCTCTTTGCTGTTATCTCCGATATGTATGTATCATAATCAAGTACCTACTCTAGGTAGTCTCTAGAGTCTAGAGTAATGTAAAGTAGAGTAGTAATCAATAATCATGCTGCATGTGCATGCATATGCATATGCAATGGCAATGGCAATGGAGCACTGCATGCATGATCATTATTTATGAATGATGATTTCCCCAAAATCTCCATCATTACATTACTAGTACTCTAGCTTCAACATCAGCTCGTGTGGCTTTCTTAGCGCCAAACATGTCAGTCCGCCAAGGCTTAGCTTACCCACTAGGGAGAATGCGGGGTATCCACCTCCGTTCCTATCATCGACTCCGGATTCTAGAACTTCCGTCTCTTTCAGGGCAAGCTTGCGATGAGAACGTAACGATAATACGGGTACTACGCATGCCATGCGGAAGTGTGTTAGGGAAATTGTGTATTGGTGTCCTTGCTCTATCAAGTAACTCACTTCTGGAGTCTGAACCAGAAAGTAAACCATATTTGCTTCACCTTGTCCACGTTGCAACTTGCAACCAAGATCAAAAGGTCCTTTCCCTTGCTCTCTACATACTCTTCCTGCCAAGGTTTTTCTCGTCTCCGGAATGCGGTGTAGCAGTGTGTCGCTGCATTTACTTAGTAATAAACAAGTGCCGTCAACCACAACCAAGAATTTAAATTTCTCGGAGTCAGAACTCCATCGTTGCTCAGGAAAAGTCGTCTTCGGACACGCTCGGATTCTCGGCCATGGCAGTGCCAAGATATTCTTGGACGACTCGTGACTCCAATAATTGGCATTTCTGATGATCCACACGTTAGTGTGAGCATTTGCTTCTCCCATCCACAGTCTCAAAGTACCTGGGTCTCAAAATCCCCGTGGGCCTGCAGCAATAACATCTCTTCTAAATCGCGCAAGCGCGTTGCCTTCTCATGAATATCATTATCAACCTTCTCGGTAATCAACAACTCCTCGATGAAGCTCTTGCTGCTCTCAAGCCTGAGGAGCTGCTGTTCGACTCGACTTTGAAGTGTAGTGACCGCTCGTAATTCAAACACATCCCACAACAGCTCCCCTTTCAGCAGCGTAACTAGATTTGACATGTCTGTCACTTCTTCCTCTTTCCAAAAAGTTTGCAGCTCCCTTTCACCATCATTTTTCTGCAAGAGCTTGAAGACAAGACCGTCCTCTTCGTTGACACAAAGCAGCCATATGAATGACGACTCCCACTCTGTAGAATTACCATCAAGAAAAAGACGAAAGCCTGGTGCTGATCGAGCAACGGCTTTCTTCGCCAGCTTCAGAGGATCGTTATCCGGAATGTGAAGTTCAAGAAATAGCTCTCGGGCTGACTCTACGGTCGACTCGATGAACCCATACGAGAATAGCATCTCGCAGGCACCTTTGTCGTCTCCATACGTGATTGAAATCTCGTCGTTTGAACTCAAAAATTTACCTTCTCGAAGGACAAGAATAGCATTCCCATCACTGTCGGTCTCATATAAGGCACTGGTGCTTTCGCCCGAAGCATGGTTTGCCATATCAATGCAGGGAACCATGGAATGTCCGGTCCCAGGTAAGTCTAAAGCACGAGATCTATACATCGCATCGACCGTTTTCCAGTCATAGAACGTCAATGTACCGTTGTCTGCGCTCCACCAGCATCTCTGACACCAATCGATTGACGACGTCTTCTCCTTTAGGAGAGTGAATTCGCGATCCAAGCTGCTCAGTTTAGCACTCAGAGCTGCTTCAAGAGACGTTCCAATGATTAACGTTCGTTCGCTCTCATTCCAAAACGTAGGCAGCTGGGATCCCTTGAGTGGAAGAAACTTCACGTATGCGCTGAACGGATTCGAGACTCCTATGGTACGTCCAGTGGCCCCATTGGTCAGTTGCAGTAGCAAGAATATCAGGATGGCTCCCCTTGCTGTCTGACACCCGTTAGTCCATGCCCAGAAGCCTCGAAATCTTATTCGTAGCTTGCGGGCCAGATACCCTTGCGTAATCTTCAGTAGCTTCGAGGACCTGCCGTAGATGCTTGTCTGACTTCGCATGTACCCAGACGTTTTCAAGAGACAAGACGAGGTCGTTCGGGACTGTCATGAGCAACGGGTTCTTTGTTGACCTCTCGACAGTCGTGACCAAGCCTGAACCCTTGTTGCCTTGTAAAGCGGAGACTTTGACCCCTTCGAATTCGACATGGTTCAACCGAGTCCAAGTAGCCAATTGATCAATGTGCAACGTCTCCCAGCGCATTATAGGTATCTACGAACATGAACTACTACCCCACGACGTGATATGGTGTAATAAGTAGAGCTATTGACCGATTTGAGAGATATGGCTAAAATCGATGCAAGAGTGAGATTTTACTCATTGATTTGATTGATATTTTTGGATAGATATGTACGATGGTACTCAGAATACTCCGTACACGTTTTTGGATACGCTAAAACCTCGGCTTTCTCCGAGGTACCTTATATTTACTGATGACGGCATTGGCAACATTTGGTTGTGCTAGAGATTGCGCTCCTCTCGTACTTGCTAGATGTTTATGATAATCAATTCAAGGTCTTTCATTCCCTTCCACGTGACAAGTATTCCGCCTTCCTTCCTACACAACCTGATTATGTCTGCTCTCCGTACCTCCGTTCATGCCCGGACACTCCTCCGCACGAGTTCCCGCACCTCGTCTCGATCTCTCCCATCAATCACCCATAAGGGCTTCGCCTCTGGTATATCAGATTGGTCGGGTCGTCAGCCTCAGGAGCACGTTCAAAACCGTAAGGACGAGCTAGACGTTCAATCGGGGGCCTCGCAGTCTGGGAAAAGAGACAGGACTGCGGATAACGAGAACTCAAGTCAGGGTGCCTCGGAAAGAGATGCAGGAAATCAGAATGAGCAGGCCAAGAAGGACCATCCAGAGGCTCCAGGGCCAGTGATTGGTATGAATGATGAGAGGGGTGGGGTAAGTCTATGACCCACTCTTATTGGGAGCAGGTCCGTCAAGTGGTCTCGAAAAGTATACTGATGATTGCGTAGAAGGGTCACAAGGATTAGATCAAACTAGCAGGAGTTCAACGATGGCTATACTGCCGAGTGTGCATGCGTCGGTGTCTAGTGGTGTCAAATGGGCGTCATGGAAAGAGCATTCGGTTGAGCTGCATAATTGAAACCCTTTTGCCTGTCTGTTCTTAGCATGTAAACACGAGAGTCTGGAGGTACAGCGATTCCTCGTTTCGCGGATCTTGTGGTAGTAGTCTCAGAATTGGGGCGTGGACTCCGAAGAGAGTGGAGTAGAAATATGAGAACCGTAGTGCAGCCCTACCAAGCGCAATCAGTATCGCTTTCGGGCATCCCTCAAATCTTTCATACCACAGCATGCTCTACTTGTAGATCATAATGGCTTTTTGAGAGGAACAATGCCTCGAGATCCATTGATAGGTCTAGTCGGGAAGCCGTCATCTGGCAAATCCACCACTTTGAACAGGTACTTATGTCGAGCCTCAGTCCTGAGTTCTAATACCGAAACACTCTTCTGACCGCCTGTGATCACACTTAGCCTTACAGACGCCAGCTCCAAAGTCGGCAAGTCTACAAAAGTTGTACATTCGACTGAAAGTTTGACTGACCAGGCGATGCAGGAAACTTTCCGTAAGACACTTACCTCCCTGAGAAGTAGCGCACATACTCATTCACGCTAGATTTACTACGATCGATCCTCAGCGTGGGATCGGTTACGTTCAGATATCCTGTGCCTGCGCCCGATATGACGTTTCCGATCGCTGCAAGCCCAACTATGGTGCTTGCGTAGAAGGAAAGCGTTCAGTCCCAATTGAGCTGCTAGATGTCGCCGGGTTAGTCCCTGGTGCACACCTAGGGAAAGGGCTCGGCAACAAATTCCTGGACGACCTGAGGCATGCAGACGCCTTGGTACATGTTGTTGACGTCAGTGGGACTACAGATGCAGAAGGTAAGGTTGGATCTAAGCTGGATTTGTTAAGGGAGCTAGAACGGCTGATGGGTCTGGTGCTCAGGAAAGGCCACCAGAGGTTACGATCCATCGCAGGATATTGTGTGGCTTAGGTCGGAAATTGTAAGATGGATAGAAGGCAATCTAATGGAGAAGTGGTGGGTATAGGATTCAAAGCCTCTCATTGCCGAAGCTGATGTTCACCCAGGGGCTCCATCAAACGTCGTCATGTTGCCACCAGTACGTAACAGTAACCGCTGTTCTTTCTACCTTGCTGATTGTTGAAGAGGCGAACCCTGTGGAGACGCTCCAGAATCAATTCTCTGGGTACGGGAGCACACCGCAAACAGTCGCCCGCACGCTGGACCGCTTGAAACTCAAGGAGTCGCTTGAACATTGGTCATCTGAGATTATAAACTCCGTCGTTAACGCTTTCATCGACGAAAAATTCCCTACCGTCTTCGCGCTGAACAAAATCGACCACCCAGACGCCGACAAAAACATATCAAAGATTGCAAAAATGCAAGATCCACAATCAATAGTCCTGTGCTCGGCCATATCAGAAATTTTCCTGAGGAAGCTGGCGAAGCAGGGGTTTGTACGCTATGTCGAAGGCAGCGAGTTTGTGGACACGAGGGACAATCTCCTGGAAATGGGCGAGGCAGATGGAGGCGGACTGAAAGAGCTGGATGAGAAGCTAAAATCCAGGATTGAAAATCTGAAGGATATGGTTCTGTACAGGTTTGGTTCGACGGGCGTTGTGCAAGTGCTGTCACGTACGTATCCTTCCGAAGTCAAACTTTCTCCTCTGAACTTAAGCTTCAGTCTTGGGATAAGGATCAGGAGTGTCAACTCTCTGAATCTCCCTTGGCTCGCGATAATCCCTCAAACAAGCACGACTGACTTTGAAACCATGATCCAGGAGCGGCGGAGCTTTTGGGTCTGGTACCTGTCTTCCCCGTCAAGAATATACATGGTTTTGGTGCGGGGCCTGGGAGCAATGCCGTATTCAGAGATTGCTTCACGGTGAAAAAAGGCACAACTGTGAGGGACTGCGCAAGAAAAATCAGTGAGTCATGATTTCCGAGCCATTTCTTCCTGATACATATTGCATTTTGGTTGTAAGACATGTCGTAGGAGTCAGCTCCTCCCGGGACATGTTTCACGACTCCAAGTTGGTCCCAGAAGAGATATGCTAACTCCGAAAATCATGAAGTGGGAGACGCGCCGTTAGCGTACGTGGAGGGTGCTTCAGGGGTTAGGGTCTCGGAGGATGAGACGGTGGAAGTAGGGAAGAACGATGTTAGTTACAGGGTCTGAAGGATACCGGAACTGGTGCTAACATGGTAGTATAGGTACTATCCTTCAAGGTCGGTCGATGACAATCAAGCTTGCCAGATATGTGAAAATCATCAGCGAAAAGGATCTACTCCAAGGCATGAGGCCTCATAGGGTTACGAAAGTCAACAAAGTATACGTTGCATCTGCCCTCTAGCATGAGCAAATAGTCCAGAATAACGGGCTCTCCCTGTCCCGGCAGATTTACGGTCCTACTTGGTGGGATTGACAACAGACAATTCTTCTTCTCGGGCATCCTCTCAAGGCATACAGCCTCAACGATGATCTCGATCCTTACAATGTCGTCTGATATGTCTATTGTCATTCATCCTACTGGGCCTATGGGTTCCCGGACCTTCCCATATGCGTAGAATACTTTATCACAAACAAAAATCTGAGCTCCACGATGCGGATCGAACCAACCGATTCCAGTACTATGGTAATTCTTCCCTCTAAGACCCTATCGGCAGTCAACACTTCTCCCTAAATACATATGGGCCTGTTTCTACCCTTAGAGTACAGGCCGAGAATAAGTTGGAAGACACTACTCGGCCGTACCGAAGAACCGTAAGTCTATGTCATGGGTCTCGAGCAGTCGAACGGCGACAGGCAGGCTTTCCGCATGTTCTACTGACGCGTGAGTGGAACCACTACATCTCTTTTTTCAAAGTAGCATACATTCACGTGTCGAAGCCAGCAGATCTCGCCGGGCACTGTCAGCTCCAGAAATCCAATTGCCGGAGCGAGGCAAAGGACGACAAGGCATTTTAATGGAACGGAAAGAAGTCTAGGCACACTGTTTCCGCAACAGGTTCGAGCCTTTCAATTGGCAGTAGCATGATAGCCTTATGATCGCCTGGCCCAAGAGCACTGATATCAACTGATGAATCATCTTTTTTGATCGAGCCTCAAGCTACGATTCTGGGCGGTCTGCCCAATGGCGCAGGGCTTTTGAAAGGCAAGGTCTCACATTTCAATGGTGTCTGGTTCCAGACGGCGAACACAAAAGACCATCAGGTGCTCTTATCTTCAGAGAGGTGTGCAGATAAGGATACATAGTGTCTTCTGTCCATTTACAGTTACCCCCGAGCAAAAAGTACCGGTGATGCACACCTCATCCTCAAAGCTTGACGACATCTTCCTACGACTCTGACAGCAGAACATAAGGACAGTGAAAACGTAGGAGACTTGAAAAAAGGTCGTCATACCCCCTCGTTTTTGAACGTCTGGTCCTGTGCCTCGGCAGCTGCACTCTGAGCACCGAGGATATCCCTGTCAATTGCGGAAGACCGCGTTGAAAAGTTATGAAGCCGCTCAAGGAGCCATTCCAGTACCAGAAAAGGCTGCCGTTTAGTAGTGGCGGTCCGAAGGTCTCAGGCATGAGACAGCGGGCGGGGAGGGAACACGCCCGGAAAAAGAGAATGCTTGAATTTGCCGTAGACTGGGTGCATTTTGAGTCTTATTTGACTGGGAAGAGATTATACGCTACTGGAGAAACAGTAGCGTGAAAATCATCTAAACAGAAGCGGACATAGGGAGAGCAGTGCAGGGGAAGACCGCTTAGTTCGGAACATTAGGAAGCCAATATAGAGTCAAGAACAATGCATTGTTCGACTGCGATCCGGACGAATTAGCTCAACTTTGCATTATGGCACCTGGATGGTAGAGGTGTATATATAGGAGCTAAACCGGTCATCAGATCTGTTGCATTTTCCAAAGCTGTGATGTGGATCCTCTGGTATATACTGTAGAAAGATCGTGAATGATATAGGGTGTCTACTTGCAAAGCAAGAAAATGGGCAAACCACCAGCAGTCCCCGAGAAAGTGTACATTTGCAAGCAAAGATGGGAAGATTGATCTAGTAGTGAGAGACCGACCCAGATCTAACCTTATTGATCTCCAAGCCCGTCATGCCGGGAATGACCCGCACCACCCAGCGCATTTGCCAAGTCCGCAGTGATATTCCATCCTTGAAGCCCGTGGATCCGACATCTGTAACTCTCCAGAGTGAAGGGTCTAAAGATGAAGCTGCTCGGTCATCTCCTTACACTCTGTGGCAGTTTTGGCTCATCTAGAGTGAGCAACCATACTGTCATCAGTGTTTGTTTAAATTTACTCCTGCCTTGATGACCATACTGACCGCAACAGTTTGACGACATTCCCACATTTCACGGCCTTGCAAGCGTGCCCACTCCCTACCAGCATTTGTCTTTCTCATCATACAGTGTCCTTACGCCGCGAGACCCAGCTCTGCAAGGAATCATTTCTGAAAAGGACCTCAATTGCGCCGTCTCCTCTCCCAATGCCCTGATCGGCTCACGTCCAACGGAGAATGCAGAAGGAGCATATTTTGAAATTACCAATGCGACGTTGATGGTCGAGGAAGGCCTTCAGCCGTACTTTTCGCTGAAGTCGTTCTACATCAAGCCAATGGATGCCCCAGCGCCGGGGACGAAAGTCTCTGTGATAGGCTATACGAAGACTCGTAAGGAACCCTTTGTATGGCATGTCGATTTTCCGAGTGGATACCATCTACCTTTCTTGGTCAAGATGGAGGAATACAGCGGTGAGGAGTGGAAAGAGATGCAGAAGGTTCACATCGTCGCCGACTTTGGCTACGATGACTTGGATTGGGAGTTTTGTGTTGACGACATTGAACTGCAGTTCTTCACGCTTCCCGTTTCATTTGCACGTAAAGCCGCGCATTGGAAGGAGATCATCCGAAACAATGTTCCAAGCTTGTGCTATTGGGAACAGAGTTGAGGGGAAAAGGGATGCCAGAAGAACAACATAGCCTTCAAATGACATGGTCTTTTGGTAGTGCATGCCTGTATCGAGACTGAAAGCTCGCAAGGATATACTACACATGGTTTCAGTTGGCTACAAACCGCGTGTGTTGAATTGTGTCCGAGGGCCCGTGGTAAACAACAATGTTTCACCATATCCCTGCTGCGGTCCGCTAATCCTGACCGGCCTCACGAATTTTGGCGTCTCCAATTGTCCTCTACCTAAGAGGTAATGCCAAAGACTGTGGCTAACGGCAATCCTATGGTCCTGCTAGAAAGGCTGTGTCGTATCGAAGAGTCAGGTCCACCTTTGCCAGAACCCCGTGTCTACCCAAATTCGAATTCAGCATTGCTCATTATAAGGCAGGAATTGAGAGACAGGATTTGGGAGTAAGATTTTCAGATTACGACGGATCAGCTCCAAGATGTACTTACCTTCCCTGGCGCACGTCCGAATTCCACATTTCGGGCAATGTGAAAGATGTCCATGGCAGCGGCATATCACGCAGTACTTCGGGACAAAATTCTGATACTCCGAGCACTGTCCGCTAGTGGTGCCCTTCCTTGTCATCTCAAGGAGCTCTTTCGGGATTGAGACCCCATCTCTCAGTAAAAGGCTGACAATACGCGATCTCGCGCAGGCACTGAAATTGCAAAGGTCCTCTTCCGAGAAGCCACCCGGAGCTGGATATGCGTATCCCAGACAAGCACGATCGACGACATCCAGATGATCTGCCACGAGGCATAGAAGATCTAGCGGGAGCTCCAGGAGCCTCGACTTCTCCTGCCTGTAGCTTTCGCTGGGTTTGTGATCCGCAGTACGCTCTGTGAGCGGGACTGTCACCGGAAGTGTCAGACTAGATCGTTTCCGTCGCTTAGTGCCGAGAGCAGAGTCCTCGCCATTCGCACCGTCTCCTATTGCGTCCTTCGAAATTGATGCTGAATTGCGTTTGGACGCCATTGAGAAACTGTATCTTCAGCCAAGGACCGCTGAGGAGGTGTCTCTCGTAGCGATTGCGTTTCGTCGACACTTGAAATTGGCGTGACTACAGGCTCGAGTACTGAGAACTGTTTTTGGGATGAAGAGTCTTGATGAGAATATGCTTTAACACCATACTGACTTTCAAGTATGTATATCCAATAATACTGCTATTGTTATGGAGGTTTCTCTAATCGCACGCATGTGACAATGAAGGTGGTTAACACATTCACATTTGTTAGGCCAAGCTTTTCGCCACGACGCAGGAAGCAACTGCCCTCCATCTCTGTACTTTACAAGTACTGCGTTGTTCCCTCTGATCAGAATTACCGGCCCTAATTGTTGATGAGTCAGCCCTAGATGCGTTTTCGATCCTTCCTCAAATCACTCCAACAGTTTCCGACTTTCAGCCGTGTGTCACCTTACTTTGACAGCTATTTTGACAGTCGTTGAGGCTATTCGCCAATGAAGATTGAATGGTGCATTCGCAGTATGATTGCAATGGTATCGCAATTGCTAATTGATCTTACTGCTAATGGGATAACCGGATCATTTCCTGGGTATGAGGGTCCAACGAGGATACGTATAGGCGCGATTGGAAGGCGCACGTTATGAAGATTGGGCTTCGTCACATCAAAAGGGAGTACTCTATCATCTAAACTATCATTGTATGGGTGTCGATATGATATGCGTACCTAAAAGAGTTGCCTAGTACTAATTGAGAATGGCCTTATCATCAATCGCATATATGATGCCGAGGAGATGAAAAGCTGCCTCCTTTCTCCTCCTTTAGCTACTTTATCACGTTTATCTCCAAATACAGTACTGCTCGGCCAGAAGTAATAATAAACATTTGACTATGACGCCCCTCTGCCTTATCATATCTCCTAGGATCAAAACTTGGATCCCGATGCAAAACATAAGATATGCCGGTAGAAATTCCTTTCAAAATGGCCTCAGAGCTCTACTTCTGCTGTCTCTGCCACATCCACCCTTTTCTCCTCAGTCCAGATTTGTCGGAATCTGCGCGACCTCTTTGTCCTCTTCGAGTAGAGATCTAACCTTTCAGCACCAAATATGGGGGAAGATCCTTGCAATCCCACAGCGATCGAGCTGATCTCACAACCGATCACCTTACCCTGCGGACTCGTTCTACCAAATCGTCTGGTCAAGTGTCCTATGTATGTCAAATCCCGATTGATTCTCCCGTGTGTCGCACCAAAGCCTCGGTCGCAACACGTGATCCAGGAACAAGATTCACCTTTTGGTCCCAAGGACTCTTTTCGTAATTCTGGGTTTGGCCTCGAAGGAGCAATGCTTACACCGAAATGTGCCTAGGCAGGAAACACTAGCGACACCGCCCCTTTTTGACCCGCCCATCGATAAGTTCTCGAATCTGTACACCAAGGTAAGAGCGAGAGGAATCTTGTTTGATTGGCACTGACAAGCTTTAGTGGGCCCACGCAGAATACGGCCTTATAATTACTGGGCAAGTGCAAGTGGATCGACGATATCTTTCCATCAAGGGTGATGTCGTGTGCCATGAAGATTCCTTCAAGGAGCCACACTTCAGCAAATGGAAGGAATGGGCGGCCATATCGCAAGAAGCTGGCACTCCTTGCATTGTTCAATTGGCCCACCCAGGGAGAATGAGCCCAATTGGAGCGGGGGAGAGACCTTCAAGCATGGCGGCTATTTGTCCATCTTCTGTGCCGGTTGAACTCGGTGAAGGCTGGCTGAATCGGAAGGTATGTTGACTGGCGACTCCCAATGATAAATGCTGACAAGACATCAAGGCTCTGGACGCGGTCCTGGGAACGCCTCGAGAGGCGACCCTAGACGACATTGATGCGGTTGTAGCAGCTTGGGTGAATGGTGCTCGATTGGCAAAAGAGGCCGGGTTTGCTGGGTGTCAGCTACATGGGGCCCATGGTTTCCTCTTGTCACAGTTTCTGAGTCCACACACGAATCGGCGTACCGATGACTATGGTGGATCACCAGAGAAAAGGCTTACTCTTTTGAAACGCTTGGTGACAGAGATACGAGATGTTTGCCCTCGACCGTACTGCCTTTCCGTGAAATTAAATTCGGCGGATTATATGGCCACGGGAATGGGGCTGTCAGCGGATGAGGGCTTGGAACAAGTTAGATGGCTTGTGGAATGCGGTGAAGTGGATATGGTCGAGATAAGTGGGGGCAATGCTGAAAACAAAACCTCGAAGCTTCACAGTAAAGCCACAATCCAATTCCTCTAACCGTTTTTGACTGACCTCGCTATTCCTAGACTCTTTTGGGACAAAATCACTAAAGAAAGCCCCAAAGAGAGAGAGCACCCGGATACGTGAGGCCTATTTCACTGACTTTGCAGAGAGGGTGCAAGGATTGAATTCCAATGTCCCAATCCAGCTCAGTGGTGGTACGTTTATGATACCTGAATGACTTGGAAAATACTCTGAATTTTTTATAGGATTCCGCTCAAGGACAGGCATGGCAGATGCCATCGACTCTGGAATTTGCTC
The DNA here is from genome assembly GCA_003184365.1 of Evernia prunastri. Lineage (NCBI taxonomy): Eukaryota > Fungi > Ascomycota > Lecanoromycetes > Lecanorales > Parmeliaceae > Evernia > Evernia prunastri. The sequence goes on from NKYR01000033.1 coordinate 274,633, forward strand.
TATCATTGGTCTAGGTCGCAGCGTCGTCCTTCAGCCAGAGCTACCGGTGACTGTCCTGCTCAACCCCTCTGTTTCTGACGATGAGGCTCTGGCTGTACCACACATTGTCAAAGGCCAGTGGTTTGCGAACCTGATTCCTGTAAAAGTGGTTGGCTCTGGTCTGCCAATTCAGGTTTTCTACCACAACATGAGGAGACTGGGCCACGGCTTGAACAGTGACCCGGACGTAAGCATTCCGTACATTGTGTTCCAGGGCGTCCTCGAAACTTTTCGAAGTGGCTTAGTTCAAACGGTACAGCGGATATTGCAAAGCTTCCCGTGGCATAGCAAGGCTTCAAAGATAGATTGAGGCGTTCAGGGAGGGACGCATTTTATCCTCTACTGCATGGTACCACCAGTGCTACCTCGAGGAAAAGGTTCCTGTCCCGCAATAGCCTGGCTTTGACCTGGCTTTGACCCTTTTGCTTGACCTGGGCATCGGGATCGCTGTGACAGGCTCGAGACAAGACTTTGCTGGTCTTCAAAGGATGTTGTGAATATATGTTTCAATTAGTCTGCATGTTACACATAGTTTGGTGTCGAAATGCCGCCAGATTCAATTTTGGGGGGGGGTTTTGTTGCAGAACATGCTCAATAGGACCGGATGAAGAAGGATAACTCGCTGGCTTTGATGAAGAATTATTGGGTGTGCTCCTTTAGAGACAATTAAATTGCTTTCCCCGTTCTTAGTGAAGCGTGTGAAGGTCGGGAATGATACCTAGCTAGTGTTGCCGCTGTAGCGTAGGTATTCAAAAAGAATTCGATTTCTTGGCATACTCTATGCAAAGATCCCCTTCACCACTTCCATTCTCTTCTTCCTCCTCCTCCTCACAAACTGAAGTCTCATCATTCAACCTTGGATACAGCAATACAAGAATCGCAATCATGGGTTACGGCAAGGATGATGAGCTCGCTATCAATACGATTCGCCTGTTAGCCGTGAGTTGAACCCCGCTACCTTATGCCCTCTGAGATATAAGCATCCCCCTATTAATTCTTGATCCTCTCTCTACCGCATCCACAAATCATATACTGATGAGCTTATGCTAATGAATTCCTCCTCACAAAGGTCGATGCCACCTTCAAAGCTAATTCCGGTCATCCCGGAGCCCCCATGGGTATGGCACCTGTTGCCCACGTCATGTTTAACAAATTCATGAGCTTCAATCCCAAGAACCCGAATTGGGTCAATCGTGATCGTTTCGTCCTGTCGTAAGTCGTATCTCCTCTCACAAGACTTTGGATCCAGGACAGGTGCCATGGACGTTCAATTGGTACACTACGCTTCACCGGCATTGGCAGGACATAATGTCATTGATATGATTCTAACCTTCTGGTTTGGATAGGAACGGCCATGGATGCATGCTTCAGTATGCTCTCTTACATCTCTTCGGCTACAAGGTGTCGTTGGACGATCTGAAAGCCTTCCGAGTATGTTTCCTACTTCGTACCCGTAATTCCTTCAATCGTAGCTGACTCAACTTCCCATTACAGACGGTCGATAGCATTACACCCGGTCACCCCGAAGCTCAAGATACACCGGGTATCGAAGTTACGACTGGTCCCCTCGGTCAGGGTTTTGCCAACGCCGTCGGCCTTGCAATTGCACAAGCTCACACAGCTGCCGAGTTCAACAAGCCAGGCTTTGAGCTGATCAATAACCATACTTTTGCATTCTTTGGAGATGGTTGCGCTATGGAGGGCATTGCCAGTGAAGCTGCCAGCACTGCTGGGCACCTGCAGCTAGGCAATCTCATTATGATCTATGACGACAACCATATCTCAATTGGTAAGATCGCTGTTGTCCAAAATCCCTAAATGGTAGATTAACTCTTCCCAGATGGCGATACCAAGTGCGCCTTTACTGAAGACGTCTTGCAGCGCTTTGAGGCGTATGGCTGGCACACGCAATGGGTGAAGGAAGGTGATACCGATCTGGAGGGCATCGAAGAAGCCCTCCGAATCGCTAAAGAGGTCACCAATAAGCCTTCAGTCATCAAATTGACCACAACCATAGGTTTCGGTTCTTTACTGCAAGGCACCGGAGGAGTGCACGGCAATGCCTTAAAGGCCGATGATTGCAAGCAGGTGAAGAAAAAGTTCGGCTTCGATCCAGAAGATTCGTTCGTCGTACCGCAGAAGGTCTACGATATGTACCACAAGCATGCCGCTGAAGGAGCTGCGAAAGAGCAGGAGTGGAACAAGATGTTGGAAAGGTACGGCCAAGAGCACAAGGCTGAGCATGAGGACCTTTTGCGGAGACTGAGCGGCAAGCTCCCAGAGGGCTGGGAGAAAAAACTACCTACGTATAAGCCGGGAGACAAAGAGCAAGCATCGCGAAAGCTGTCAGAGGCTGTCTTGGAAGCCATTCACGGCGTCGTTCCTGACCTGATTGGAGGCTCAGCAGATCTAACAGGATCCAACAATACTCGATGGAAGGACGCTATAGATTTCCAACCTCCAGTCCTTGGCATTGGGGACTGGGCAGGCCGTTACATTCGTTATGGCGTGCGTGAGCACTCAATGGCCGGTATCATGAACGGAATTGCTGCTTACGGCACTCTCATCCCTTTTGGGGGAACGTTCCTAAATTTTGTTTCCTACGCAGCTGGATCCGTCCGCCTGTCTTCGCTTTCGCACTGCCGTGTCATCTACGTTGCAACCCACGACTCCATTGGTCTCGGTGAGGACGGCCCAACACATCAGCCCATTGAGACTTTAGCTCACTTCCGTGCGCTACCCAACATGATGGTCTGGCGTCCTGCCGACGGAAATGAGTGCAGTGCAGCTTACTACGTTGCGTTGACCTCGAAATCAACGCCCAGTATCCTTGCTTTGACTCGTCAGAATCTACCTCAGCTTGAGAATTCGACCCTGCAGAACGCCATTAAAGGAGGCTATGTTTCCGTCGAGAATGAGAAGGCCGACATTACGCTCGTCAGCACAGGTTCAGAAGTCTGCATCTGTATTGAAGCGGTCAAATATCTCAAAGATAACCACAACCTCACCGCCCGCGTGGTCTCCATTCCCTGCTGGGAAGTATTCGACACACAATCCAAGGAGTACCGTCTGAAATGTCTACCTGACGGAATTCCCTCCTTGAGCGTCGAGGTTATGTCTACCATGGGTTGGGAGCGGTATTCAAATGAGCAATTTGGGTTGAACAGATTCGGTGCCAGCGGTGCTTACAAGGATGTCTACAAGGTAAATTGCTCAAATCGATGTTCATCGAAGTATTCAACTATGCTAATGCAAAACGTAGAAATTCGAGTTCACTCCAGAGGGCATTAGCAAGCGTGCTGTGGCGACTGTTGACTTCTACAAGGGCACTAAAGTCCGCTCGCCAATCAACCGTGCTTTCCAGCAGCTCATTTAGACACCTTCTTCATTTGCTTCACGATGCTTGCTGGCCACTTGAACGGTAGATTTTGTTATGACTTGCACGTAACGTATGCTTTCAGAATTAGATAAGCGCAAAGCGAACAGAATTACACATCCATTACAGGAAGGAGATTGAGGTCTCCACGCCCTATTCTCTCCACAAAACTCCACTGGGACGCCATAGTATCAGATTACTTACCTCCATTAAATGACAGAATTGTAAAACCGAGGGGATTATCCTCTATCCCAATGTAGAACCTTGTTAAGTCCGGAAAAGCTGCTTCCCCAGATATAAAGGGACCCCAACCGAACCATTTTATATACTTCGTAAAGTTCGTCCCTTCCAGCAAATTTTGCGTCATATGTGCAACACTATCAATCCAGGTAGGCAATCGGTCTCGTACGCCCGCTACGATCGAGGTCAGCTGGACTATGTCTGACTTCCCATCAAAAGGTGAGGAGTTTCCAATTCTGGTCTGCACAACAGCCTGCCGGCACGGACCTAAGCGGCTGCCATGAAGCCCCGGTGGTGCGATGGTGCGAACCAATTCATAGGTTCAGGCTCTGTTTCAAGGTGTACATCAAGACTTCTGCGGTTGCTGGAGGATACGGAGGAACATGGGTCATTGAGGGCCAGGCTCCTATCTCTTCTCGAAGACGCTTGGATCAACGACGCAAACAATGACCAGACTGGTGACGATCAAAGCGAGAGCGACGAAGGTCACGAGGAAGACGCTGCCTCTGCTGGCGGGGAATTTACCGCGTATGATCCAGTACTTGGTTTATATATCAGCATGCGTACAGTGTAGCTCCAACAGTTTCCAGCCATGTTCGCTGACATACCTGGCTCTCAAAGTACCTTCTCCCTCCGACGAGCAAGACGAGAATGGCGATTCCTAGAAAAGTAGCTCCCAATGGCTTTCCCACCTGGCGTAGATGGTACGTGTTGTCCGGGTTGGTAGGTGTATAGCCTTCCCGCTCCGAGATGGTGGTATTGAGCCGAAAAAGTTGCGTTACAGCAATGCCGATAGAAGCGAAGGCGAGGGAGGTGCGAAGCCAGGCCAAGAAAGTACGTTCTGGCGAGAATGAGTCGCCGATAGCGCATCAGGACAGAATGAAAGAGCCTCCGAGTCGATGATAAGAGCAGAGAGAGGGAGAGAGAGAAAACCAATCAATGGAATAATAAGATCTGGACACACCAAGAGCAAGGTGATCTCTGGCAACACTCCCCTTGTTTTCCAACTCCACACTCCCATATTTATCCGCCAATTCTTTCCACCAACTTCCTCCTTCATCCTTACCCTCATCGGGTGTACCCTCTCGCCCTTGCGATCCCAAACCCGATGGCCCTCCTTTCCTCCTCCTCGCGCTAGAGCTGCTGCTGTGTCGAGATGTGCCGGGTTCACGAGACCCGTCGAGCTGCGCGGCAAACGTAGAGTCGTAGCTCCTGTTCTTTGCCCCGCCTCTTTCCCGATTAACGATGGGGGTGATCTCGTCAGCTGAGCTTTCCGTTTGCTGCTGCTGATGGAAGTCACTTCTTGGAGAGACGGAGCGAGACATTGGGGCATCCGGGTTGGAAAATTGGACGCTCCGAGATCGGGGCATGGCACTTGAGGGTAACTCGTTGGCTGCTGAGGAGGGTTTGAGCTGGGAAATTGGGGGGACAAAGGTATCGGGAGAGGATTGGGCGGAATGAGTGTCCATGAGGAGAGGAAAGGAGGTGGAGCAGACCTGGGTAGATGGAGGATATTAATTGGCTCAAGCTTGCTTTTTTTTACAATTGGACTCCAGAATCCAGAGGGGCCGAGGCTCCAACGGGAGATCTTTGCCAAGAGCGCCAAAGAAGATTTAAAGCTCTCTCCATTGTCAACTTATACTAAAGTAACTGATCTTAATTCACCATTGTCATACAAGACGTCCTTCATGTGTCTCAGTGGGACCAAAATGCTCGAGCATTCGCTTTCTCCAAATCCACCGGATACAAGACATACCAGACATACAAACATATAACGCTCCCGCTCCCTTGTACCACGTAATAGTAATCTCAGGAAAATCTGTCTTTCCGGTCTTTGAATTGCCTCTTCAGATACAAGATACCTCCATGACAGTACTGACTGATAAAATGACTCGAATTACAACGTATCTCTTGGGCTCAGGTTCAGTGGTGTGCCACCGGTGCCACTCTCTTACTGTGAGAATCGGTGCACGTTGGCTACGTCCTTCTCCGCCTTTGCCATCTGCTTGCAGTTTTCAACAGTTCAAAGCTTTGCCTTCGTCACCCAGAAGCTATTCAGATCGCCAATGGCTCCAACCGTCTCGTAAAGCTTTGCCTCAAAAGATCCTGTTCTGGATTCTGATCACCGGCGCTGGCTTCACTTACAGTATTCACAATGCCACACCCTTGGTACTTGAAAGTGAAGAGACGTTTCGACCGGCTGGTACAGGGAAGGTCAAAGATACCTATCTCCCACCCATTTTACCTTTTACACTTGAATTGGCGAACGAGGCGTTACGGCGGGAGGAAGGCTCGCGAACCGTTAGAGCTGGTAGTGGTGTCCTTCGCTACGATACCATGCAGCTTCCCAGTAACCCGATATCAGAGGATGATTACGTCTCGGCTTCAGGTTATGAAGAGGGCGAAATCAAGTGGATGCTGTTCGGTATCTTTGACGGACATGCGTAAGATATCCGGATTTGAGTCAACGATCTCGACTGACAAACCAGCGGATGGGAAACAGCGGCAGTGCTTTGCGAATATCTTTTTCCATATATAGCTTATGAGCTGGAAGCCATCTCATTCACGGGATATCCGAGTGACGGTATGTAAGTCTCGGATTTGTTTGCTCCTAGGTGTTTTGGGAGTTGTGGTGCCCTTCGCGTTCGTAAAAATTCTTTTCGGACTCGAGAATGAGCTTCAGGATCGCCAACGCCGACACTGACTCAACCTGCAAACCAGCTGATCCTCAGGGTACTGACCAGGCCATCAAGAGCGCTTTTCTCAAGCTTGACAAAGAAATCATGGAGCAAAGTGCCGCAGCAATAACTGGACCGAGTTTTCTCAACGAAGCAATGTCTAAGCTAGCCCCGGCTTATTCTGGTTCCTGTGCTCTTATATCGTACTATCATAGCGAATCTCACGTACTCAAAGTGGCGTGTACGGGAGACTCACGCGCCGTCCTTGGCCGGCGCAATGCTGCAGGTGAATGGGAAGCGATAGCTCTGTCCAGTGACCAAGTACGTGGATCGATCTTTACCCTTGAAAAGCGGAGAAGAAAATCTGATTTCGGAGCATTAGACAGGTTATAACAAGGACGAAGCCGCAAGGTTGCACAGAGAACATCCAGATGAACCCACGCTTGTGAAAGATGGGAGGATCCTTGGACTCGCTGTAACGCGGGCTTTTGGGGATGGTAGATGGAAGTGGTCGCGTCAAGTGCAAGAGGAAGCACGACGAAGGTTCTTCGGCCCGAGAGTGCGGGAACCTCTCATTTCGCCACCCTATCTCACAGCGTTGCCGGTAATAACCACTACGAAGATTGAGCCAGAGAATGGAGACTTTGTTATCATGGCATCAGACGGATTGTGGGACCATCTTACAAGCGAGCAGGCGGTCGAATTAGTCAGTCGATGGCTCAAGACCCATGATGTTACGAAGGATACTCCTGCTCCAGATCTAGCCGAAGCATCCAGTACTGATCCCGTGCACGAGGTATCGAATCGACGAAACCCAGATCCAAATATGGCGTACACCAATAGCCAAGCCGCTGATGTAAAGCAATTTGTAGTGATAGATGACAACGCGGCCACCCATTTGACTCGAAATGCATTAGGAGGAGGCAACGAGGACATGCTTTGTGGTCTGCTGACTGTCAGCCCCCCATACTCGAGGAACGTAAGGTAAAGTACAAGTGCAGACGTCTCAGCCGAGTAACTTGGCGCTGACTTTCTTCTATAGAGATGATATCACGGTGAACGTAATCTTTTTTGGAGAGGATGGCACAACAATACAGAGTCATTAAATTCTGTCCTATTAGAGCATTCGGCAACCAGCAAGTCTCTTTTCGATATCATGGCCCAGTAATGCTGATGTGGCAATACCGCTTTGACATGAAGGCATTGTGAACCTGCGGTCCTTCTGATTATTGTTGAGACGATGGGAAAGGCAGCTGTCAAACGCTTGACGATTTGGATATAGCAGCCAGAGCTCTAAGTATGTCGCCTTTACTCCATGACTACCAGCGGCTATACCAGAGTTGATAAGATGGTCTGCTTTTTCTGCAGCCAAGCCTTGCCATAGAAGAAAGCGTTGTACATTACGGATAGGCTCTGTCAAGGCGCACGGACAGATGCTATGAATGGAAGCTGTATCGATTGTACAAAGTAGCGACAACGTTGTACAGGCTAAGCAAGCAAGCAAGCAAGAGCGATTTCATCGATGCAGCGACTTCATGGCAACTCATTACCTACCTACCCACCAAGGTTGACAGCGATGTCGATTTGTCTTGCCAAATGGCTTCAGGAGTTTACTCCTGAGCAGTAGTGGAAGTTGGTGCAGATTACGGATAGGACATGCCGTAGGACGGCTCACAGCATCAAGCTCATACTAGTCTGAGAGGCACAGAGTATCCGTATGATATTAATGATGAGCATTTAGCCATTATTATTTCAGGGACCGAAGGGTCTCTCCTCGAGTAAAGTACTCTATGCGATTTTGCCATGCACATAATAGTACGTAATACCTAATCTATATTCTGAGACATGTGATTCAATACCTTTGTTAATTTGTTTCGAGTTGACCGCTTTTGAGGCTGGAAAGGACCCTCGGGAGGATGTTTGATGAGATAAGATTAAGGGTGACCCAGGGGGGACCTGCGCGCTTCTAAGTTCTAGGTAAGGTACTAGAGGAGCACTAAAAATCTAATTAACTTAATGGGTAAGAGGTTAATAAGCACGTGTGATTTTCAGGGGTAACTTAATGATTTGGATTTTTGTATCTCATCATCTCACACCCCGTGCATAAGCATACATCTGATGAAACATGGATACCTACCTTACTCTCGGTATGGTAATTTAATAAAATGGACTGAGCGACCGAGGGTTTCGGTGACTTATCATGGGCAGCATAGATACAATAATACATCTCATGGGTACTAGATCAGATGTCCCCGTATGTTATATAATATAACACTGTTTCTTCTTCTATCTACCACCTTAGTCAACGTCAAATACATCACAACGCCCCTCATAATTTCATTTTACCAGAATGTCAATCAATGATAATGAGGGGCAAAAGACATTAGGTACCTACCTACGACTACCAGTTATTACTTGCAACAATAACGTTGGATTCATTAGCTTCATTGGTTTCAGAATCATACCAACTCACACTCGATTTCCATTATTATTGTTTAAGTACCCCAATGCAATTAATTTCAATCTATTTGACCTTTCACCATTTCATCCCCTGCACTAAGGTAGGTCGGTCCATAGGACCATAGCTAAGGTAGGTAGCCCGAATCATACCTTACTCAAGTAAAGTACTCATCAATCGCTCACCTCCTCTTCTCTTTTCTCCCCTCCCACCAACTTTCATTACCACATTCATTCCTGCACCACCGCACGCCTTTTTCTTCTCTCTTTCAATTTGTATCACACGAGTCCGGGACTCTTGCGTGCCAGTCACTCCTTTCCAGTCACTCTTTCACATTTCTCATCTGCCTTTACTGCTTCCTACACACTTCATTTCCACCCTTACTCGCCATCCGAACAGCCACTGCTTGCTCAGAGAAACCCCGCATCATGCGTTTCCTTACCCTGGGCCAAATGGCCTTTCTACTCGCTCAATCACCCTTCGTGAACAGCCTCGGCCCGTCAGCCTGCTCTGCAGGCCCGGGAGCATCCACCCCTGTCCCCATAAAGCAGGTCATCGTTGGCCTTGCACCCCTCATGTACGGGCGAGTGGACCCTATCATCGCCCCCGGTCAGGCCTCGGCCCATGTGCACATGTTAATGGGTGGCTCCAATGTGAGTCCTTCCATGGAGGATGACACCGCGCTCGACTCCTCGTGCACATCGACACAGGCCAAAGCAGACAAGAGCGTGTATTGGACCCCAAGGTTGAGTTTCAAATCCCCCCAGAACGGCAGCTACTATCCCGTGCCTGCAACTCAAGAAAAGGTCTATTACAGGTAAGTCCACTACATCCCACACCCGCCACTCTCCACTGACTCTCCAGCTATGCCTTGACGACTTCAGACAAGCTCGTGGCCTTCCCACCAGGCTTCCGAATGCTCATCGGCGATCCTTACAAGCGCAATTTGTCGGGTATGGATGCCACCCCCCTACAAGGCGGAGGAATCTACCTCGGAAGAGACCCTGGCCAGGGCACTCCCCAACCAGTCCAATTCACGTGTCCCACGGCCGACGGTTCCAATCCATATTCGGCGCAAAGTAAACTAAACTCCGGCTTGGGCTTCCCTATGGCCAATTGCGACGCATTTGCAACAGGCATGCGTTACGACATTTACTTCCCCGATTGCTGGGACGGTAAAAACCTCTCAGACTACACCTCTGGGAGAAGTTATTCAAGCACTGCCGGCACCAAAAACGGTGAGCAGAATTGCCCGGCAGGCTGGACGCATTTCCCAGCAATGCATATGGAAGTCTATTGGGACATTGACAGCTTCGCGAAAAATGGTCTTTGGAAACCTGCTAGTGACAAATGGCCTTTTGAGTTGGCGCAAGGCGATCCTACGGGCTTCGGCATCCACGGAGATTTCGTGAGTCATCCCAGCGGCGTTTCCGCACCCTTCTCATAAGCGCAGGCTAACGAATTAGTTTGCTGGTTGGGAAACCGATACTTTGCAAACTCTCATTGATGAATGCAAAACGTGTGACGGAGACGGCGAGGTCGATCAATGCCTGGATGCTTCCGCTATCAACACCTCGGACGAGATGAATGCATGCTCCGTGCCGTCTCCAGTGGATGAGCCTATCTGGGGCTGGTTGGAAAACCAGCCAGCATGTAACAAGCCTCAACCAGGCCCTCAGTACGCCGTACAGGCGACTTGCCAAGAAGCCGGTCTGAGTACGCCAACTACTCAACACAGTGATGTCCCTGGGTGGACTTACCAAGGCTGCTATCTGGACTATGTCAATTATGAACACCTGTTGACAGGTGCGTCTGCTGCGCTCCCGAACCCTGTCACACCGGAGTGGTGCGCAGGATTTTGCAGTGGTACGGGCACCGCGGATGCGACGCAGAAAGCACAGACGAAAAAATACACGTGGATGATGCTAGAGTACTCCTACCAATGCTTTTGTGGTGATAAGCCATCGCTGGTGGAAACCCCATCTAACACCGTTGCCAATGGACTCGTGCAAGGCGTATGCAACTCGGTCTGCACAGCCGACCCGACCCAGATCTGTGGTGGATCAAACGGCAACTACAGCCCCGCTTCGTTCTACAGCCTCGATGGTGCTAATACATCGTCAACAAAAGAGAAGAGAGCGACCCACCTACACCGCCACGCCCATGCCCACGGAAATTCTTTGTAGTTCCTTTATAACGTTGAGCTCTGCAGGGGACGCTGCCCCTTTGGCAGAGCAGACATATCGAGATGTACATTATCCTTGCTCAGCACATGTTTCGATTCATCGAGGGTCCGATGGGATTGACTCCATTAGACTTCGCATCTTCGTTTGATACGACGGGGATTCATTGGCCCTGACCAGCTGGTTGTTCAAACTCATGCAAGGCCATATTTTGGACTATGACGGAGCACGGAATTGGAAAGCGTGAAAAAAGTCCGACCTTTTGCTCAATGTACATATTACATTCAATACAAAGCTTTCAACTTGTGATCGAGTGTGCAAAATGTAGCCACTTACTTTGAAGTATCTCAACACGAGCACAAGGTCGATCCCAGGAATCCCACTTTTGTAGACTCGCGAAGTAAAGTCATGACGGGCCTCAATGGCCCAGATTCATGTTCATGGTAATAAGTGACGCGTATCAGAATTTAACACTTCTGTAACTTAAGCTCTAGCCGGCCTTTGCACCTGTAAACGCGTCAGAACGGTCAAGGACGAAAGCAAGCTCAGAGGTAGTTTCCATGGAGTCTTCTCCCCACGTGACATCTTCGTTGCATGTGGTGTACGTTGTTTTGGGAGTAGTCATCATTCAAAAAAATATCTCATTGACTGAGCTCTTGGAGATCAGAGTCGCATCAATCCAAAGGGGAACTGCTGTGATTTGGATGGTGGTAATGGCACAGACATACCTCACCCGTGATCAACAAAAACAGCTGCCTGAAATTTGACTTTGGGTTGCTACTTCGATCGGGCGAAATTGTAAGAGGATTGATCACAAGACGCGAGGTAAGATCAAAGGAGTACAGAGTACCGGATTTTCCTAGCCGAGGAAGCGTTAGTACGTGATCCTCAAGCACCCGAGTATCTAGACCTTGAGGAGACAGCTACAACACATGCGGACGAGATATGTCGCTATCCATAGCACGTATCAAGGAGCTTCGTGTCGCCAACTGCAAAGAAGACAGATACTTGTCTGAATGTCGGACGGTTATAAACCAAGCTCGAGAGGTGTTCTTGCTAGCACAAGATTTAATAAGACAAGTACGCAAAAAGCTCTCTAGGGTAGCAGCCAGCGAGAAAAGGAGTCGATTCTTCGACCGTATCGATATGGCCGACACGGGAAGTCAACAAGAATGAACCCCGATGTGATCGCGGTAGATATGGACAAAATACGAGCAGAACCTTCTCCGTCCATGTCTTCTTCATCGTCTGCATCATCGAGAATCATCAGCCACTTGCCAAAGTCGGCGCTCTCAAGTCTTTCCTTCTCGAGCTCGAGGATATTTGGCTTCTGGACTTTCGGGTCCTGGAATTCCTAGCTATCGTGCTATTCGGCGATAACTTGGGCATTATTTCAAACGTCAACACCTTTGCGTTCAACTCTCCATTGAATTTGGCTTAGAGTATTAGCGAAGAGCAGCAATATAGTTTCAATCAATATCTTGAAAAGCTTCTGGGACATCATCGGCCTTCTCGTCATACCTACTCTTCGAATTGATAGACAACTTTGCGGCTGAAGTCGACCAGAGCTACGACATTTGTGATAATGTTGATGACTACAAGAGCCTGTGCGCCGCTCATTCATGACTCAGATAACTCGTACAAATTCTTTAGTGGGCAAAAGGGGATGGCGGACAGGGAGAGTTATCGTTGTAGTTGTCGTTTAAACTTTGTAATGCTTCAATAGCTTGATATGATCGTTAAAGTAGGTATAATGGCTTTGAGACGGGCAACGGGGCTCAAGTTTGTGAAGATTGGGCTCTCTCATTGGCCTCGCTTTGAGTAGCTACATATACTCCGAAGTAGTTGTCATAAGGCAGGAGATGGTCAACTAGTCTCTCTTGGGAAGAAGTATTGGTCCCCCTTGTCCTCCCTTGATGCATCATGACGCCCCTATCACCACCATTTGTTCCCTTCGTTCCGGACGGTGTAACAAGACCAGGATGCAGCTCCTCCACTCCGGGATAAAATCCTATGCGGATCCCAACGGAAATGTTTACATAGCCGAAAGAAAAAGAGTACGAGGGTACCATGGCTGGAGGAGTCAAAAAGCCAAAGTCCCACCAGTCCGACGTGGTCCGTTAATCAAGACTGTCTTGATGCCTTTGTTTGATGAAAATCCGAGAATGTGAATGTATGACAAAGTAGAGTAATAAATTACTGATAAGAACAAGAACGATATGGAGGTCCTGCAAAGAAACGGATCCAGCTATTCTATCGGACAATGCCCCGCCCGGAGGCTTAGGTTGTCTGGACGATGCGCTTAGAGCTGCTTCGGATTTGTACCTGGTATGAGCGCCACTCGAGGGTCAGTTCCCCTATCTGGCCCTACAGGTTCCCGCTATTTGCTCCCAAAACGCAGCTCTACCTAGGATCTTCATTCCCAGGGCTAGGTACCTTCCGACGTTTCGTAATGATCATAATAATTAATATTAATGCCTCCCTCAGGTACACACACTAGGTACTTTTTAAAGCCCGAGGGTGCCGCCTAAGGTACCTTACCTAAGGTACGGAGTTACTCACCTTAGCTTAATTAAACCCGCGGAGATAGACCGAGCAGCCAGACAAATGCTCAGCTTTGAAGCCATCATTTCCTTAGATCATCCTCTAGACTCTGACGCTTCGCAAGTTCACAACCATATCTCTTAGTTTTAACCCTCCCTCATCCCGCTCAAGAGATGCCTTCTTCATCTTCCTCTTCCCCATCTCATTCCTCCCCTAGCAAAGCAACAATCACAAAGAAAGACAAATCTCCAGCACCCTCATCACCGGAATCCCACGCATCCGTCGTACGAGCACCTACCCTCCCGTCCACGGAAATCCATCGAGGTCTGAGGTCCCGCTCCAGTACGAGTCCTGACCGTCACTTGTCCGCCTCTGTCACCCGGCTGAGGGCCCGTACCAACCCCCAGTCTAGACCTCCGATTCACCTCGACCTGCCATCGACTGCTGAAAAATTATCACCTTATCCAGGAATACTGCCTACGCTCGCGGAGTCCCCTTCAGAAAAACCCTCGGCGCCCATTGACATACCGGCAAGGAAAAAGGCCGAGAGTCGCCCAACAACGCCCTTGACAGCGCGGGCACCGCAAGGAGAGTACTTTACATCTTGGCATAAAAGTGAGCCTCGGATCAGCGATTCCTTGACTCCATATTACTCTTCGCGCACGAAAACGACTTCCGACGATCGAGACACTTCAGCTGCGCAGAGAAGCTTTGCACAAATGAATCCTAGAGCGGGATCGTCTCGGTACAGACCCTCTTCTCCACTCTCTCCCAAATTGTCTGTTCCTTTACCTTCGATGGACGGCAATCAGAAAAGTAGAGCGCCAACGCAGAGCCTGAATCTGGCTGGGCTTCCCAAATACCACCCAGCCAATTTCCCATCAAGGGACTCCGGTCCGGCTTCTCCGTTAACTTCTAGTTCACGCTCAAAGCCACGTTCTGGCCGCGGTTCGGATGCCAAACAACAGCTTCTACAATACCAGCGAGACCTGATCAACAATACAGCCAAGACATCTCGCTCTCTGCTGTCGTCAAGCGCCAGCTCCAAGCCAAGCCCCCCGCGACTTAACCCTCTTCGGAGTCCCAGCGAACCAATGACTCCTTTGATGTTAGAAGGTGCTAGTGACTACTTAGTCGCAGGATCTAGCTCGTTGCCGGTAGGATTTAAGGAGGGCGACGGGAGAGAGTTCGTGGAGCGTCTGGTTCGCCGAGAAAATGAGAGGAGAACCTACCCAGAGGTAAGGTCCGGAAGTGTCAGCCCGGCCCTAAGCCTGAGTCCTGCTGTGAGTCCAGCTGGTGGGCGAGGATGAAGTCGGCTGTTTGATGGTCCATCCTGGAACAATGTCCTTGTTCGAACGATGAAAGCGGGCTTATGAAGACATTTATTCCCGAGAAACCTTCATTATTCCGACGACGTGCACGATTTTGATGTCTATTGTACCGAATGTGGTACTCCGACCTCAAAATACCTTCATGGACATATTACAGAAAGCAGCAGGACTGCCACCTGTATGCATTAGCTGGGATATGATCAACGAGCATTGGTACAGGCGTTCTGCATCACAATCCTTACTACTTGGATCTTGGTGGCCCCCTTCGGCATCGCCACGGACGTTACGCATCACATATCATAGATCACAGCTTCTTTCCTCGGCTTTATAGATTCCCAATCCGGATGAGCTGGCCGAGATCGGGGTCAGACCTGTCACAAGATTGTACAGTCCAGAACAACACAGCACGAAACACCCAAAGCCCCAGTTCCACCAATCTGCCGGACATGGCAGCAATATCAGTGATCATGGCTTGCAACGATTTTCTCATCTGCATCATCACAGGCGTTAGATGCCAATAGACTATGAGATACTATTGTCTCCGCCCACGGGCGTCGAGCTCGTGCATGATTCGTTCGTCTAGCTAGTCAGTGCATGGATTCACTATCCACTTACATGAGCCCTTAAAGGGATCCCGACTGCTGCTAAGATGTGGTCTGCTTGTGACATAAGTCTGTTGGCTCTTCGTAATATTACTGAGTGCTCTTGCTTCGGGTCTTATGATAGTGGTAAGGAGCTGGGAGCGATAACGTTCCCAGCAAATATTTCAGATTGAGGCGACACCGTACAGGAAGATTCGAGTAAGGTTGGTAAGGCATGCTGTGCCATTATGATTGCTTTTGTTCTAATGGGCTGCAAATGTAAAATGTAACCGAATCTCCACACGAGGCCTTCAGTCAGATGAATATCATAGAACACTAGCATGTATCACATCAAATCCAGAATACTCCACTGTACCATAGTCCGGCGATCTGAGGATCTTGTCTTCCCGTGGAGGCTGGCGTTGCTTTGATCACGAACGTCGAACATGGTTTTGCTGTATAAAAGATTCACATCGGGTTTGTCTGTAGGTTATCAAACAAGGAAGTGTTGGAAGCGACACGAATCAAGCAAACTTTAACGTCATGGATTGCCACTCTCTTTGATAGCTTGCTTGTTCTCCTAGGTGTCAAGAGGACACGACTCCAGGGGACCTCACGATCAGCTCATCTGTTGGACTCAATCATGACGCCTAAGGTGGAATGATTATCAACTGTACATCATCGACTTCACTCATGTTGTCTAGGATACATTGATCATGGCTCATGGGTCGCTTTTTTGCTCTGCTTCTCAAGGCTCGGGCCTTTCCTCACATATACCATGCCAACAGGATCATCCTTGCCCTTCAAAATTTCCCACTCTCCTATCCCCAGAGCCTTTGGCGCAGTCTTGACCCCACGTCCTCCACCACCCATTATCAGATTCCCCGGGCGATATCCCTCGTCGGCCTTCATCCGCAGTATCGCGGAGTGATGGATCTGTGCATGTTCTGGTATATCTCTAACTTCGCCCCTGGGTAAGGGCATAGAGATCGCTTTCCAAGATCCGTCCGGTCGGAGGTCCATCCTCCGGAATGGCAGGTACTCCATCATCTTCCATGATAGGACAGACCCTATTCCAAGCCCGTTATTGAACTCAAGACAATCGTGAAGCACGCCTTTGGTCGCAGCTCTGAAGAGCGTTTGGTGGAAATCGGATTCTCGTGAGGTCTCTGGCTCCATCCCTGCCGCCCCTTAGACCATTTTCGGAATCAGCATTGCTTCTTTTGTTTGCAAGAAGTCTGAGATATGACATGGTTTGGGGAGTAAAAGGGGTCTTTCTTCTTAGAAACGCCTCACGCCTCAACAGACTAGGAAGGAATTCGAAATGTACCTACATCCAGTTTCTTGCTTTTCAGATTTCGGACTTGAGAACGGCTGGCTCACTTGGATCTGGGGCACTGATGGTCTATCTGATGCTATTCCGAGGGACGGGATGTTGTAATCTTCGTCGCAGCATTTGTATCGCAACAGCTTATCGCCATCAAATTCTAGTCCGGCTCGTTGCGCTTCTCTCACCATCCATACTAAGGGGCCGTGGCTCAGAGCAGATTCTTCTCCATTGGCTAGAGGCCAACCGCCACCTAGGTCGGCATGACAGCCGGGAAACCACAATTCCTCAATATCCTGTTCAGCCGCTTCATCTTTGTCATCGTCATCATCATCATCGTCGTCTGGATGTTGTCCAGGCTGATACGAGTCGATGGAAGTCGTTGTCTTAATGGATACACCATCTAACGCGGCATTGCGCGAGGGAGCCGGGCTTGTGGCTCGCAGGCGGCCATGCGAGCTCTCTTGTGGATTAAGGTGGCCCTCTTCTACCGCGCTCGACCGAGACGGATTGACTTTGTTGATTTCGACGGTCGAGTAGATCGCCGATCTTCTTCGAAACCGATCTGTGCCCAAGTGACTTGCCGTAGACCCGTCTATCATCCGGTTTCCCCCTAACCCCAGTTTGTGACCATGGGTTGCTCCATTATGCTCCTTGTCGGGTCTGGATGTTTTGGCTTCGGATATCAAATCTGATCGGAACTTCGCCCGCCGTTCGTCAATACTGACCGCATGGCGGATCACCCTAGCCGAGCTTCTGGCGGTGTACGGGAATTTGCTTCGCTGCATCCACGCATTTTCAAATCTCGGGACACTGTTGACTGCGCACAGGTTAGCAAAGCCCTTATAGCCTTCCGGAACAAGTCGAGCGGTGTCACCAGTGTCAAAGAGACCAAGAAAGCGAATACGTCGGACTGGACGACTGAAGGTCTCACGAAAGGCCTGTAAAAATTCGAGCATCTCCTTCTTTTTCTTTTTCTCTTCCGCTGTGTTCTCCTCCCTCTGTTGCCACTGAGCAAAAGCCTTCCATGCAAACCGAATCATCTCTTCGTTCCCAGAACTGAGTAAGCCCACATGGTCTAGCATCTCGGCAAGGAAGCGTGCCACGTAGGCACCTCTACTGAAACCAAAGAAGAAGATATCGTCGTCTTCATAGCACTATCAACGACAATGGAGTCACTATATGCGACGCAAGAATAGTTATCGAGCTTTGAGGCATGTCTTCATAGTATCAACTCCCGACACGAGTCTCAAAGCTCGGAATTCAGGCCCATCCAGGCCATAAAGACACCAAATACACGCACCTGCATCAAGAACTTGTACGCGCCCTGAGGAGCTGTTGGCTTGGCTTCGGTCTTGCGAAAAGGGGTGACCATACCATGACATGAAAGTCAAAAGACGTGCCAACCGCAGAGTCTTTGGCTTTCTGATACCACGAATTGAATCGGGCCAGCTTGCTTGTATGTGAAATCGATTGCGTATTGACATAGGTCCCGATTCCCGGCTAGAAAGATTCAGACTACGTGGAGGGATGTTTCAGCATAGAATACCTGATAGTAGTGCTTGTCGCCATTTGTACGGTCTAGCATTCCGTAAATCTTCAGAATATTACTGTCTGCGGAAGTGCCTGGGGCAAAGTTAGCCTTACTATTGGTTCTCCCATCAAAGGGCTCATCGTACCATGGAATTTGTTCCCAGTGCCATCGAAGCAGAGTATTATCTGACGCACGTTCAGCCGCTGGAGAAGGGATCAAAGCCATTGTCAGTACCCTTTTCCTTTGCCGATATGGGCCAAACGACTTAATACCAGCTGCATTGGAGCCAGCACCTCGCTGGACACCAGCCGTGCTGCCTCTTGGAGCTTGCATTTTCCCAGGTTTACTCTATTCAGGAACAATCTCACCAGGCCGAAGAAGAGCTTTCCGCAAATTATGACTTGACAGCCAATCCAGAAGCAAATTGAATGCCCCACCAGGCTCGCAGCTGTTGCGGTGCTAGTCCCAAGAACGCCGAGACTTGTGATTACAAAAGGAATTGCTCTGCGCATTTGTACAAGATGGACCTACGTCTGACCCACGGAACGATTCGGCTTGATACGCATGAATTGGGTCAAAGTGGAGAGACGCGACCATGGAAGCAGCTACCCTTTCTGGCGTGGTTTAGGCTCCAGATAGCACAGATGTACATCTACGGTACATACGGATGAGATGAGCGAGCCAAGCGCAGATCGTGGAGCGAACCCACTTCCCAGCGATCCAGATCGATGTAGAGCGGAGACGGGGATGAAAAGGGAGATTGGCCAAGGTAGCCAAGACGCATTTCGCGAGTCGGATATAGGGGAAAGGGGGAATAAGGGGATAGTAGCGTTGGAGACATTCAGCCAGCCACTGTCATGTTTGGGGAGCCTTGGTAAACGTTAGTGAGAATTAGGTCGTTGAGGCTCACTGAATTATGGATGGCAATCAAATCAAAGAGGGGAATTGAGCGAGGATCATCATCTCGGGGGGGAAGGGAAACTAGCGTGGTGAATATGGCACTCGTGCTGCATGCAGGGTGCAGGATGCACGGCGCTCGAAAAATGGACACAGCAAAATACAGAATACCATCAGTGAGTGTACGGACTAGGTAGGTTCAGGTGGGTATCACCAGTGAGTCAGTAGAGCATTAAGCCAGACAGCATTCATTAGTTGATAGGAGCTCTCTTCTTGGATGGATATATTGTATTGATGAAAATAGGTAGGCAGTCGAATCTCAATACTCCTTTTTGCAAAACCCTTGGCGAAGGCTCCAACTTCATACCTCGGCCCGCTAAATTTTGGTGGGGACCGTACCTCATGCAAGCAAATGCTATTGTTCCAAATAAATACCACCATATAGACATAGAATGTTCAAATTTGAAGCCGTATATAGTTCATTTGCCTACTAGCGTGATGTAGCTTTTTCGTAAACCTCCGAAGTTCTTTACGTCGTCGTCGTCATGTCTTCGCTTATATCAGCCCCTATTCGCGCGCTTATTCAGAACGAACTCGAAATGGATCACAGCAATGATATTATCCTAGCTGACTTATACGGTGTTAGTCTGCGAACTCTACAGAGAATAAGATCTCATTGAAAACAATATGATATCGTCTTTATTTCGAATAACAGTCTTAACGAACGTCTTAAAATTATTAGTCAAGAGATCGAGATGTAGCTACTTACGTATCTCGAAGAGCGCTTTATATCATATCTAAACGAGCTGATGTATATGCTCTTCGATGAATTTGATTTAATCGTCGACGAGAGTATCGTCTAAAGGGCTCTATAACGTCTTAATTGATCTTATAAGAGTATAAGAAGAATTGTCTATCAACGTAATACATTTCTACGAGAGAATTAATTTGTAGTAATTGCTGATTGACGATCTGATCAGCTGATCTTCTTAGACGAGTTAGCTATATATAAGCGCATTGATAAGTATCTCGTTATTTTTATGAGCTATGTATTAACGTCTTCAGATAATAGAAGATTTGACTGAGTCTCGTTAAATATGAGATCGTGAATTAGTGAGGATTTCAGACGATCAAAGAGATGAATTCTACTATCTGCGTTCACTATATAAGACTATCTTTCGTGAATTATTCTGTAGAATTCGATCACACAGTAGATCTTTCTCGACTTCGTGCGAAACAATATTCTTTTTCACTGCGATAGCTTCGAGCGAGACGAGTCTCTATCGATTATTATTTGTAATAATACGTCTATTTATTATAATGCTGAGCTTATTAATCTATATTACAATACTAAGATTCTACTGAAGTATCTATCTTCGTATTCGTCTGATCTAAATCTCATTAAGATCTCGTTTTTGATACTTAAAGCGTGAATTAAGAGATATCAAAATATAATTATGCTATACTTTAACGAAGAAAGATACGATAGTTTTTTAGATCTCGTCGTCGAGACTCAAAAAGAGAGATATAACGTAATTAATCTCTTTCGAAGAAGTGAAATCTACTACAGAAGTCAAGACGATATAAATATATTAAAGGATTTGAAAGAATAGTATAATTAGAAATTATATATATTTAATCGTTCTTCAAAAACACGGTCTCTCGACGATCGATACTACTTTAAAATTCGTCGTCTTCGTTCTCGATAGATTTTAGAATAGTAGAAGAACGAGCAGACGTCAAAACGAGAGTTGACTTCTTTTCACGATCAAATACTCTCACATTATTAATTAACTCTCGCTTAATATTCGACTTGATTTTCAGCTATTTTTATTTATATTCGAATTAGTTATCTTTTCATTACTAAATATGCTGAGACTTATAATGCTATTGCAGTAGCTTACTTTTTATATTCTTTAAGATCTTTTAATTACGAGATTTAGTCTTCAATTTCATTACGTCAATATAGTCTTTTAA
Organism: Evernia prunastri; assembly: GCA_003184365.1. NCBI lineage: Eukaryota > Fungi > Ascomycota > Lecanoromycetes > Lecanorales > Parmeliaceae > Evernia > Evernia prunastri. The sequence goes on from NKYR01000033.1 coordinate 295,798, forward strand.
ATTAATTTATATTGAATTATTGTCTCTCTACTTTGAAGTTACGAGAGCAAATAAAATCACAATAACTTTACGACTGTAGATACGACTAGCTGAACGCTGAGAATCGGAATAATCGCGAATAGTAAGCTCAGCTGAAAGATGAAAGAATCGAAATTCTGCGAGACTTATAGAGATCGTTGATGATATAGATAGCTGAGATAGTTGAATAATAGTAGTAATCGAAGTACTAGTAGCTGACGCGCGATCACGTATACGCGCGATATTATCGTTCTTCTTATTTTTTCTTCTCTTATTTCTCTCCTTATTTTTTTATTAACGTTCTTAATTAGTTATTATACTTATAAACGAATTTGTAATAGTGACTCTATTAGTTCGATTCTTCAGAGCGATTTTTGATTAGCTTCTTAAGTTCTGAGGCGAGATAACATAGCGTCTTCGCGAATTTCTATTAGTGAAATAATAGACTAATTCGAGATAGTTCTGAGCTTTATAATTCTATCTGATATACTTTCAGTGAGTTAGAATTTCACGTTTAATGACGACAATAGAATTGATGTTATTCTTCGTCGTCTAAGCGCTGAGCAATCGATCGATGAAATTAAAATCAATAAAAACGTCGATGATACTTATGAATCTACTATCTTTAATTCTATCATTGTGAATAATAATAATTAATATTGTTTTATCACTTATAGACTTTTTTTTAATAACTTTAGTCTTGATACGAGCGTAACGATATATTAGATTAATTCGAAGCTCTTTTTTCTGCTTTCACTTCTTTAATTTCTCGAGAACTGTCAGGGACTGGAGTGTAGCTGAATGCATTGATTCCGGTATGAACGGAATAATAGCTATGAAGGTCTAATGATGGCAGAAGGCCGATATTTGTGGGCAGGGCCAAGCCGCGCTAGGCTCGATTCGGCCAGGTAGAGGAGTCATGGTGTTGTGAGCTGGAACCATGACACTACCCCCTCCTCCAAATCGTCATATCCTCATGACGTGCCTCCTTCATGCCCGAGAATCTGGAGACGCTGCACTGTAATGACGTGCCTCTTGCCTGTGCTCTCCAGATCTTTCCATGCTGTAGAATCGAATAAAGAATGGCCATATTGGCCGCTGGAATCGAATGCCTTGAAGCAGGCTCACTTACTGGGGATGGCTGAGATACCGATAGTGCAACAGGCACGAATCCTCACATTTCCATTGCGCAACAGGCGCACTTCCCCAGCTCTTCTCCTAACCTTGTCACATGACACCACAATCCATCCATTCCATCCATTCTATTTCATGCTCTTGCACCCCACCAAGCCTTCCAAGCCTTCCAAGCCTTGTCCTCCTTCGGATTCGGTCGCTGAAGATCGCTGAAGATCGCTGTAGACGTGTCCCAAGTGTACATAATGTGATGTGGAATATGATTCGGAGCGATGTTGTTCTGAATTTGACTGCCATTGTAGCAGGCTCACTTGCTGGAGAGGTATGAGAATCTAATAGTGTTCTGCATGCGTTACAGGCGCATGTCTCCAGCTCTTCTCTTTGCCATTGTAGCAGGCTCACTTCCGGAACGACTTGCTCAGTAAAGAGGTCGTATGATAGTCGTATCTTGACTGTAGAGGCGCGCACTCTGCTGCGGCCAGGTTTCTATTCCGATGGTGTTGTTTCCGTGCCTCGCTAGCCAACACCTGATGTTGTTTCCGCGCCTTGTTGGCCAACATCGTCAGTAGTGGTCTACTACGACTTAGGGGCGACCAGGTCCCTCGTCGGATAGCTATTATTATGTCAGGGACTGGAGTGTAGCTGAATGCATTGATTCCGGTATGAACGGAATAATAGCTATGAAGGTCTAATGATGGCAGAAGGCGGATATTTGTGGGCAGGGCCAAGCCGCGCTAGGTCCGATTCGGCCAGGTAGAGGAGTCATGGTATTGTGAGCTGGAACCATGACATCCAGCCCGAACAAACGCAGAGTTGATAGCTGACTTAGAGGCCATAATCCCAAGTTCTCGAGCAATTCTGACCCAGGGCTTGCGACGTTGGAATTTGTTCTTAGTGACATGTCTGACTAGCTGCCGTTGCTGCCTCTCGTTAATTGCTAGAGGTCTTCCTGATTGAGGACGTCGTTGGTGGGCCTCTGAAGATAATGGGGTAATATTCTCCTTTTGCGCGTCTCCGGCGCGTTTGAGAACATTTGCCACTGTTTTCTTATCGCAATGGTACTGCCTCGCAAGCTGACGATTGGATGTATGATTCTCCTTCTTAGGCTCTATCAGGGCCCCTCGTTTGGCCTCCGGAAGGTCTATTGCGCCCTTGGTACGTCCCATAATAATGTAGGTATTTGAATGGTTTTGGTGAGAAAGTCGCGAAATACGCGTTTTGCGGCAAAACCTCGGGTGGGGATTAATAAAAAAAAAAATCTGTTGTAGCATACTGAGTAATCGGCATCGACAAATCTCTGTCATCAAGCTTTTGCTACCACTTTAGATTCTTTCCGAGCTCGACTGGAGGAGAAGAAAGAGCCTCTTTCCTCCACAAAGCATAAATACGAGCATCGAAACAACAGCTTTAAACCGGTGAAAGCCAGAAACTATGCTTAAAACAGAACACGGTTGAATACGAAGCAGAACATGGTAAGTCAAGTGTCGCGATGGAGACGTTGGCAATGATAAAGATTCTGCGTCTCCACTTCCGTAACGCGCTATACAGCGTATGCCTTCCTTCCTGCTCGTACAATCCATGATATACACATACCAGATTGGCTCTGCAGCTATCCGGCATCGTCCAAATGTCTGCTTCTCTCTGCAAGAATTAGCTCGTGCCTTTTTGACCATCCTTCGCTCGTTTGATCGTCTATGCTCATTTACACTCTCTATCTTCTTTATCATGGCTCAAAAACCCTCTTTTTTCTTTTTCGTTTTGGTGTCATTTCTATTCCCATTCAATGTACTCGCACAGACGACTACAAACCAGACGACGACTGCCTCTGCTGTTAATCTCAATGTCATAATCCCAATGCATGTTTACCCCCCTCTCACGGTGACTGGCCACTTTCCATGTCTGACAGCAAACTCGTACATGATCTTAACCGATTCGCAAAGCTCATCGGCGACATACCCAGTGTGGATATGCACTTCCGACTGCGTCAGTCCGTCAAGTGGAGGAGGAGTAGGTCTAATGGTTTTCCCTGCTACCACAACCACAGGGGCGTACGAAGTGCAGAATCCACCTTCGGGGTACCCAGCGCTTAAAATCTTGAATCTTGCTGTAATAACAGACAGCGCTTTTTCGACAGATCCTTCAATCAATGTCCAGTAAGAACTCTGATAGCTCCCAGAAATGCACTTGATTTTGATTAAATTTCATCTCCAGAGCGCCCCAAACAACAACTACGAGCATTTTCACGTACCCGGCATTCCCTGGTCTTTCGTTAACAGTTCCAACTACGACGCCGGTCACCGCCGTACTCGCTACCCCGGTAGCGGTCCCTGTCCACTGCCAGAGTAGCACAGACGCAGGCGGACCAATAGTCGGTGTTGGCACGTCGAGCAGATCCACATCAGATCCTAGCGTAGTCAGCGTTACCACATCGAGCGGGTTTGTATCAAGCTCCGGCTCCGCTCACAGTAGCTCTTGGCAGTCGCCTGCTTCCAACTATGACGCCCTATCGGTATCTATCTCTTCACGCACTGAAGTCCCTTCAGGGGGGACGGTGATCACCTCGACAGTTGCCCCTTCAGGTGTCATCACCACTTCACGAGTCATCTCCGAGACTTTCCTACCCACAACTTACAGCTCGTTGACGGGTCTAACATCCATCCTCATTACTTCAAGCATTATAAGTCTCGGCACGAGTAGTACCACAGCCGTCCCTGTTACAGTATACCCAGGAGGGGTAGCTTGGAGTATACCGAGCGTTGGGCCTGACACCCCCATCTTTCCGGCTCCATCAGTAGCGCCGCCGAATGATGGCTTACGATTGAGTTCTCCCGGACCGAGGTCTTCGACCACTCTGTACAATTTATCCAGCTTTACGAGCAGTCTGACATCTAGCATCTGGGGCGCTGATCTACCAGCCTCTTTGACTTCGGAGCCTCCGCCGCTTGATAACACTCCGGCGTCCTCTCTTTTGGCGGGGTTAACTGTGTTTCCAGGAACGACCACTCCAACAGTAGAGTATGTGAGCACTGGTGTCTCGAGCGATACTCATTCGCCCACGGATCATGCCATCGCGTTTCCGATATTCTGGGGCCACAGCCATTTCTGCTTTGTGAGTAATGCCAACCCTCATTGAAGCGGCCCTTGGGCGTAGGGAGCTTGCGCTTGCTGACCGAGATACGTAGATATCTTGTCCATTGCATGGACATTGTCTTGATTGTGGATACAGAATAGACCTTCCGCCTGGGATATACCCTCCTGGATCTATCATGTTTCCCTCGGACTGGACGGAACCAGACGTCACCATCACAGTCGAGGAAGATGGTACCCCTACATACGACGAAGACGAGGAGCCCAAAACCACCTCCACTACTACCTCGACTTCCTCGACCTCCTTGACTCCAAGTACGGCAATCACCAACCCAACATCAAGTACCTCTGCCAGTCAGACCTCGTCCATATCGTGGTCTACACTTCTATTTGATGGCTCTCTGTGCGCACAACCTATATGTACCTCTTGCTTGAGTGAATATCCACTACCCAGTACACCGCCTTCCAAAGGCAAACGGTACGTACAAGGCGATATGATCCCCAAGGTCAAGCGAGTCATGCCCGAGCCTAGAAATGCTCCGTACAACGGCAACATGGTTTCTTTCATATTGGGGCAGTTGCGTTCTGTCGAAGCTACAGTGAGTTTGAGAGACATTCCTGATTGGAAGCATTGCTCGTCAGCCTTGTTCCGCCCTCTTATGGACGAACCTTTCTCTATAGCCGTCAAGGGGCTATTCGGTTGTACTTCGTTGGTCGTAGCTTCGACTAAAGGGGTCTGGATGTCACATTTCTGGGAGGGGCCGTCTTTCAATTGTTCACTTCTGCTTGGTGGGAGACCGTGGGCTCCGGCGCTTCAACAGATCATCTTTCAGAAATCTGTGTTGGACTACCTGGGGCCCGGAGACGGTACTCCCGAGTTCCCAGGTCTGCAGCAGTACATCGGGCCAGGCAAAGCGTTTGGTCCTGATACGCAAGTGGAGGTTAGCATTATTACCCCTTTGAATCGCCAGAATCCAGTGCCCGGGAATTTGCTATTTCCGGACCAGGTTGCACAAATCGCCAGGTCCGTGACTCAGATGTTCGGAGGAGACTGGAACGCGGGAACGAAAGGAAGTATGGCTTCTCGCGTTGGCTTTCTCGACTACCGGCCTCGGAGCAGCGTGGAATACCAGCTGAGAACCGCATCGGGCAAAGCCTTATTCCAATACGATCCCGTACAAGCCCGATGCATCAACCCAACGACAGGCGAACCGGCGCAATTTGCCGCGCGGCAGATGTGGTTTCAGAACCATCCGAGACCATATCTGTTGGCCAAATGGATAGCATGGCCCGAGCAACAAGTCCCGGCAACCCCTACCCAAGCCCAGCGCCGAGATCTCCTATCCAACAACGACACCAATCACGACGAACAGCTTTCTCCAAACCCTCTCGCCAAGCGCCAAGAACTCTGGACCGCCGGTGCAGAACCCTCCCTCTACCCTGCCTACCTATCCGCTCTTGCAAACAACGACACCGTCCCCGAAACCACCGCCATCCTCGTCGGCCCCTCCGGCCCCGTCACTTCATCCCCAATCGCCACAAGCACGGACGAAATCGTCTTCCTAGAACAATCAACCTTACCTTCCGACGCCGGCACCATAATCTACGGCTGCACGACAACCACAACATCACATACTTCGACCCTATGCGCGGGCTCCCTCACCCCCGTCACCACGCTCTTCCCCCAAGCAACAGCCGACTCCGTATCGTGCGATAACCAAGAAACCTTCTCCTCTCTCTCCGCGTGCGAACTCCGGTGCGTTGGCGGCGAATGCCGCGAATTCCAAACCAAGAAGGCCAAGGTGAAAGAAAGATGCGTGGGCTGCGGCGTCGCGGGCGCGGAACCCGGCTGGAGATGTTTTTGTCCAAACATAAACATCGTATCGGGATTGAGATGAGCGCGAGCATGCGCGGATGTGGACGACGACCGAAACGGGATCAAGGATAAGACGCTAGAGATGCCTGGAACACAATCCCCTGCAGCAAAGACCTCGAACCAGGGATCGGGCTGAGAGGGATATCTGCCTGCATGCAAGCAAGTAGAGGTTTATATTATATTTTATTGTATAGAAAGGTACGAAAGCCCGCATCGGCTTTCCGAACCTATAGAGATAAACCTCGCACTACCCTACTCTACCCTATTCCGGCTGCCTAGTCGAATAAAGATCAATCTATATTCCAACCGTGTCGAATAGAAAGACAGATAGAAAGAGAGAGGGCAGGGAGGAGGCAAGGGCTATGGATTGCTTGATTTTTGTTGAGATGTTGAGATTTTCGCTGTAGAACAAAATTATGAGCAAGCAAGATTCTGCGGACAATCGCTTAGAGTATGTTGTAGTGCTGGCTAAGTCCGGCCCCTGGTCTTGATAAAGGCCCCGCTAACCGCGGGTGGAGGTTACCTTACCTTAGATTGCGCACAGGAGGCCCTGTTATAGCCCGGAGCGTCTTTGAAAGAAGGCCTGCTGTGACTATCCCCAGGCAAACTACCTTTCGGCTTTCCACGGAAGATCCGATTGTTGGTACTCGTAGTACTGGCTGTTCCCTCGAGCGATCGGTCCTCTTTGTTGATGAGTTGATATGTGAACGGATAGTAGTATAGCTTGATTCTCCGTAGAAAATGAAAGGATAGGTAACTCAGTCAGAATACATCTGACTTCTATAAAAGTATCGGCCAATAAATGCTTAGAGAAGGAATTATATATACCTTCATACTTTCTTTTGATTAATTATTGCGTCAAATTTATTATCCTACAGTAATTACATAATTGCAACGCCATGACGTCAAAAACCAAGCCAAGAAATAATCTTCTCTTGTCCCTCTTCAACAATTGTTCACTTTCTTCAATCCACCCTTCAAACAAGTACGTGCAATCGACCTATTTTTACTTGACTTATCACAGCTATCGCAATGGCCAGAATCATCGCTGTTCATGGAGCAACTGGAATGCAGGGGGGATCCGTCGTGAAATCCCTCTTGAAGTCTGACTGGAAAGTGCGTGCCATAACCCGTAACGCAGCTGGAGCTCCAGCGAAAGCTCTGGTTGATGCCGGTGTGGAAGTTGTGACTGCAGACTTTGATGATAAAGCTTCTCTCCACAAAGCCTACGAGGTAAGACCCGTTTCCCACCGGTTTCCCACGGCCCTCTTCTGCGGACATTAAAGTACTGATACAATCAATTTAGGGCGTTGAAGCCATTTTCTTGGTAACCAACTTCTGGGAACATCTCTTTGCGGGTAAAACCGCCGTTCAATCAGGACATGCAGAGGCCACTCAAGCTTCTACTGTCATTGAGATTGCGGATAAAGTCCCTGGTTTGAAACATTTCGTTTGGAGTACTCTCCCTGGCAATGTTGAAGGTGTAAGTAATTCCACCACAGCCATCTTTGCGAAAATGCAAAGGTCGGATTCCATAGCTTCAGATTCTCACATTCTGTCCAATTACCCCTATTCTGGCAACCCAATATCTAACCTATCCAAGCAAGCCAAACGCACGGTAGTCCAGCATTTCGACTTCAAAGCCAAGGTCGACCTAAAGATCAAGAAAGAATTCCCCAACCTTGCCGCAAAGACAACGTTTCTCTATGTCGGCTACTACGCCAATAACCTTGCCAACTTTCCCGCCGTCAAACTCTTCACGGCACCCGCCACCTTTGGCCTCCATGCCTGGATGATGCCCGTCTCGCGCGGAACCGTACTCCCATCGGCCGGTGACGTTGGCATCAACGTTGGTGTATTTACAAAGGCCATCCTCGAACAGCCCGAGAAGACACTCGGCAAGTACGCTGCAGTGGTTGCCGATACCCCGACCCATGACGAGGTGCTGAAATACTGGATGGCGGCTACGGGGAAGACGGCTGTGTTCCTGCAGGTGGATAGTAATGATTGGTGCAAAGCGTTTGGGGAAGCGGCTGAGGAGCTGTATTTGAACTTGAAGGCATTCGAGGAGAATGATCGATGGGCTTTTGATAACGATCCTCTTTCGGGTAAGGATTTGGGGATCGAGAAGGATTTGGTGGGGACTAAGGCTTGTTTGGAGAAACTGAAGGACCAGCTCTTGTAATTGAGTTAGCCCGTAGCAGATGAACGAGCTCAGATATCGCTAAACAAGAATCCCCGATCTCAAATGTACGCGTATCCCCCTCTTATCAGACTTATACCCGTTTTGACACCAGAATCTCTTTCTCGAGCTTCGTCCGTCAACCCTCCGAGCAAGTCTGGTGATGATTCAGTGCATCGGAAGAGCGAAGGAACGAGTGTGTATTGGAGGAGCCCCATAAATAGGGCCCCTAACTAGCGGTCACTGGAGAGTAATACAGACTGACGCTTCTCGCAAGGTTCCTGCAGATCGGCGTTCTGCACGGGTCCTACCATTTTCATAAAGATCTGCTGAGGAAGTCGCGACCTGACATTTTGCAGTTGCCACGAATTCTTATCCTTGTCTACACTCTACATTTGCGGGAGAGGGCAATTCCATTGAGGAGGTTGCTCATCAGAGATTGGACCAAAATAGTAATGTATCGTCGCACCGTAACCCTACCACCTAGGTACCATTGAGAGGGTATCCGATGTAAGGTAAGGACAAGCATCTGTTAATTGTAGCTTCCGCGCACTTGAGAAAACAAAGTCCCAAGCAGCAGTAGTGAGCCGCAGTGGTCGGACGAATGATAATGATGATCCCCACATTCCACCCCTGCTGGGTTGCTCACCCGAGCATCGGTAAGAGATACATTATCTCTGGGGCTGAAAACTTTCTAAGCGAATTAAAACTATGCAACTTTAAATGCAGATGCTTACAAGTTACAACCACGTTTCTTTTGTTGTTTACCCCGATCAACCAATCATTATCCTACCCTTTAATTTCAAAGAAGGGATTCGATCAAGATTCATGGCATCGCAAAAATGAAGGCTAGCGCCTTGGGCAGAAGCCTGTCAAAGGCAGACAGAAGACGGGTTGAGGCTGACGACAAGGGAGTTCCGAAAAAGGGGAATCACTGTTGAGAACCGTAAACTTGGGATGCTTTTGATGAGAGCAATCTACTTGCTGCTCACTGCTTTATAAAACCGTCTTGGTATAATGAATCCTCATTGACAGGTACTAGTCTCGCAACTGGAGGAACCGTAGCTGGTCTCGCGTGTATCGGGCAACATCTGGAAGCCTTGTCTCGCGTTCCACCTCAAGTCCCATGTCAGATTAGACTATTGATGGTCGTAATTCTAGTGCATAGACAGATGCTAAGTCAATAATGAAAACAATACAATCGAGGTCGAAAGCTAAGCGTCTTAGTGTCAAGCTGAGGTACAGAGGGATCTAGAGTCTTCAACGCTACACGGATGATGCCTCCATTTCTGGCGCTCAGCCACGAAGGATTCAGGTGTCAAACCGTCTTTTGAGTATCTCGAGCCTATGACCAAATACTCCTTTACGGACATTGACTTTGCATACATTGCAGCCTACCACGTGCCTTGCTTCGAAGGGTTCGGCACGTCTTACACATTCTCGGTTATGGTTGTTGCTGGACATCGAAGATCAAGCACTCAGAAATTGCAGCCTTGTCTTCTCTTGAGCCTTAGCGGGCACAGCAATGGGGAGAGAATACACAGAGAATCTAGCTAGGTGGCCATGGCTGATGGAGACAAGAACTACCTAACTATATGAAGGCAACCATGAAAAGAGACAACAACATATGCATGGAATAGTACTGGGATACATAAAGGCACTGGACATTAAGCGAACACGCTGACGTTGGGTACAACGTACATGAAGAGTAGAAAACGAAGATCCCTAAGGGGCTTTACCAACCAGAATCGATGACTGATCGGAGCTTTTTCATTTTAGTACGAGGATCTTCCAAGATCAGATAACCACATAAAGACTGGGCTCCTGTTGAACGCTGAGACAAGAGAATGATGACGTTGCAATGCCGACGTCGGGTGCTCGAATCTGAGCCACTGGCACATACGTCTTTACAACCTTCGGTTCCGCAAAACGTATCGAGACCTCGCTCGCCGCAAGGAGAAAGTATTTACTATTATGGATTGTGGTTGGATTTCGCCATGCGCCAAGATTCAATCTGTGTCGCTCTTCCGTGGACGGCGAAGATCATCGCCACGTTTCAACAATGAGGCTAGATAATTCTATTATCAATTTTAATATAATCAAAGTAAGGTGTTCTCCTTCCACAGAAACCTCTAGTTGAAGGTAACCCGCCCGCAAGAGTTTGCGAAATATTTTGCCCTCGGCCAGTTCGCCCAACCATTCCGAGACTCGGAACCTTTGATCCTATCAGAGGAATCACGGAAAGCACACTCTTTTCGTCTCATCGCTCATGATGTTGTGAACTTGACGTTCCCGACGATGATAAATAAGCGGAGTCGCCTCTGCTGAAGTGCACGTGCCTAGCGAGCTTCTCGTCGAAGTATTCAAGACGTGATCATCTTCTGAGTGTCTGGTCGCAGCATCTCCGGGACCCAGCTATCTAACATCGACATTTGCTTGGAACAGCTACTCATCTAGGAGTGAGACAACGGCCTTGGTTGACTATGACCGATTTCCACGACAAAGGGTTTGCTCTCGTTGAGTTATTCAATCCTCAAATCGCTCTTGACGCCTGGGACGATATCGACCAATGGGAGGTGCACACACATCTCAGAGAGGATTCCAAAACACCTATAATGCCGCTGACTTCGCCCCAAACTCCAAAATTCGGGGCATTTGTCCAGGAGATTGAGAAAGTAAGTGGTAGCCTTCTGTCAGCGATTGCGCCCATACTTGTAGGTAGCAAATGTTCCGATGCTGGGAGCGATACGGTAACAAGAGGAAGAAGCCAGAAATAGTCGAGGAGCATCTAGATCTGTTTCCATTTTCTAAGGTGGAGAGAATTATGCCGCACCCCACTGAACGTATCCGGATATGGGCTCCTCTCATTCCAATTTCGCAAAACCAGGGGCTACCCACGTTCATGGAGGGTTCGCATCGCAAAGCAGAGCCCAGAAACACGCAATACAATCCGGTCATAAAATCTGGTTGCATGTTTGAGGGTCGGCTTCGATCCACAATCCCCAAGAAGGCGGAGGTATTGTGTTTGCCAGAGCGTACGACGTGGTGGCGAAAGTTGGGAAAACTTGAGCTAAAGGCTGCCATTTGCACTTCAATATCGTCTTAAGGGAGGGCATAAGAAATGATTCATCGCATAAAGCACAGGGACATTTCCCGTATGATATGTTAGACCAGTGGCTTAGGGTAGACTCCCATCAATACATACAAAATATTGCGCGATTCAAACCAGAAGGCACTGATAGTTGAACTACCCATTCCTAAGAGATAACGCGTGCACCGAGATTGTAAGAATCACATCCTTCCTGCTCTCTATCAATTGATCTATCCAGAACCCCGCTGCCAGCGAGTGCTGGGTGGCTGTGCCTATAGACGATGATTTTGGAGGCAAGACCTCTTAGATGGACATCGACTCTATTACTAGGCCTCCCTCAGGTGAATTTTGTATGCCACTTGATGATGGTACTGCCATGGCAACCGAGGCAGTACCATCATTTCCGTTCTGTCCATGTACTGAATACTAAAGCTTGATCGTTTACAGACGTCGCGGTAACTGTTCATCATGAGCGATTGACTCCTCTTCCCATTTTTAGGCGACCTTCGACACCAGATTTTGAAGTTTGGTGAATGATAGCCGCCAGAGACTTCGCGACAATCGCAAGATGGATAGAGTATCCTGTTCTGTACTCTAACTTACTCAGCTCATCCACCATCCTGTTGGCAAGTGCGAGATCCATTTTCTTAAGCGTAGCGTACTCCTTGATGCTGTAGTTCGCTACGTCGAACCTTAATTAAAATCTCAAGTAGGGGCTAGAATGTGACTAATTCAGTCGTAGATAAAACCAAATGCGGATTCTCATATACAATTCTATCAACATATTTGGGTTTCCTTCACACAGAATCCGATGTGATGAAGGGCGTCCTTTACTTTATTTGATGATGACTTAGGATTTGAATTAAATATTCCAGACATTTCACGGCCAAAACCCAAAAAGGAAACAGTTTGTCACTAAAATTTCCTAAACAGTTTGTTTTTTACCTACTTAGTCAGAGATATAGCATGCTCTGGATCCACTCTATCTGTCAGCGTGCACCTGTTAGGTTTCTAAATGGAATCTTAGCTACTTACAGGCGGCAAGATGCGCTTTATCGGCCCTCCTGAGCTCTTCGACTGCCCCGCTTTAGCACGCCATCTGGCTTCGTAGTCAGCTAGGCTTCTCTGTTTGATGGTAGCTGAGGCTCATCCCACACAGCTCATGGTCACAGATGGATAAGTCGGGTCGCGATCTCTCGAGGCAAGCTGGGAATGAGTCTCAAAAGTCAATATAGGGTCAAGGAACTCAGAGGCAAGAAGTGAAAAGGTCCAAGCGCACGGCCTAAAATTCCACGGGACCATGTTTGTCTCCCATACGAATATGTTTGACCAGTGCCTATTTGTCGACTTCAACTACCGCGACCGTCTTGTGTTGAGAGAATGCGCTCCGTTTGGGCTCTTCGTTGCATCTTGTTAATCTCTGCACATCAGGCGCTCAATTCTATTGGCGGCACCGTCTTAATTAGGATCGAACAGGATGAATCGAGATATTGATTGAGTAGCTCTTCTCAGTTTGTAGCAGCAGTGTAGCTGCGCACGAGGCTGACCCGCATACAATGCTGAGATTTTAGGAGATTGAGTTGGCTACCTTTCGTCCTGTCCATTGATCCCAAGCGTAACAAGTTCCTCGTCTGAAAGCTACGAATTCGTACTATTTGAATTCTATATCAAGAAATTACTATTGTACTTGCGCTTCTTTGGCAGTGCGACTGCCATAAACGGATTCGTGGCTGTCACTGTCAGACACCATGTGACAATGTCAGCTAAGCGGGATAGAAATTAGAGCGCAAAAGTTCACCTCAGTGCTAAAGATTGTGTAGAGATGATTCATTGCATGTCTGTCCCCGGATCTTAGTAAAATCAACACTGCACTCAAGATACCTTGGAAACCTATCACCTTGTGCGGAGGCAAGTCCACCCCGGAGACAAGATCCGGGGTGCGCTATCCGGGGAGTCCAGGGGCAGGGTGTGACTTACCAGCGCACAAGGTGATATGCTGCACTTGATCTGTTTCCACGGAAAAAGGCAACGATTTTCAATATTATCAATTGTACAATTAGGAATTTGCACTCGCCAGAACAGCAGTATTCTATCCATGTGTATATCAAATAATAGACATCTATGTGGTCCAAGGAAAATTGCGAGAGGCTCCGCGCCCGTCTAACCTGAGAAGTAAGAAACAAACAGAAATTAAAGCCTAGCTTTCCGCCAGCTCTACAAAAGAAGCCGACATAAGATCAGCAGACCTCTCATTTGATGGCGATCCACTCGGGTGTCATCTGAGAGTACTCGGATCCACCTGGCATCATGTCATCATTGCCAGCGTAACATTCCCCAACGAGCCGGAACTCGTTGCCCTCGGGACGGAGTACGAGCGGGACTTCGAATCCGGGAAAGACGCAGATCTTGTCGTACATATGCGTGCTGTGGGGTGCGAGCCCCATGCGACCGCCTTGGGTCACGAAGAAAGTTCGGCCAGGAATGTTCTGGATGGCTTGAAGGTAGTCCCAGGCTTGTAGCTTACGCTGCATTGTGCTCATGAATCTTGCATGTTTAGTAAATCGTAGTACTTTGAACTGTTCTAGCTTCTCAATATCTGGAGGCTGAGGCATCGATTCGTCAAAAAGAAGTATTTGTTTGAAGAGTTCAGCATCCGCACCTCCACCGTAGGAAGCTTCTATTCCGAGATTTGCCATGTCATCAGCTTCGAGAAGCCACTCCATCAGTGCCTTCTGCTGCTCTTCGTGCTCGAGTGGCTTCCCCATTTCTACCTTTGCGAAACCGCGCCTGCTTACCACATCGCATATGACACCTTTCAGCTGGAGAACGTCTGGCAAATCTGCAGAACCTATCAATCTTCCACCGTCGATTGACCATTGCACTTCCGCCAGTTTGGGATCGACAATGGTCGACCGCTCCAAGCTATGGGCTGTTAGAGGAATCTCAGGCCAAGCAGAGGTATTGGCAGCCGCTCGACTCCTATAACAGGTTTTTCTCGTCCATATTGACCTTGGAAAAGAGTCGACAGTCCAGTCTGGCACCCAAGAAGGTAGAGAGAGCTGCTGGTTCGCAATTCCGGCTGCGCATATCAAAGCAACCATTCTGAGATGGGGTCCTTGAGAAATTTCTGGATATGGATGCCAGCGCTGCTGTGAAAGCTCTTCCGGGCTCCTGGCCACCTCCAGATAAACTTGATTTATCTTTTCCAACGCCATCTCGTGGAAGATGCTTTCCATAGACTGCCCGTAATCTGCGGTCTGAGAAGAGTTGGAAAGATTAAGCAAAGCATAAAGCTTGTCCTGCGGATTGGTGGCGCCATACGCCTTGTATGTCAGTGCCAGGTTGAATAGATCATCATCGTGAGCACCATTTCGCAATGTCCGTGTAGTTGCAGCGATATAGAAGACCGAGTTTGCTGGCAAACCTTGGAAGATGATATCTGATCCGAGCAACGCCCGTGGCAAGTACTCAAGAACTAAGCGCATAAGAGACATCAGGTCTTGCCAGATGATCGAATAGTCTTTTCCCCATAGAAAGATCGCGTTGGTGGCAAATGAAGCTTCTTGCACGACCCAGATTCGGGAGAACCACGGTCGCGAGAGCAAAGATCGAAGTTCCTGCCAACCAGCGTCCTTAGGGCCGGGTAATCCCTGAGACTTGAGCTGATCTAAGCCTATGCTACCTCTCCCCTGCCCGGGTGGATCATCCTTGCTCTGGTTGTCATCGAGGTTCGCATTCGGGTAAAGCTTCAGCAGACGGTCAATCATCTTATAAGCCTTCCGCGACTCGTCTCCATCGTCGCCCAACCAAATCAGCAGCTTACTCGATTTTCGGAAAATATCAGGTACTAATCCTAGTTGCTGCTCTTTCTCTTGGACATTGTCTTGGTCTATGCAAAGCTGATCAATCCAGAGGCTTCGAGCTACGTCAGGTTTGCGGAGACGTTTCAGTGCGGATTCCAGGTTCGGAGTAACGCTAAAAGATGCGTTGTCGCAAGTGATGGGTCGCGTGCGGTCCCGTGAGCCCCAACAATAAGATAGGGCTTCATAGTTGCCTACAGCTTCCGCCAAATTGATGACACTGGTAGTACATACGATTTGATCTGAGATGCGGCCCGGAAGAATACATAAGAGACGGCAGTGACTCCGTGGCTGCGGGAGAGGCTTATATGAAGGCGGACAGTTCGACTCGTCCTGTCCTTTTGGCGGTAGCTGGGATTTGCGGTGAATAAGCCGAGGGATCTTCATCCTCTTCCGTGAGCTTGAGAGAGTGTTATAGTAAGGCGAGAAAGGGAAACGAAGATATATCTTTACAGGAGATGCGCGGTTTCGTGGCAGGCGGTCCAGAGCCGCAATCAACAGGGCTTTGACGGCATTGAACGTATCTTACTGATCCAGAAGGCTGAAGCTTTGCTTAGGCCGCCGGTGAAGCTTCTACTCATCAGCAAGATATTGATAAAGAGCCTGATTGTGTTTGCTAGCACTGACAGGAAGGGCTCGTATTTAAGTGCAAGTTCTTCCTTGTCTTCGCAGCTTTGAGCACGTCATGTGGTTGCTGATCAGTTATTGTATGACCAAGATGAGATTCTACTTCTGTCTGACAGAATGCGTATTTACTTCTGTCTGACAGGATGAGAAATACGCAATTGAAGATTCAGGGGTTTGGAGTAGTGAAATTTTCATAGAATTTAAACTTCAATCCTTGGCGTCCTGGCGCGTCTCTTTTCGGTATGCTTGGCACGCTACAAGGAAAATCGGCAAGTGGACCGAGTACGCGAAGACGCGCACATTACCCCTTTTCCCTCTTCTCTATCATATTCTTCTCGAGAAGATTTACTAGATTGGAGCTCAAACTGGTCGACTCGAAGCGTGCAGTTTACTGGTTATCCCAGAGCACAAGAGCAGTCTCTTGAATGCAGTTTGGGGCTGGCAGAGCCACAATCCTTAAGAACTGTTGAGATCGATGAATAGAAGATCTCTTATTTAGCTGACTTATATAACTCGTGAAGCCCATGCCGATCTTCCATCGCGAAAGACCGCCAAAAATCCAACACAGTGCTAGTCCTGAAGGCTTCCAACAAGCATTTTGTCTTGTCTCTAAGGGCAATTGAAAGCGCGAGAAGACTTGCGCTCATGTTGCCGGAAGGATAGCCTGCCATTTCGAGCTGAATTGAACGGGCCGCTTCGCTCGAAGTACCGAAAGAATGCTCCAAGCTTGACCTGTCCAACAACCAGCGATGCGGGCGATGCATCTTGAACCGTCATAGCGGTCATTTTTGCGAACATGGTAGCAGCTGATGAGACACTGATTCAAGGGATATGAGTTCCGGAGAGGGGAACTATATTAGTAGGGTTCGGGAGGACTTAGAATCTCTCGGTCAGGCAGACACCGACGCGTTTCAGAGGACAGTGGCTGCTGTGATCATGCGGCACTCGTCGGATAGTTGAAGTATTCGAAAATTGTGCAGTAAAGCACGCAGAAGAAAATGTATTGACCGAATTTCGAAACTTGATAGCAATCAAAGGCCCTGTTCAATATGCTCTCATACCGCATTTGAGCCCTTAAGAAATAGTCTATTCAATCGGTGATAGCGAAGTTGAGCGTAAGTACACTTAATCAATCGAATGATACACTGGGAGTGGTACACCATGCTGCACAGACGCTAGCAGTCGAAAGATCCTGCTTCCCATTCAGCACGCCAGCCTGCCAGAACCCGAATCGCATTTCCATTCCAGTCCCCTTCTTGCCGTTGCGCTTCTTCCAACAGCCTTTTGATAACCACAGCTGCTTTCTTTTGCTCCTCCGCTAAGGCAGTAGTGGAAAGTTCGTTCACTATTATCCGTGCCATATCGCTGTCGTCTACCGAAATCGCTCTTAAAGATACTAAATAGCTGATATATTTTGCTCCAAGCTTGATCAGTGCTACCACAATGGCTAATTTTCCGTGTCCAAGAGCTACATCCAGCGCGGTCCGGCCAATTATGTCTTGTTGCTCCAATGGAGCTCCGCATTCCACCAGAGTTCTCACTGTGTCCTTGTTTGCACAAAGAACCGCCAGATGAAGCGCTGGGGTTCCTTTTGGTCCGAGAGTCTTCGTCGTCAAAGCCGCACCATGAGCCACTAGAAGTTTGATGGTTTCAATATCTGCGTTCTCTGCTGCAAGGTGCAAGGCAGTTTTCCCATCAGCTTCTGTCGAGTCGACACTGCTGCCATTTTCCAGCAGTAGTTTGGCCACAAGATTTTGTCCATTGCATGATGCATAATGTAGCGCCGTCATGCCACTAAAGTCCTTACTCTCGGAATTTGCGCCTCGAAGTAGTAAGGCTTGCGCCGCTTTAGAATGACCGTGCCATGCAGCTAAGTGCAGTGCATTGGTCCCATGGCGTCCGCAAGTCAAGCCTGAATATGGCAGTACTATAAGCACCATGTCATGCCCATTTGCTGCTGCGTGGTGGATAGCTAAAGGTTGAGGTTCCCCTTGTTGAGTCAAGTTAAAAGGATGACGGGCGTACAGGTCTTCGAGACCACATAGTTCTCCCCCTCTTACGAGAGGTTCAGCTCCCGCTTGGAGCAGGACCTTCACCAAAGCAAAATGTCTATTCTGTGACGCTTTGATCAAAGCTGTTTCACCCAGCGAGTTCTGATCATCGCATCCAAAACCATACGTGACTAACAACGAAGCAACCTCACCATGTCCGTTAGCGGCTGCGTAGTGCAGTGCCTTCATCCCTGTTGTTTTGTGTGGAGCGTCTATATGGCGCCTGAGCGGAGTCTTACAGAGCGCTTTGACAATTTTGAGATAGCCGTTTCTTGCAGCTTCTTGGAGAGACGTCAAACCGGTGACAGTGTCCCCAATGTCTGCTTCACATCCCCATGCAAGCAACGATTCTACCACCTCTTCATGGCCATTTTTCGCAGCCTGATACAACACTGCAGGGTCGAAGTCCCTCAAATCGAAGGCTGAAGGTGAACTTTGTCTATGAGTGAGCTCTAAGTATTTGTCTTGTGCTTCTTTTAAACGCGCTAATATCGGTGCCCTACCAGATGCACAAGCGTTTACGATTGCCATGAGATTGGACAAGTCAAAAGTTCGGCAAGCAAGCAAGAACTCGACGACTGCATCTTGTCCGTGACGACAAGCAACAAAAAGTGTCTCATCGTGATGTCGCTCGTGATGCAAGTACTCGTGAATGGGAATGGGAGGTTCAACCATGTCAAAAATGACGAGGTAACCCGTTTCGGCAGCCCAATGTACAAGGCCCATTGACGGAAGGTCTTTAGGCTCTAGATCATTGGAGTCCGGCACAGGACAGCCCTTGCATCCACTCGGTCCAAAACGCTTGTTTGAGCCCCACGGCCGAAATTCGAATGCCAGAGATTCGGGCTGCACAAGTCCCCAGAAATGATGTGATGATGGCTCGCTAGACCATTGCAGCCAGCGGGTATGCCACGACCGGTACTCAATGACATACTCTAGCAATGCGAATTTGCTTTTGAAGTCTGGTGAGGGTCTTCGATCTTGCGTCTTGATATTTAGGTATTTTGAGTAGTCAATGTCTGGCATTTTGAACTTACCCTGACCCCCAAAGAATTTATATGGTATGCTATGAAGATCTTTGCGAAGACCCAGGGCAGCTGGAATTGAGATTGGGCCGCGCTCTTTGAACGCAGTCGTAAGATCAACCTTCTGATCTTCAGTCCTACGGCTCACCGCTGTCTTGAAGTCGGAGAAGCACAAGTATGTGACACATAGCCTCCCGGCCATCACTTCTGCACTTCGGGGGTCACATCTAAGCATTTGCAGTTCTGGCCAGAAGTGCGCTCCGGCATTGATAGTCCCGAAGCCCGTAGCTGAGTCGCTCTCTTGAGGGGATACGAGATACTGTTGTACTGTGTGATGGGCGAGACGAACCTTTCCGTCATCGGTATCTCTTATCACCAGACCATGGCAAGACTTCATGATCTTGTCGCCATCTGGGATTTTGCCGCTATTCCATCTTTTGTCAGGGGTATCGAATGCTACAGCTTCCTGCAACTCTTCAACGCGCAACGGTCGTCTAGCGCAGACCATCCACATCATGATCTTTAGGACTGTAGACCTAGACTTGGTCTTTGCTATCTTCATGACGATGCGCGTGTATGTGTCGTACAGTCCTTCCGGCAGATGCTCGAGGATTTGGCGTATATCTTCATCAGACGCTGCTTCACACAGATCAGTGATCTGGAAATGTACCCAGAGGAACCTAACAGCTTTAGTGAACGTCGCTCAGCGAGACCAGATGGATCATGAGATACATACATTCCTTGCGCTTTGTCCGTAAGCTTGTGAATAATCTCATCTTTGAGGGTCCGACTGCGAAGACTTAATTGACCCGAAAGTAAGCTCGATGCGATAGCATGGGAAATGTAAGACTGCATATCCGCCACCGAAGCATGAGTGAATACATGCAGCCGACCGAAATTGTTAAGGCCCGTCATGAGATATCCCTCATCTCGACACGTGAAAAGGACCTTAACGACAACAGGATGTCCAACAGACAATAACCGATCCAAGGTCTTTCTGATAGCCTGTTGCACACTTCTATCGCATTCGTCGAGGCCATATATAATGGCGTGCAAGCCTTCGCAGGATTGGATGACATCGCAAATCCAGTCAGTGAGCCTCTGCTCACTAAGGCCATGAACATCCTTCTGAAATGCCTCGACAACGCTTTGCGCGATGGCCTCGTTCACAAGTCCTCTGAAAAATAGTTGCTGCAGAAGAGCTCTATACACGTTGGTTGGCTGCAGCGTGGGCTGATCTGCGTAGTCGCAGTAAAAGTATACGGTATCTTTAGTTGGCGAACTAGATGTTTTGAGATTGTCTTCGACAATCAGTGACCTTGTCGCCGTATTGTTAGTAATGGTGGACTACAATCAGCTACTGAAAGACTCACACGAGCACGCTCTTCCCCGATCCAGCTTGATCGTAGAATGGTCAGTATAGAGACATATTGGTCTCATCCCGCGGGAACTCACGTATACCGTGACAGCAGAGGCCTTTCGAAGCTGAGGACTCTTTCCATGCAACATATGTCGGGTGCTGAGTTATCCACGCTCCAGTACCCTCATGGCGTAGCGCTTGTAGCTTTCTATGTTTTGCTTCATAGTCAACAGCAGATGATAGGGATGCGAAAACAGCTAGCCGCTCCTTATCTGAGAAATAAGACTTAGCAGTCGAGCGTACTCCCAGCATGAGCCGAGTATGGGAACTCTCACCGTAGCGTTCTTTGGCCAGCTGCGTCTGGTTTGAACGTATCAGATCTCTTGAATCCTTTGCCTCGATCATATGCGAGAGTGAAACAGCTTTTTCAATCTCTTTCTGATGCCTACGAAATTCATCTATTTGAGTACCAAAGTGGCGTTCGAACGGCTTCCAGATCAAACTCAATAATGCGTGCTTTGTCCGACGAAACATGATTTTGGCGTCGGAGCAGAACTTCAGGACATCTAGATACACTACGGAAAGCGCCTGCACGAGACTTTCGTGGTTTGGGAAGAGTTGTTCGTAGATTCGAAGGCGCGGTAGTAGATCGCTAATGCGATTGAACATATCGGCAATTTTCTCGAAGTATTTGCCAGATGCACGTGCCAGCTACTTTAGTTAGCTTCAGCTATTATATCGTAGACACTTGCTTGAACCGCAGACATGTAGTACGACGCGAACACTACCCCAGGGTGGACCCATCACCAGAGGATATACGTTTGAATACACGTCTAGCGCTTGGCCATATTGCTCGACAGCTTCAACGAAAGGCTGAATCTTTGTGAGGACCCCTCTTGTCGTGCTTTTGGCTTGATGGATCTTGTCTGCGGCGCTGGCATCATACAATATTGTTTCTGGGGAGGCTTGAAAAAAGACACGCTGCGCATATTCTAAAGTCAGCTGCATTCCAGTCGGGAGACATGCGAATAATGAGATGTCTTCAAAAACACATAATGAAGTCTCGTTGCGATACATATTATGTAACCCAAGGCACACGTTTTGAGAACGGGACAATAGGATGCTCCTGATTTTCACCGAGATCCTAGCGAAGCATAGGAGAAAGCATGCAGAAAAATCTCGGTCTCTCAAACATTCCAATAAGCGATAGTGAGCCTTTTAGAAAAGACACAAACCTGCTCTTCATCGGTCAGGTCTTCAACGAAGCGGTTCCGTGCGCGTGTTCAAGCGTCTGTAGAGAAGACGTTTTGAGCCATTCTTAAGATTGTTGACCTTGGGGACTTCGATAACGAGCCTCTGTCCGACAGCTATTCAACAAGCAGTGCGTCGTTATGTAGCCTTGTAGCCTTATAGCTTTGTAGCCTTACTACGCTTCTTACGACTGCTGTTTGACTGTATAAGCTTGGAGTATATTCAAGAAGAAAGAGGGGCAACGCGTCGTAGAGATTGTCAAGCACTTGGCATGTTCGATGGATCAGAAGCATGAACGAGCATTGGATTAAGCAGCGTTGCATTCAAGGAAAAATCAGCGCGAGCCTGAGTGCAGCCTAGGAAGCGACCATACCTCTTTGGTCCTCCTATGTTGTATTCTGACTAATATATTTGACTCGCTAAGACTTAACCCTCACTGTTTTTATTTAAAAACCCCGCATACTAAGTCACTTTCTGAAAACACAATCGTTGGGCCGAGCTCGACAATCAATTAAGAAAAGGAAATGATGCTATGGCCAAGATGGTAGGAAGGATCCCGAATTCGATCCATAGAAATGTCTCCCTTTTCACACCTAACAGTTTCAAGAGCGTTCTTTCAAGCAGCCGTTGATGGAATAAGAACACGACTCTCGCGTCTCCGCATAGAGTTTAGGAGTCCATAGGGGTTCGGAGCCCATCACAAGATATCTATCTGCATCTGCTGTACGATCCCTGATATGCCACGAGTGCAGAGTTCTTTTTTTTTTTCGTTTTTTTTTTCTTTTCTTGCTCGCATGCAATGCGATCGCTAATTCCGGTACGAACGAAAGCCCAGTCTCGAATATTCCAGGAACTGTCAATGTCGCTTTCTCTGTCTGTAAAATCTGGGTCCCATCTGCATCATCAATGAATTTGTAGCTACTGAACAGCAGTGATGATCTTACTGCTCGGAACCTCGAAGACTTCTTAGCCCTGTTTGGATTCACAACTCGTTTTCTATGCCGACTCATCCGTTTCGTACCGAAGATCCGGCAGTTCGGAGCCAAATGCTACATGATCAGATCCGTACTCTTTGCGCTGCAGGTGCATGACCCGGCGCTATCTCTGCAGGGCTCGTGGAGACCTGCACATTTCGTCAAGACTTTTCGCATCGACGTCAGGACATTGAGCAGCGAGGAATAAAAGGAGGCGTCATCCTTTTCGCTACACCCTATGTGTCTCTGCAAGCTATATTTTTCAGCGGCCCTGGCGTTGAATCCTTAGGACCGAATGTGCAATTATACGTGACAAATCGGATGAAATTTGAATATTCTTGCAATAGAACACAGGGTACATCAATACTGTGTTCGCCGTAGGTACAACTCCATTGCAATATTCAATTTATTCAGACTCTTATGCATCCCACACTAGCATTCAATCCATCAGACACCATCTCACGTCTTTCCCCAATTTTCTGTTTCCATCTTGGTACATCACTTCGAAACAACATGTCATCTACGCTTTCCACACCAAAGCCGCTCAGTGTCGCGATCATTGGCGGAGGTATCGGCGGTGTCTGCGCTGCCATTGCCCTGCTTAAACACCCCCATATCGACGTCCACGTTTACGAAGCATGGGAGACCTTCGGGGAGATTGGCGCTGGTGTTGGCATTGCACCCAACGCGCAACAAGCGCTGAAACTCATAGGGTCAGAGGCTAGAGCTGCATTCGACAAACTTGCGACAGGGAACAAGTGGCCGCAATATGCAAAGACGGTGTCGAACTATGTTGTGGTTGGTTACTACCCTCTAGCAATGTCCTTTCTTTTTTTCTTGCTTGTCTCATGAATGGAACCTCATCTCCAGGGCGAGGGAGAGCACGAGGGCGAACTCATTCACGCTCAAACCAACGTCTCCGGCCAGCAAAGTGTGCATCGCGCACGCTTTCTCGACGAGCTTGTGAAGAGCGTTCCTTCTGAACGTGCCCACTTCAACAAACGTGTTGCTTATCTGGAAGACAAGCAAAACGCTCCGGTCCTCATTCGCTTCCAAGACGGCACGACGGCTACCGCAGACGCAGTCATTGGTGCCGATGGCGTTCATAGCACTGTCCGAGCCCACTTGCTAGGCAAGGAAGCTGCGAAGCCCGTTTTTGCTGGATCAGTCGCCTATCGGGCTTTGGTGCCTATGGACAAAGCAATTAAAGAACTGGGAGAGGAGTTTGCGGAGAATTCCTTCTTTCTGTGTGGGAGAGGTATGTTGCCTGTTATCATTACGATATCAAGCCTTAGCTCTCGTTCTGGCGAGAGAGTAGCGGCTGACCAGACTTAAGGCAAGGCTTCGGTCAGCTATCCTACCGACGGTGGATCTTTCTTGAACCTTGTTCTTCTTGACTTCGAGAAAGACACATGGGGGCACGAGAAATGGGTTTTACCTGCGAATCCGGAAGCCTTGAGGAGTATGTTCAGTACCTGGGGCGCTTCGTCTCGAGCTCTCGTGGAAGTAAGTCTATCTCGAAGGTGTCCATTCAAAGAAGATTCACTGCTTCATCCGTGCATTATATATATACTTGCTATTGACTACGACTGACTTCCACACAGCTTGTCCTAGACTCCCCCCAGCCATTAGCTTGGGCTGTGTTGGACCACCCGCCAGCACCAACCTACACCAAAGGCCGAATCGCAATGATGGGCGACGCCGCCCATGCGACCACGCCATTCCAAGGCCAAGGTGCAGCTCAAGCAATCGAAGATGCGCTAGTCTTGGGGGCCTTACTCGGTGAAGTCTCAGACCCCTGCATGGTCCCGAACGCCTTCCTAGCATTCGATCAAACGAGAAGGGTAAGAACGCAAAGAGTTGTATCGACCAGTCGTGAGGCGGGGCGGTTGATAGGCATGAGGGAAGAGGGCGTGGGCTGCGATTTGGAGAAGATAGGGCATTTGTTGAGCTCCAGGGGCCACTGGATCTGGAACAGAGACATGGCGGCGCAGAATCGTGAGGCGTTGCAGCTGTTCAAGGAGAGTCTATGAAGGCGACTGCACAAGGATGTATGGAGGGCTAGCTCACGGATTCCATGTACGGATTTGACGAAGACATTTGATTATGGCAGTCTGGGGTTTTGAACCCCGTTATTGTGGAGTCACCAATGGTTTCCATGATCGAGTCCATTGTAGGGAAAACAATAAGAA
Source organism: Evernia prunastri (assembly GCA_003184365.1). Taxonomy (NCBI): domain Eukaryota; kingdom Fungi; phylum Ascomycota; class Lecanoromycetes; order Lecanorales; family Parmeliaceae; genus Evernia; species Evernia prunastri. Next base: position 320,526 of record NKYR01000033.1, read on the forward strand.
AATATTTTTAGATGCTATCCTGGTCGACCTTTTTGTCGCCAAAACGGAATAGGGTATTGACCGGTCGCATAGCATTCCAGTTCTGCATGACATGTTAATATCGCATACCGAGGCTATACACAGGAGTGGAAGCCGTGTCGATGGGCGCGATGGCTGGGAGACCTCCGTCTCAAGAAAGCGCTACAATTATGGGCTTACCACTGTTTCTGGACTTGTCATTTGATTCTAGCCCTTGCGCTCCAAGACCATAGGCGAAGGCTAATCGTGTTTGCCGGTCCATTCTTACATCCAGATAGGCATCGATTTATAGCATGTGTATCGTCAACTTCTCTGGGGGCCAAAGCTAATTTGTAGTATATATGATAGAATGTGAAATTTCTCCTTACACCATCGAGAACGGCAAGAGAGAGTTCTTCAACGGCATAAAAATCAGAGGCTTCTCCACAAACCAAACTCCCACGCATCCGTCTACCTAGCTGTTTTCGCAACCTGGAACTACACGCAGAACGAGGCTCCAAGGCTCTAAGATACCATCACCCTATCCTCATCGTCCTTTTCAATTCTAACCGCGCTCACGGCACGAGGTGTCACCCAAGATAACTCTGCCGTCGCTATCATCCCTAACAGGTCCTCAGAACGGCGCCTCTCAGTCTCTATTGACCGGTCCGCTCCTAAACTTTTGGCATGGGGCTGTATAATCAGTGCGACTTATGTTTCCTAGGAAATACTCAGGCAGCTTATGATATGGGCAATAATACCAGGAATTCGAAAGGTACGAGCAGTTGACAGCGTGGCGAATGGTCGAGTTCTTGGTGTCAAATTGCTTGCGACACCAAAGCATAGGGCACATCTTGAGCTCGTCTGATGATATGTCTGGGTCGTAAGGACGGTGGTTTTTGACCCACTCTAGAAAATGCCATTGGGCTTCGTGTTCAATGAGAGCCGATTGACATTGAGATGGTGGTGATCCATCTCTCGGAGCTTCGCCCGACGACTGCGAACTACGTTCACTTCTTGTATCCAGAGTCGGTTCATCTTGAGGTAGTAGGTGTTCATTGGTAAGAGCTTCGCCGAACGACTGTGAGTACAGTGAACCACGTTCGCTCGTTGCATCTGAAATCGGTTCACCTTGAGGTGGTAGGTACTCATCTGTCAGAGCTCCGAGTGAGAGAAGAGTTTCCATGTTTCCACGGAAATCGCTTTTGCAAGCCAGATAATATGGGTTCAACTCTGTTGATCGAGACATGCAGTTGATTTCAGCTCCTCGTTCTGCCAGGTAATGTATGACATCAGGTTGATCTTGAGAATCTGCTAGGTAGTGAAGGGGTCGCCAGCCATCTCGGTCCTCACAATTTACATCGGCGCCTGCTTCGATCAACGTCGCGAGGATTTCGATAGAGCCAATTCTAGCAGAGAGATGGATTGCTTGTATTCCAAGCCCCGTTTCGCTATGAACAGAGGCTCCGTTCTCCAATAGAAGTTGTACCATGGCTAGGTTCCCTTTCATTGCCGCCGCATGGACGGGACAGAAGTACAGTGAGTTACTGTGGTAGCTACCTAGAAGGCCGGGCATGTCGGGATCTGCCTTCCGAATGAATGGCATTGTTGCTAGCTGCCTCTTTACCGTATCATCATGTCCTTTGCCACACGCCTCGACCAACTTCACGAACGCGTGGGAGGCTTGTATACCATCTCGGTGTTCCATATTTTGCCCAACCTGTTCTGTAGAGACATCAAGATCACGACGAACATGTATTTCGTGTGTGTCAAGACGTTTTTCATTCTCAATTGGAGGAGAGGCGTCATGGTCAGGGTCAGGCTCTTCTTTTCGCACTCGCTGCAATCTTAGATGTCTGTAGCTTCTTTTATAGACTCTAGCGGTGAATAGACGGTCTTCGAAGTCCCAGGGACTATACACCATACTCTTGTAGCTTCTGATACTGTCACAGTAAGCGGTTCGGTCAGTGGAGCTAGAGAGTCTTGAAGACAGCCTTGAAGGAACAATTGAATAAGCACTCTCGTCTGACTTCATGAACTGTTCTTCCGCTTCCTGGAGTAGGTTGGTCGTAGCTTTTGCGGTAGGTCTACAGAATGTCAGCAATCAAAAGCTTCCAATTTGCTATTTATTCAAGTAGAAAGGACCGCAAGGTTTTGAAGCCTGCTGATATTTATTGGTTCAATAGGAATAGGGCTTGGTACCAGAGGAAACAGCGTTCGGACAGGTTCGTGTTTCCAATGGTCGCAGAGACTCCAAACATTTATCCAGAGTTCTTTTCCAATGAAAATGAATCCGGTTTGATATCCGAATTTGACGGAAATCCTCATGTCAATTCTTCTCGATACATAGCTCACATTAAATTGAGATACTTCATGATCACCAACAAAGGGATGACTTTGAAAAAGGAAAGAGTATGCTCACAGTTGTATTGCTTGCAAAAGAAGAGTCATTGACTGTGCTTGATCTCTAATGCGATTTTGATGACCCTGCAAGCTACTCTCATTCCACACTAGCCTCGATCGCTGACGGAAATTCATCTTTGATAGGTCGTACGACTGCAAATCTTCCTCTATTGCCCCTAAAACTGTGGCCCCAGTCTCGAGGAACCGTCTTAGGCGCTGCGTAAGGTCATCGTCGTCTGTGGGCCTAGACCTTAAGGCCCATAATCCTATACGATCCCATGCGAGTTGCATGATGTCCAGGTTCTGTACCATGGTCGCAATAGTGAGCTTTGCATATTTGTACTTCCCCGCAAGGTCGTTGAGATTTTTAGCAACGCTACCACATTGCACTGCTAGACTAATTGAGCCTTCCACAAGTCCCAAGACCTATACTGGATCCATTATTGAGGAGTATAAAAGTAGCTAAGACATGCGACTCTGAGACAAGACTGGATATTTAGAGTATAGAAACCTGCAATTTAGGTCACACATAAGGCTATATATGAGATAGCAGGCCAGTAGCTTCACTGTTTTCGATTTGAGGGTTTAGTAGCTAGCTCAAGTGTGATGAACAGTTAAGCGGATCTCGACGCCCAGTCTTGGGTTTCGTAGGTATGTAAGATGCTGATGGAGTCAGTTAGGTCAGCAGCGGAAATTTCACAGCAGTGGGGCTTGGACAGTCGAAATTACCGGGCTGTATCACAGTCTGGGTATGATTGGTCAAAACTGCGGCTTTTTTCTCATCAATGAATTGGACTAATGGCTGTGAGTCAGAGTGACATCGAGTATTCTTCCCTTCATATAGATCTTGCATAAGAGCCGTAGATGCAAGCATGATGCCCCTCAAACAGAGGCAGTCCGGAGAGAACTATCTCTGTCTTAATGCTGTGAGTAATATTGAAGTCAGGCTGTGGTTACTCACTTATATTAGGTTCGACTCTTAATAGCACTGGTACTATCATGTAGCGGTTTGTGTTACATTTCTGGCAGGGTCATCGCTTAAGCTTGGCACGCATTACTGCGCAAGCCTCGCCCTCAATCGCGGGTGCATCCAGGTGTAATCCTTAGCAAAAAGGCTACCTATCGCGGGGGATTTCTACTAGTGTGGGGGTCGTTTGTCTGAGGTGTCATTAGTCAATCTTATTTAGGTCCAAATTAATGGCGTTGGATGATGATACATCGCTGTTCTGCCCTATCAATTTTAGAGCTGTCTAAGTGAAAAGAGACCTAAGGCGATCACTGAAAGGCCCTCAATCGGTACCATAGGTTTGTTCTTACTGGTGGAGTCCGTTGAAGCATTGACAGCATCCAAGACAATGATCGTTATTTCCTGCACTGCAAAACGTGTACACTTGATAGTATTATACAAGCCCGAAGCCTTGCCAATGGTCTCCGCAGCAGCGCTGCCCAAGTAGCAGGCTGGGCGTTCTTCATGTCGTTCCTCGCTAGGTACCGGGAAGAAAACGCCTTGGTTTCCTTCAGACTACACGGGACTACCCAAGAGTGAGCGCGCTGAGGCAAGGGTTCTTTCGGACAGATTAATACTCAAGGCTGACAGAACTTTCAAAGAAGCTGCGGCTGTGGGCCTCTCACAGACAAGGCGTCAGCAGCAGGCAAAAAAGGGCAAAAGACCAGGCTCGGTCTGACAAGGTGATTGGCTTCTTCCTGCATGGGCTGCACGTCAGGCCCCCGGAGCCTGGATCACGTGTGTGCGGGGTTTATGCTGGCTATGCGCCCCAATAAGCTATCAGCAAGACCAGCCTTATCATATTGTCACCAGGGTCCGCCCTTCAATCCAAGTACATAGTAGCAGCACACGTCAGAGCTAACAGCCTTCTGCTAACGAGCTCGAGCAAAATCGAAGGTACGTTCAAATGGTCTCAAAAGAGATGTCGATCGTTGTTTGGCGAACAGTGTTTCCTATTCGCAAGACAAAGGTTCTTGGGCTACGGTCGTGGCAAGACTACGTGACAGGATCCAAGTAGCTGCAGCAATGTTGAACATAAGATAGCTCTAGCGCCATCTGTTACAGACTCCAGTCATTTCCTAATTTCGCTTCTGAATCATTTCCACCACTGGAGCAGCGGGATTCGGATCCGAAAGGAACACAATACGTGCACAGGGAATGCGTGGTAGAGATTTCCAGAACTCCTTCTGTTCTGCAAGACGCGACGAGTGGAAGAATCCCCCCGCTCGACACATCTTTTGAGAAAGCCATCAACGAATGCTGGTCGTATAGTCGTCAGATGAGCTGTATGAGGTGCAGATCTCGGAGTCACAGCTTCTCCCCCACACGTCCCGCCTTGTTCGATCGAACCTCCCAGCCAACATCAACCATGATTGCCGATTCAGGCGGGGCTATAGCCCCAGCGAGTCCTCTGTAATCTCTATCCAAAGAATCCTGTTTGCTGCTTTTACCGGTGATGCAGTTGTGGGTGGTGGTGTTGTTCTCCAGTTCAGTGAGTGGATAGGAGTCATCGACTCTTTGAAATGTAGAGTTCTCCGATCGCTTCGAGCGCAACCGGGCCATGGCGCTTGAAAGGACGTTTGGCGTCCCAGGATCGGTCTTCATGTGGCCACCGATTTTTTTGAGGGCAGGTGGGAAAAGCGGCAAGCATGCAATGATGATGCCCAGCAGGGGCTCCAGAATTGTCACAATACCAATCTTCGCGAGACTGTAGGTGAAATCCTCGAGATTCAAGTTGATAGACAATACGAGACGGATGATGGTGATAGCGCATACGCTGCGGACATAGACGTCAGTTCCACTAAACCTGGAGACGTATACTGGGGCACATACACGAAGCCAAGAGCAAAGATGACTGTGAGCTCTAGTTTTCTCCGCGTAGCCATCTGCAGCCCCCAGACCATGGGCATCGGCAGAAGAACGATGGTCAGATCCATGGCTACGTTGCAACTGCTGAGAGCGACGATAGATGCGAAGATACTCCCGCAGACTCCTGGTAGAAGAGGGTCCCAGTATCTTGCAAGCGGGCGGCAAGTTAATACATCACTGATGACTATGCCAACACCAAAGGCTATGACGAGAATCAGAATTGCGTATGCGGCTCTCAGGAAGCTTTTGTTTGAGCGAAATAGTGTTATGTAGAAATGCACGATGGAGATCCTAATGGACGTGTTGGCCGCTGCCCACACAGCATCCGCGGCCAAAGATGCCTTGTTCAGAGAAAAGTAAGCATTGAAACAACCACAAGTGAAGACTCTCCTTCGCCCGTTCTTGACATACCTTCAAGATGTCCGGTATTCTTGTTGGATCTACGTACTCTATGTGCTGACTACTTCCGTAATTGGTTGTTGCTTCATATTGTCAGAGAAGGAACCCTTAGTAAGAAGGAAAGCTGACCTATATTCGAAATGATGACAAGGCTAGCTGTGAAAAGCTGAAACATCAGCCAGCCATCGACACAGTCGCCAGTGTCGATTTCCATACCCATGCAAGCACCACTGCATAGTCATTTATCGATAGACCGTGGCGCTGGATCTTCCTAGACCACAAACGGATGCCGACGGCGATGGCGGCAAGACCAAGGAAGATAGAATAGATGACAGGCTCCAGGATGCCAAGGGCATTGGCCTGCCTGGAACCGAGGCTTCTTTGATACATTGATCAATAGCGCAATTCAGAGTCAACGTCACGACACCTACTCTCGCAGCATGGGTTGCAAGGAAGAGGTCATGAAAGAATGAAAGAAAGAAAAAAGGTTGGGAGTCAAGACGACTCCAGGAACGAGATCTTCGGTATCAGGTGGGTGGGTTTCACTAATGAGACAGGCCATTGTAACGTCAGCCCACGCTAGCGAGATCGAGGATTTTGATACATTGACGTGACGGGAGGAGCAAGCACAGTGCGCTTGTGTTTCGTCACCGGTATCGAGTACAAGCAGGGCCGTTTGCGGGGATCTACATTCGGCACTGTTTTTGAGTCCCGAGATGCCCAAATGCGGTGCTACGAGTACGGAGGAGTGGCGCAGGATACCAGCCTAAAGTCTTGCTCACATCTAGCAGAAGCTAATTAGCCAAATCATGCACGGCGAAGTATTTCAGTACAGAAACGAAGAGATAGTACAGATAAGGTAGCTGAGAAAATTGTACCGTAGCCTTTATGCATACCGGGAGCGCCGAAAAGGACCCACAGGAGTAGCTTGCCAGGCGAAACACGGAGCGGGATTTCCATGGACTTTGGTGCATGCATCGTTTTAGTAGTCTGCAAGATTGATCACTCGATGTACTCTACATCTCATGTACTTGTGGTACTACCAATCCATGCATCGCATGCACGGTGATAAACATGACTGCATAAGTCTCGTCAGAGCCGTGCCAATGATCGCCAACGTCCCATGAATGCTCGACACGTGTCAGTACCGAACACTTGTAGTACTTTATCTTTATCTTTTTTTTTTCTTCTGAGGTAGGGCCCCGCCAAACTTCTGAAAACCTAAGATTTAGAAAGGCATCGCGTCACCTAAGTCCTGCAGGAATCGATGCACGATGACGAATTGTGTGAGTTTCTTCTTGAAGTGCCCGTCCTACCGCCCCGTCTTAGAAGTCTAAACCTGACCACTTCCGGCAATGGGCGACGGTAGATGTAACGCGTTCGACCGATATGGACACTATCAATCCATGCTTTCCCAATCCAGGCTACTTCTTCTCTTGCACTCGTCCCCTTTTGGTGTCGGAGCCATAAAAGGATGCAGGAAAGATGACGAATGCAAAAAGGGTACGCGTCGAATTCTTGAGCCTCACCGAGGCTCGAATGATCTCTGAAGCAGGAGATGTCATGTACAGTGGCAATCATAGATTTTCAGAGCTTTGTAGCAATGACCAAGAGGCTGGCTGTATTCCATGAGGCTTTTCACACCTGTAGGTGTAGCCTCATTTTCCTAAGTCCCACATTTAGTCCTTACGGATCTTGTCATGTCTCCCTAGCGTGTCCCAGCACCTTTTTATCCTCTAACCACGGTCTTTGTGTTGGCAGCGCTCAAATGCCTTCTGGAGCTTTCGCATCGCGGAAGAGCTGTAGAGAGGGTAAGTGCACCTCTGTGACCATGTCAGTCTCTAAGGTCCAAGCTCATCTGTGTCTGGAAAGCCAATGCACAGCGACCGTACCTTTATCAGAGAATGCTCCCTAGCCAGACGCCTCACAATCTTTTCCAGCTCTTTCCTTTCACACACTCTTGCCCCATAGCTCCTGCCCGCCAGTCTCAACGCGCTTTTGTTTGTCTCCCGCCTTCGATGTTCTGCTCTCCTTCCCAGTTTGCGACAGACCACAATCCCAGAGACACAGCCATATCCTGATGAGATCCAGGTCCAGGGGTCGACGCGAGTCGGCAACAGGATGCTAATCTCCAGAGGAGAGTTCAGGCCTTAGCGGTCTATGAGGACCAGCCTAAGAAACGTTGGATCGCTATCGGGAGCTATGGCTGAAGAGCTCTTCTTGATGCCATCTTGCAGCATCAAAGATTTCGTAGAGTGACTGTTGAGTCCGCGGAGAAGGTTGACCGGGTCCGGAACCGAATATTACGGCGCTAGCGTAATGGTTGATGCCTTACGTAATCGAGTCTTCCTGTGCTGGCTCAAGGCCTCAAGGAGGCATCTAAGCTGCAATCCCTTGCAAGAAAATCAAATCCTTGTTGATTCTCCCTAATTATCGCTCTGATCCTTCAATTCCTGGAGCCACCATCAACAACGCATACCCGGTAGCCTGAAGGAGGACCAGAACTCAGAATGGCACTCCATCCCACCACAGTCCTCACGCCTCTCCTAGCTCTTCTGTCCCTCTACGCAGCTCAAAAATCATATATCGCCATCACCAATCTGCAACAGTACGAAGAGCGAACGGAAAAGGCTGCAGAACACCTAGACAAGGCAAAGCATGATCTGTACAAGACTCGAGTCACCCAAGCTAGTGGGGCAGCCGCAGTACGTATCCCATTACCTTCTTGCTGGTCGTATCCTGCTTTCTCTTTCAATTTCTCTACATGAAGAGGTCCGTGCTTTCACAGTGTCAGAGATTTGTTACGGTTGCAGAAATCTCTCTGCGCAGTCTATGTCACCGAGGCCGACCGCTATCACAAATCCCTATGACTACGCTAACGCCGAGTGTTCTCATTCTTGCGCAGATAACTGTCTCTCTCATATGCGCAGTAACGCTCTTCTTCAAACCCAGTGCCTCGCCACTTTTAGAACTGGTCAATGTCGCTGCCACAGCCGCAGCGTACATGCATATCACGGGCTTCTGGAAGGCGAAGGCTGAGGTACCATTTGTCGGTGGCTTCAATGAGGGCATCAGGAAGAGCAATGATCTGAGGCGGCTGCTTGTTTGGTTGGGGGTAGGGTGGGCATTTACCGGGGCGGTGGGTGTCTTGTGGGGATGAGTGGGGGAGCCGTGTCAGCAGATAACTTTACTGCGTTTTCCCTTCTGCAAAAGACAAGGGTGGCATTGATCATCCTCGTTCAGGATTCTGATGTTTCAGTCTTATGTCTCAGACCCCGTCGGCGCTGCTAGCGTGGCAAGGCTCAGCAATCTATCGTTTAATCATAAAAGAGAAAACAAGAGAATAAGCAGCGCAGCTCATAGAAAGGAGATCTTATTTTCCTGATAGCCTAGCAGCCACGCTTCAACGTTAGGATAATATTCGCGCTCGCTTCTGTCTTTTTGAAGACCCTCAGCTGGGAATGCTCCCAGTCTTCCAACCTTTCCCCCTTTCAGTAGTCAATCCCAAGCGTCAATTAAAAGCACCAGCCATACAAAAGCCGATCATATCAAAGAGTAGAAACGCCATGTGCTACTACATCAACAGTGAGAACAGAGTCGTGACTTCGAACCTGGTTACAGACAAACTATCTCAAGCATCCAAAGAAGTGAAGATATACAAATGAACTGATTTAGACGATCCTACACGGAACGCGGATACCAGAGCCAAAAAACAAAAACCCAAGTAAAGTCAAGTCGAAGAGCAGCTATGTACACATAGAAGTATACCCGACTAGAGAAATGCAACAACCCTATTACAACAACTAGCACGAAAGCCAAGCTCCGGAATATTCCAATCATCATCTCCTGACTGGATTCAACTCACGGACCAGCTAACCTACTTATCCACAATCCCACCCGACACATCACCCACTCACAGCCCTTCACCGCTCACATCAGAAGGCAATAAGTCCACACCCAACATCGTCGCCAAGAACATCATCTTCAAAAATCCCCGCCGCCCTCACTCGGTTCAGGCCCCAGCTGACCAAAAAACCCCAGCCGGCCCGCACAAAAATATGCCGCGTTTCCCCCTGCACTGTAGGTACGAACGTGAGGGTGGTGTATTTGCATCTTATGCTTTATGACATGTGTCTCCGACCTGCCTTTCGGTTTTGGTTGATACCCTATTGTGAAATCATACTCTTCGACTGCTCTGCGCTCGTCCTAAGCTTTCCCTTTCCCTTTTTCCTTTTTGGTATCGGGCATATGCACAATCCACCCCTCTGCTGTACCCCTCAAAGGGCGTAAACAGCAGCCGCTCCCTACCCCTCCACCCCCTTTTACCCTTAACGAAGTCCCCCAGTACACAGCAAAACACTTCAGAAAGCTAAATGCGCACCGATCGAGGAACAAAACAAGGAAGCGAAGAGAACCAAAGTGACGACTAATATATCCACCAAACCCATCCTAAACCAGCAGCCTACAAAACCGCAGCTGGAAACCAGCCAAAAGCCCCTTACCAAACAGTCACATCAATCAAAAAGAGTCACTAACGTACGATACGGCAAGAACGACCTTGTGGTCGGTACGGTACAGCAAACCCTATCAAAAGGCCCCCCTCCTTAACAAACGTCCGCGAAAAGAGGGAAGGAGGGAGGGAGGAATGATGAGATAAATACAGGACGAGGACCCCCCGATTGCTATTATACTATCGCAATCCAATTACATTCCAATCGCTATTCGCCCCACCCACCACCATACAAAAGAAAAGAAAAATAAACGAGTGTGTGTTCGAACAAAAAGGCTCCGTCCGTCCGTCCAATCTAGATACCACCGCGACACCAACTCCAGCCCCAAGGCCCTCATCCCCAATCTCTGCGGGATAGATCGTCTTCGCTCGAACCCCACCCTCGAGCTTCTCTCTCACACCCCCATACACATCACCACCACCACCACCATCTAATACCGCAACTCGAGCTGCCAATCCTCGCTCTGCAGATCCAGACTCGTAACCTTGACATCGATCGCAACCTCGCTCTCCAAGCGCCTGACATCCTCATCCCGCAAGCGCCTCACCCCCCTGCCCCCTTCACCACCCGCACCACCGCCACCCCTACCCCCATTGCCATTACCACCATTACCACCACCCCTGCCCCCCCGGTCGCCACCACCACCGCCTTGACGCTGATGACCGTCGTCCTCGAAGACGCGGACGGCCATTTTGACGCGCTGGCGCTCGTCGTCGCTGAAGCCGTACTTCTGGACGACGCGCTTGATGAGCTCGTTGACGGTGAGGTCGCGGAGGAAGACGGCCCAGTAGTGGACTTCTGTTTCGGGGGCGCGGACGTAGATGCTTAGGGCTGGATCAGACGCGAGAGGGAGAGAGTTAGTTAGTGATTTTGGGATTTGAAGGGGGTGGAAAGGGAGGGGGGGGTGCGGGGTGTCGAAGGGAAAAGGGAACGTGTTTGATTTAAGATTGGATTTCTCTTACTTACCGGGTGAACGGTTAGGAGACGGAGTCCGCGCGCGCTGGTAGGAAGGGTCGACGTCGAGGACCTGGATCCAGCGCGCGGGTCTATTATTGACGAGGAAATTCTGGGACGCGCCGAGCTGGACGAGGATCGGAGCGGTGGGGCTGGTGGGCTGCTGTTGGACCGCGGGTGGTGGTTGTTGCTGCTGCTGCTGCTGTTGTACCTGTTGTTGTTCCTGCTGCATCATGTCGTAACCGGTGGGGCCGGGCAAGGGAGCCATGGGGAGGGTCAAGGGACCGGGATACGGCGGGTACGGGGCGTACTGCTGTGCGGGGTAGCCTTGGGAGACTGGGACGGGGGTCGCGGGGCCGATTGGCTCCCCTGGATTCGGCGGCCCCATGAGGGATTGGTAGAGGGCGGTTTGCCTGTGAGGAAGGTCAGCATCTCCTTTCGAAGATTCAAGATTAGGATGCAAGAAAGAAAGTTTGGGAAACCGAGCCAATTGCAGAAGAGGATACTTTGGCCTCCTTTGTCTCGAGTACACGTACCTCGCTGTAGATGCAGCCGGTCCGAGATCTCGCATGTGGACATCGACGGGTGGGGCTTCCCACGGGACCGGGTTCATGTTAGTCGGCGTGGTGGCGGACGGTGGCTCCGTCACGTATTGGAAAGGGAGTGGCGTCCTGGCTTGCATGACAGGACGGCCCACCCTTGGATCCACATATGCCGGCGACGGGTCTCGCCTAAGGCTGCATGAGACCCCGTGCACTGTACTGCCAGGGGGCGTATAACATACCACATTGGGGACAAGCCGGTCTGGTTCATCTCGAATATTGTGTCCTCCATTGATGGGGACTGGTGCTGCAAAGGTGGGTTACCGAATCCGGGGTGGCCGGTAAGACTTACAGAGGGGTCAGCATGGGACGAGATTAAATTGATACGGCAAGGGCAGAAAGCAGCACATACGATAACCCGGTCCGGAATTGCCCTTCCATGTCCTCATTGTAATAGGCGAGAGGACCCATCCACATGGGTACAGGTGTGTTGTTCCAAGGACTGGCGGTGGGTTGCTGAGGCACTTCGTCTGAAGATGTCCTCTCGTTGACACTAGACGCAGTCAGGGTCTGGTCTCTGAAGGTTTCAAACCCCCAGTGGGATAGAGTGTGAACTCCCTTACCGGCGTTGGGACATTTTGAAACTTTGGCTTTTGCGAGTGAAGCGGTTGGCAGAAGTATTTGACGACCCGAGCGGAGAGATATACTCCATAGACATTGCTTCCTCTCCTCTTTTATAGAAAGCAAGTAATCGGGCTTGCAGAAAAAGACGGAGCCTCGAGTTCCCTTCCCCGGTTGTCGATGAGATCAAGGAGTCCAAGTAACCGGTCATATACAGATTACTTCTTTGAGCAGTGACCACAGTCATCCAGGTTTTAAGAAGCGAAGATGAAAATCAGGAACGGCCAGGCATGTCGAGTACTTGAATCCCGGACCGTTGTCAGAACAGGCCGTTTCATTCTTCTCGGCAGCGTGTACACGTCTTAGCCGATGGGAAGAGACTTTGCTGATTTGAATCCCACGACACCCTTTTCGAGTGACTAGTATTTGTAGAGGAGAAGCCACATCATTTCCACATGGCTGTGGCGCACAGACGTAACGGGCATCGAGTCACAAGATGGTTGAAGGACATGTCACCTTATTCGGCTAGTCGGAGCTTGTCATGGAACTTGCAATTGACAAGAAAGCCCAATTGACTTTGGCGGGAGTGGAAGCCGATGGGATGTGTGTTTCGAGGGGTGGAGTTTGTGTGTGAGCAGTGTATGAAATAGGTTTGTATCAGCTCGCATGTATCTGCAGTCTGTCATTCTGTCACAGCTGAAGAAACCAACTTTCAAAAGCTTGTTGACGCGTCCACCCTTTCCGACACAGCATCCTTCCGATTCAGAGTAACGATACGCGCCAAAGTGGCGTGCATTCCCAGCTGCAAGAGTGACTGGACTCGTAGTGAAATGTCTGGTGTCGAGTCGAACACGTGAAAATGCCCGATAGGAGGTCGAATGTGGTACAATGGGGAACAGCGGGTACGCACAGCCACGATGTTTCGTTTTTCGATTTTCTCTTTGCAGAATACTGTGGCTCCTGTGGCTAGTTCAGAAAGGTTTAACGACCCGATCTAACTGTAAAAGGTAGTTATATGAGGCGCATTTGTGGCTATTGAGGCTATCCCCGAGGCTATAGGGCAGCAATACCCGCTAGCCCCTTTCCCTCACCCCTGCATTTCTCATAAAGTTCTAGAACGCCGCGTGGCTGTGCATCGCAATAAGAAGAAAAGAAAAAGAAAACAAACTAAAAACCTTCGACCATCGGACAACCTCGCTGCTGCCGATGTCACTGTGACTTCGGTCTCTCCTAGCGAGCGCACCGATACTTAATGTTAATCAATGAAATGATAAACGCGCGTTGACCATATGCATTGAGCGTATGCGTTGCGCTGCTGGCGTACTATCCCATCTCAAGTGTGGGACCTCTGTATGCTGTGGATAGTATGCCGGCAATGCATATGGTGGAAAATGCAACCAGATATGATTGATTGTCGCATGAAAAAGAAAAAGAAAATTTTGCAGGTGATGAATGAGAGTAGAGAGCATCGAAATGAAAGAGTAACCGATTCAAGTGTTCCAGGCAGTCGTAAAGGGTGTCTGTCTGTAAGTTATCTCCCCAAGTATCCGACCCAACGATACGTCTTCTTCGTTTGAACATGAAAGCAGGAAAACATCTACAAGACAATGATACTGTGCAGACATGATGCACGCAAGGGTATCAACACCAGCCATCTCCGCAACTTGATAACCCGTAATTCCAAAAGTTCGTTACCCATCACTCGGGATTCTTGCCAAGACATGTATCTTGGCGCATGTACATGCCTTTACGCCTCCGCCCCCTCAGCCTTCCTCCCGCGAATGGCAATCTCATATAAGTTCACGCAAATCCCCAAAAAGCTCCCACGACCATCCTATATACTAGATGCGAAACCTCGGAGCAGCATCTCCGGCAGGATGAAAGCAGAATCTATCGCGTTCTTGTCCTACGCTCCGCGTAAAGATGATGCGCAGCGCCGTAAATGGCATTAAAGTCAATGGGTAAAACAAAACACTCTGGGGAAGAGGCCATGGAGAGGTGTCCATGTCCGCGGAGATGTTCAAGGAAGTCTTAGAGGCTTTTACTCGGCAAGGAACACTGGCAAATAGGAGTCCCACCGAGCAGGCGCAGGTTTTGGTTGACATGGCAGAGCAGGCAGGTGAACATGAGCTCACCACAAGTACTCGTGTCGCTTGATCCACTTCCCCTCGAGGCTTATCCAATTGAGATAGCCCGTGCAACCGGGTACCTGCAAATCAGCCTGCAGCTACCTTGTAGACTTGCGAGCGTAGCGCTACTGTCATCGCGAGGGATCAGAGGGGTACAGCATATGTTTACACCACGAAGGAAAGCAAATGACTATGACGGTCGACACCTCGAGCATGGGGCTCATCCGACGGTGTGCCTTGAATCATAATAGCGGCTGTTGTACTGAGCCGAGACGTCGATGGAGGATTGCGGCAGGAGTGGAACATCCAAATCGTACAAGCATCGTAAAGAAGAGGCTTTGAGGGTTCTGGAAAGATGGCGGTGCTAATTGCTATTTCAGCTCGGTCGACCTTCCAGGGGTAAAATTGTCACAGCCACAGCTATCCGCTTCCGTCCCTCCTTCCATCCTTCCTTCTTGAAAACATGTTAGATCCGGCTAAGCTTTTCCGGGTATATCAGATAAGATCCAGGACCGTGCATCGAGATGCATTAGTCTGACCGGTGTTCTGGGCCTTGCCGCTGTAAAACAAGCTTTCTGGGGGATGTTTAGATCCCATCGTCCGAAAGCTGAGAAACGGAGGAGGGCAGTCCACCATCCTAGACATGTGTACTGTTGCAACTTTCCATCCTGTATTTCATGCCTGTGCCGAGCAGGTATGATGGAAGCGAAGACTCATCCAACATCCAAGCGCTGCCGCTCCTGCTTGGAAAACAAGAAAGCCTGAGCGTAAGTAGATTCGCTTCGTCGTTCAGATAAGGTGCCATGATCTGATCCCAAGAGGTCTGCAGTGTGTTCATATGAGCTGAGAATGATGGAGGGGCTTGAGCCTGTTATTTATCTAACACGACTGCCGAGGCACTAGCGCTGACCCGCTAACAGGGTGACGCGCGGCACCATCACTGTTGTGGAGTTGGAGCCGAACCGATCAATGTAACCGAGCATTCTTAAAAACATCATGCGTAGTATCAGATTTGCAGTTGGGATTGGAATGAGTGTAGTCGTCGGATACTCTGTATCACTGCACGCTGCAAGAAGCACCCTATCCATCCAAAGGCTCAAATGACCCTCTCCGCTCTGAGTCAATTTGCAGTCCATCTTGGCTCACCACATGCATACGTGCCGTACAGCATCGACCGTGTCGCCGTGTGATCAAGCTCTCACAATTAGTCGACTTCAGGCTATCAGCATCCCCCTCTCGTACTTCTAAACAATGTATAATGCCTGTCTCAAGCATTACACCTACACTCCGATGCGAACAGAGCGAGTACCCTACGCACGCGGAGCCTGTGATGTTACTGCCCGCCCGTTCATACGAAGATGCTAAAGACCGCGGGTCTGTCACAGTGCTTTATGATATGGTGTTATCGTGCTGGTAAGAATAATTGTCGATTCGTCTAAGTGCCTGTGGGACAAACATTTACTCTGCAAGCCTCACTAGCTAGCTTTATAGTCTGGATAAAATATTGAGTGGCTTGGGAGGCATCCTGAGATAGGCCTAGCTAGGCGTTACTGAAACCAACCTGAGACTGACTCACTCCAGCCACACTGACCCACTTCAATACTCGAAAGACACGGCTGAAAAGGCACTGCTCTCCGTCTACGACCTCTCACTCGACATGATGCGTAGGCAAATCTGTTGTCATAGCGCAAACTGTCATGCCTAGGACCTCATCCTCCATCTTCAAGACCCGTACTCCTCTGAGCTGTGATTCCGCTATGATTCAGGTAAGCTGCTCTGCAGAACTATCTATAACAGGATTTCATAGCGACCTACGATTGCTACCCAAACACGTACTTGCGGGATATACTCGTACCTCCCGAATAGGAGCTAGCTACCTGACAGAGCGAGGACACCAATAGAGTGTTTCACTTGGCCGGATGTCACTCGATCCATTGAAATCCTCGCCCTATCAGGTGAATCACTTCTGGAAATAATGAGTGACTGGCTGGATCCGGGCAAAAGTCTCAATCGTGAGTCCCCATGACGACAACTTCATCCATCGTGGCAGATACATACAAAGCGTCTAGACCATCGACCGCTGGCATCCGTCGTCACGGACAAACCAGCGAACCGAACAGCAACTCTGCAGCATCTTCTCCTAGGGTTCAGCCGGTCGCGCTTTCGCAATTTCGCTTCGTAGTAATACCGCATATCGTATCCTAAACGTGTCAACGCGGAGATAGGCATCATGGTCGTGAAGAAGCCCTACATGTACTGACTTATGACCGGTATATAAATCGTAAATCGAATCTATCTCTGTCAGAATCATAGCAATCCCTTGTCCTACACGCTTTCACCTCTAACTAGCTTCAACTTTACCCCAGGTCGACATCGAAACGATAACAGAACTCTCCACAGCACTAGGCACGATAGTGTGCATGTTCAGACCTCTGTTCGCTTGCTAGTCCGACATTGGAACCGCCCAACCACAAACACCTATCCCCAGCCATGGTTGTCAGCTGAACCGTTGATTTCACGAGAAGGCGAGAGCCTCAAAAGAATTCGACCTCTCTCAAGAATCCTTCAAGCCCCAAAGAAGAGTACCAGCAGCCTGACTGCTACGATCGCCAGGACCGCTTGAAATCCCCCCAACTGCATCTTACACAGCTTGCTTATTCCAGCCGCAGGACCTTCGATCGAAACCCCAGACGCAAGCTGACAGGGTAAAAGCTCTAATCGTCCGCCAAACCGGTGTAAACAAAATTCACCCTCATGCACGCCGCTCTGAACAATCCTCACGCCTCTTTGGCCCACAGCCGCAATCACCGACGCCTAGGAGCATCTGCAACCCGTTTTCGTTAGGCAAGGTACAAAGCGATATATTCTAGGAAAGCCAACTTACCCCTCGAAACCAAACCGTCTAGGTGCACGGAAACGAGCGTATAAAACGAGGGAGATGCAAACATAAAGAGGTCCACAACGTGGGGTACGGATAAATAACCTGCACTCCCCCATCCCATCCCCATACTCCGAATCCCACACCGCCCTAAGTTTCGCTCCCCCCCTTTTCCTCCATGCCCACGAGCGAACCACTCCACGCACCCTCAGGACCCCGCACGATTCGAGTCTATACGCCGCCCCCACTCCCGCCAGCGATCTCGAACGAAGCCCCTAGCCTGTTGGGAAGGGTCGCGCAGACCGTTGGTTGTCGGCACTGGGATAGGAGTTCGCAAGTGGGGTGAGTCAAAGCGTTCGAGGGGCGTAGCCACCCGCGCCGTCGTAGTCTCGGGTATTGAGCATTGGGATGAGGAGAGTGTGTGCATGCAGGGGAAGAAAAGGATGGGCTGGTGCTACCGTCAGGCCCGACTGACCTGTGGATATTTTAATATATAGAGCCATTCGAGCAACTGTGTGGTAGATGAAACTCACGTGCGCCGCAACCAAAGACGATCGCAAGGAGATGTCCCCAATGAAAGGGGGAAAAGGCCGTATATGTACAATGCAAGATAGCAAAAGCACACGTCAACGATCCCAACAGCCTCAAGCCAGCCTCAAAAGCGCAATCTCTCACGCCCGCACGCACGCAACCAGCAAACTGACCACATCCCTCCCCCACCTCATCATCCCCCTCTCCCCATGCCCCCTTTTCCCCGCCCCCCTCAAGGCGGCGTCTCATCCAACTCCGGGTTCAGATCCCCCGGACAATCGCCATTCTGTCCCTTGACGGGCGCCGGCAAGACGTACCTCTGGATCTTGCTCGAGACGACGTCGTAGAACTTGATTCCCGCGCCATCTTTTGCGCCGCCGACGGCGGAGCCCGAGGCGCAGGCGCAGAGGGCTGTGTGGGTGGAGGTGGAGACGTTAGCGTTGGCCTCTG
>NKYR01000034.1:0-17336 GCA_003184365.1 Evernia prunastri
CAGGTCCAGCAGTTCCGATCAGGGTTTGGCTGGAGAGGGGTTCGAACAGGGATAGCTACCGCACGAGAGGTTGCTGGGACTAGCGCCGTTGATGCTGCAGTGCTCCGTCGAGGGGAAGAGGCTGTTGCTCGGGGAGTCTCTTTCTCTTTTGATTTGACTTTGAGTTTCCAGTCCGCTCGCTGATTGTCGTCTAGGCGAAAGAGATAGTCTCGATATTCTTTCATAGTCGGGAAAGACTTGTCCATCAAATGATCTCTAAGACGGGAGGGGAGCTTTCTCTTCATTGATGAGATGATGTGACGATCATCAGGATTGTAGTGCAGGACTCCAATAATTCGGGAGAACGTATAGATGAAATCTCGGAAGGAGTCACTGCTTGCCATAGTGAGTTCATCAAATTCTCGTTCTGCCGTGACCTCACGGTGCTGATCCTCAAACAATCCAGACAGCTCATCAAGAAGTTCGTCAAGGGTACGATAGGGATCCTCTGCGCCCTTGCGTCGTCGATTGTATGTTATTTCGCCAGCCTTTCCGCCGATACGACTCAGCGTATAGATCAGTTTCTTTGACTCTGAGGATAATGGTCGGCATTGACATCGAGCTTCTCCATTATCTTGATATGCCACTCGTCCCACTTAGGGTCAACGCCGTCAGTAGACATAGGAGGATCAGGGCTCTTAGGTGACAGTCGTTCTTTCGTGACTTCTGGCTGAGACTGAGTTCGCTGTTTCTTCTTTAGATCCTTATTCTCTTGCTTCAATGCAAAGACTTCATCTTGAAGGTCTGTAAAGTCTTCTTCTCGGAGTTGTTGTACCTCTGTTTTCTTCTGTTCTCGTTCAAGCGCTAAGATCTTGGCTTGAATTTCTGTGTTAACCTTCTCATAGTGCCCGATAGCCAGGGCATAGCGATCAAGTTGCTCTGTATTGTGAATGCCAGCATCGCGTTGCTCACGGAGAGTTTGAATCATTTCTAGGACTGAGAGTACGTTGCTCTCTACGGACTGAGTTAGGTCCTCAGGGGAGTTGATATTCCATGGATCCAGGGTTGTATCGAAGTTCTCTCCGTCCTTTGGGATCACTGAAAGTCTTCGATCTTTGGTTTGTTTTAAGAGGCTGCTGGCTCCTTGTTGAATTTCCTTGAGAGACTCTTGCAGTTCTGTCATATCAAGTGGAGTAGCCTCGTTTACCGCGCTCAAATTTGCCATGTTGAGAGGAAGTTAGCTCTGAAAGTTTGTTTGTTGGGGGGGATTGGTTTGCACGAATGCTGGGGTGCTTGCACGTATGCAGCGAGACCTCCTCGTAAGGGGTTTTCCTTGTGGTCAACAAGTCCTAGCCACGAATGGTTCGTTTTGCCTGTAGGTAGGCCACACCCGAGTGTCCAATGATCTGCTATCGAAACAGCTTCACAACGGTCCCGTTTGACAATTTTATTTTACTGTTCGCTTGCCAGTACGAACGGAAGGGTGGATGATCTAGTTGTAGTGTCAGAACCGTGCCCAGAGTCAAGTCTAATGGGGGTAAATTGAATAAGACAACTAGATAAGGAGGAAATATGTACAGAAGAAGAGCGCTTAAATACTAGGAAGAATCCCCGCTAGCCTATGTGTCAATGGGAATGTGTCAATAACCAATAAACACTCTATGTGCTAGACACATAGCCATAAACACTCCCTATGTGCCTGACACCTAGGGTACGTCCGTAACAGCGGGGGTGACTTTCCCCTACCTCCGGGCAGGAGGGTGTGGGGGCTACCTTAGGTATCATAGGTGCATGGGTACCTTATCTACCTAAAGTAGGACCCTAATCGAAAGCTGGTATCGGATCAAGAAAGGCTACTAGTCACTAGCTTCGTAATCTATCTTTAGATAGCTACGGTGTCAGAACGGTTTCTTCTTAGCTACGGTATTTCTAGAGATACGTATTAAAATTTAACACCGTTTATTTTCAAAAACGTATTAAAAAAAGGACCGTCTATATACCGTTCCGATACCGTTTTTTGAACCTATAAACTTCCGCTAAGGTATATATCTACTACTAGTCATGTGATTTAAGGTTAAGCGAGACACTCGGAATCTTTGTCTACTCTCTTACATCAACGTCGCAAAGAAAAAAACTTCAAATTCGATCGATTCAGACGATTTTCTCGCGGGGGCGATGTTCACGGAAGGTCGAGGATGTGATGTGGGGGGGCGGGGGTAGTAGAGTGGAAGGCTGTGAAGGGCGGAAGGTTCAAGGCTGAACCCTGGAAATTTTGAATACACGCTAAGCTTACCGAAATACACGTTCTCATAGAGTAAATTGAACAGGTAGAAAACCGAAAACGTTTCGTAATCTAAACCATGTACAAATGGATCCCGTAATTACCACTATTCCAGATTATTAATCATGTGTGAACCATGTCTAAACCGTTTCTAAGAATCAGGTTTGGCCCATAAGGTAAGGTAGGTAGGTAGGTTAACCCTAACCCTGAGGTAGGTTAGGAGAAAATTGGCGGTCTCACCCTGACTAGAGTATGAATCATTATATTGTACCAGCGCCATTAGGAATCGAACCCAATACAATTCATTACCTCCGACCACACCTCTGGAGGAAACGGTGTTATTATGATAGTGTTGGAAATTCAGTGGCTTGGCCATATTAATTATGGAGTAAGGTAATTAGTTCACTTCGGGCGAGAATACCAAAAGATGAGAAAGCATGCGAGGAGAACGGCCCACTGAGTTGAACCATATTATGTGGAGTTGCAAGAAAAGTCTCTGCGCCTGAGGAGTATATATATGGCATCTTCTCCTACATATGTTTCTAGTCATGCTCAATAATAGATGTCAATTCTAGCAAAACAAGTCTTCCTGACAAAGTCCTATACGCATTCGCCCGGAGGTTCGCCCTTTCGAACATGTCTACCTTGTGTCTCCTACCCAATGAGTTACTCCTTCTCATCATTGAAGAGACACGGCCAGAGGGCATGTGGAGCTTCGTAAGGTGCTGCAAGAAGACCTGGAACCTAGGTACAAGGGCGTTAAAGGAGCATCAACAGGATTTGCAGCGCTATCGGAGGCTGATATTTGAGGCCTCGGACCATGATCCGAGATCTTATCGCGGGATGTCCTGGGGGCGCAAGATAGGGGCGCAACGCAAGATTCGCTTATTTTACCTCCTTACCCAAATAAGTATGGTAACCCCACCAAAATTAGGGTAGCTGGGTAGGATATCTACAATATGATGTCGCAAACACGTCGCAATCACTCCATAAGGCCTATATGTAAAAATTTCTGGATGTATGACGTAATGAGTAGTTACTTCATGCTTATTCCTTGCTCCCAACGAGTTCCCCTAGCAAATAGCCCGCCTCTAGAATACGTCGCTGCTGAGACTCCCTCTCATCGACATCCTCACTGGGTATCAGATTCGACTTAGACTTCTTCTTATTGGGCTGCATAGCAGGCTGGAGTGTAGCATTCAACGTAGGTCCTCGGGATCTTTTCTGCGAGAGACCTTTCTCTTGCTCCCACGCATTCTTTTCCTTGATTTGACGGCCTGAACTAGACTTCATAAGTACTGGTGGAGCGGAGGAGGAAGGCGGAGCAGTAGAGAACGTAGGCACACTGTTCTTGCTCCCTTTGGGCCGACCGCGAGGTTTCTGAGACTGTAGAACTGGCTGGGGAGGCTGTAGGAGTGGCTGAGTAGTTGGAGGAGCTAGCTGAACAGTAGGAGAGGACGGGGAAGGACGGGGAGGGGGGCGGAAGGCTGGTGGGGGTGGAATTTGATAGATAGGCTTTGATACCTGCTTCTCCTGCTTCTCTCGCCGTCGGGCCTCCTTTTCAGAGACCTCTGTAGCAAGTAACTTGCGCGCATTAGCCTTATCATGCTTTTTCCTCTCCTGCAGAGCTAACCAAGCTGCCTGCTTAGTAGGAGGGGGGGCTGGGAGGGGGGGATGCGATCGATTGCACGTTGAAGGATAGGATGGAGGTCTTCTTCAAGGTAGGGATGGGGGACCCAGGTAGGCGTTGCGGCCGCGCTGGGAGGGCCGTTGACGGCGACGGTGAGGTCTGTAAGAAGGGAGGGAGGTGCGTCTATGGTGGGATCTATGGTGGGATCCATGGTTGCGATTGTTGTGGGGGGGTTGTGGATATTTGGTTGACTTGGTGTGGGATTGATTAGACTATTTGAATGATGCAATTGGGACTATCGGTGTGTGTTACCAAGGTACTTAAATTTTGGTGGGGCTACCATACTAATTTAAGTTAGTGGATAAAATTAAGCGAATCTTGCGTTGCGCCCCTATCTTGCGCCCCCAGGACATCCCGATCTTATCGCAACTCGTATGCATACCTTTCCGCATTCATGCTCAAACCTCGCCGTGCTCTTTACGCCACACGCTTCAGTGTCAACAGGTCCATTCATGATACGTTAGGATTTCACAAGAAAGATTTGGTCCCGATCGATGGCATGTGCGATCTTTTCTACAAAAGCATTGGATTGCTATATATTCAGAGCGATGAAGCTGGAACATGGGTAGAAAAAATTCGCCGTGGCGGCATGAACGCGGTCGTCTGTCTATTTTTGACTCTTCTACCGAACGTGGAGGAGCTTTCTCTTGACCACTCCAGTACCAAGGTATATGCGGATCTTATCTACGAAATCTCGAAAGCGAACCGGTCACCTTGTCGTACGACCCCTGCCTCGGCCTCTGAACAAGCTCGCTTGTGTCAGCATCAGCGGTCACCACGGCGAGGAGGAGAAAATCGGCGTATTTGAGGCATGCATGACACTACCTTCGCTGCGCAAGCTACAGGGCAGGGGGTTTAGAGGTCGATTCGACAAATGGCCATCAGAAGAAGACTTCCCACTCGAATCGAACGTAACCGAAGTCATCTTTTATGGAAGCATCATCACGGCTGAGAGTTTCACCAGACTTTTTACGAAGATCAAAAGCCTCCAGCGTTTTATGTACAACTTGCAGCACCTGGTCCCACCAAGCCGGACGGTAGGCGATTATACTCTTACGGGTCTCATAGAGGCTCTTGAGCAACACGCAGCGCATACGCTCACGCACCTTGACCTCTCTTTGGAAAAAGACTGCGCGACCGCCGTGGAACATTTCATTGGCTCCCTGCGGCACTTCCAGACGCTCAAACACGTGCGAGTACAGAGTGACTTGCTCATGGATTATGACAACTACTCCAGCCATCGCTGGAATCCGCATGTTGACCTCCTTCCATTGCTTCCGGCTTCCATCGAGACGCTCCACCTCTACCATCCGGTAGACCGAAACGTGAGGTATACTATGGGTGAATTGGGGAAAAAGAAGAAAGACTGCCTTCCGAACCTGACGAAGATCACTTGTGGGAGAGAGTTTCCAATGACGGAGGAGCTGGAGGATTCGATCGTCAACGCTGGAATAGATTTGGTATTTCTCTAGACTTGACAGAGAGTAGCTGAGATCTCGCCCATTATACCTAGGGTATATTTGGGGGAATGCAGGTCCTATCTGTCCGATCAGAGGTCAAATCTTCACGGATGACTTCTCGGTTGTACACGATGGATGTCGCTCTTGGTGCTAGGAACCCTAGCATCGCATCGATTCTATTAATTCGGACTCTTCATATGTAATTAGAAAACCAAGGCCGCCGAACCACTTCCCCCGTTCAAAATCTTCCTGCGTAGATGTAGTAGATGAAGGCGGGGAACCAAAGACAAAGAAAATTGTCATACTAAATCAGTGACTGCAACGCCGCCGCCCCCGCCAACAGTCCCAATACAGTGGGCGCTTCTTCGTTCCCAGCACCCCTTACCGCTTTGCAATGACTGGCACATGCAGAAGTGGAGTATGCTCAGTGTGTCTGCGTTTGGCATCCACTAAGTGGTTAGTGCGCAAATCTGAGTTCCGGGAAGCCTTCAAGAGCCAAGGCTTAAGCGTTGTTCACGGAGTCTTTAGCTGCACTTTTGGGCCGATTACTCCTTTTTGCAGAACCTTTGGCGGGTGCTCCGAGCAGGAACGTCAGGGAAATCAAAAATTTGGCGAGAGAGTAGGGCAGAGGCAAAATGTCGCAAAAATCGTAGATTTCAGACCCATATACAATAACATCCACATCTGTTTATAGTCTACAATTAGATGCGTTGAAATCTCCGTACTTGATTCTATATTTTGTATAATTTGTATATAAAGTACAATATTAATACACGTTGTGTAAGATGTTCAAATTTGAGATATTTTGTTTACTTTTTTGATTTTCGCGCGAAAACTCCATGAAAATATGAATTCTCTCTTCTACAACGTGTAATAAAGCTATACTTTGTATACAATTAATATAGAATAGATAATCAAATACGAATATTTCAACGCATCTAATTGTAGACTATAAACAGATATAATTGTTATTGTATACGTACTTCAAGTTCAAATTTATCAAATTCTTGTTTACTTTCTTCAGCCCTATTTCGGAGATTTTGAAAATTTCTCAAATTTCAGCTTTGTTATGTACAATCAATAATAACGCTATGTGATATATATCAAGCTGTTATCTAAGAGTATCAAATATGCTCTTTCACTTGCAGCTTAATAGAAATTTAGAATCGTTGTGGTTGTCTTTGTATAAGAGGATCTTTGATATTTCGCGACTTTTTCCACTCCGGCCAAAAAAAAACGATGGGGCCTGTCAACTTGGAGCACCCGCCAAGGGTTCTGCAAAAAGGAGTATCGCAACCAACATTTTTTGATGCAGCAGTGAGTCATCGCAGCATTTTCATCTAAAGGTAAGGTAGGAAGGATTTGCAGCAGGTCGCTCTGCGTTCTCAACGGCGTTGATCGAATGATTCATGTAATTGTTAATTGCTTTATAACCAATGAATGTCCAGCCTACTGAGAACGACGTCTGGTTGACTAATTAACTAGAGCACCTGCTCGAGGTATTGTTTCAATTTAACGCGCTCTTCCTATATACGCATATATATACATATACATACAAATACCGCCCATTGACCCACCACCCCACCAAACAAACAATGGCACCCCACTCCACCTCCGACCCAACCCTCGACCCGCACGCCCCCATCCCCAGCTACGGCTTCCAACCCTCCGCCACCCAAACCCACTCCCCCCAGAAATCCACCCCCGCCCTCCTCCACCGCTCCCTCGCCCACCACCCCGCGACCGTAACGCACGCCTCGGGTATCCACCTCACCCTCTCGACCGGCCGCACCGTCCTCGACGCCTGCGGCGGCGCCGCCGTCGCCTGCATTGGCCACAACGACCCGGACGTCCTCGCCGCGGCGCTGCGGCAGATGCGCACCGTGAGCTACGTGCACACGGGCGCGTACACGACGGCCGCGGCCGAGGAGCTCGCCGCCGCGATTTTGGACGGGAATCCCTACGGGCTCGAGAAGGCGTTTTTCGTCAGCAGCGGTAGCGAGGCGATGGATGCGGCGATGAAGCTCGCAAGGCAGTTCTTCTACGAGAGGGGTTGTGTGGGGCGGAGGAATTTCGTGGCGAGGAGGCAGAGCTATCACGGCGCGACGGTGGGCGCGATGTCTCTGTCGAGTAATCTACCCCGGAAGGTACCGTATGAGCCGCTCCTGTTGAAGAATGTCAGCCACGTCAGCCCCGCGTATGCGTACCGGTATCAGCTCGCGGACGACTCGGAGGCGCAGTACGTTGCGCGCCTCGGCCGGGAACTCGACGACGAATTCCAGCGTCTGGGGCCCGAGACCGTCGTCGCGTTCGTCGCCGAACCGATCGTCGGCGCTACGTCCGGGTGCGTACCGGCTCCCCCGGGCTATTTCCGCTCCGTGAGGGAGGTTTGCGATCGATATGGCATTCTGCTGATCCTGGATGAGGTGATGTGCGGCATGGGACGCTCGGGGGCTTACTTCGCCTTCGAGCACGAGGGCGTCGTGCCTGATATCATGACGATAGGCAAAGGATTGGGGGGCGGGTACGCGCCCATTGCGGGTGTGCTGGTGAGTGAGAAGGTCGTCGACGGACTGAGGGATGGGACCGGCATGTTCAATCACGGGCACACGTATCAAGCTCACCCGCTGAGTTGCGCGAGTGCGCTGGCTGTGCAGCAGATCATCAAGAGGGATGATCTGGTCGAGCGGTGCGCAAGCATGGGCCGTCTCCTCGAGCGGGAGCTACGTATCGCTCTGGAGAGCAAGAAGTACGTAGGCAATATCAGGGGCCGGGGCCTCTTCTGGGGCATCGAGTTCGTGCAGGATAAGGACTGGAAGCGGAGCTTTGAGCCCAAGGTTGAGTTCGGGTATAGGGTGCAGCGGAAGGCTTTTGATCTGGGAGTGGCTATCTATCCTGGGGCAGCGACTGTAGACGGAGTGAATGGTGATCATGTATTGATTGCTCCGCCGTACACGGTTACAGAAATGGATGTGAGGTATATTGTGCGGATTGTCAAGGAGGCTTATGAGGCTGTAGAACGGGAGATTTCTGTAGAACATTGAGATAAGTATCGAGACAAATAGTTGAGATTGTTGAAATAGAGGACACGGCGATTATAGGTTCGAGCGGACCGCTGCCCCCTCCTTTCTGGGGAAGAAATGGTCAAGCAGTCTTGAAGGCTGTCGGTCACAATGAAACCCCATGAGAGCGCATGCAGATTCGATGCAAGGTCTAATTACATTCGAGTCGAATCGCCTACTTCTCGGGACGATGATCGCATGGAGTTATTCCCTCAGACCCTGTACCCTTTGAACTGATGCGTTGATTTCCATCGATTTGAACCACGGGAAGCACGGAGAGATATCAATCCTTGTGAGGTCTAGGAGCTCTACTCTTTGCCACTGTATCCAGAGCACCCGCTGCCTTCGTAAAGAAGATATCACCAGGGCCCATCCTCGTGTTGTACTTCGGGCCACCTCCGTACTCGAAGATGAAATTCATCGGGAACCCATGATCGAAAGGCGCAGCACCCTCGATCTCATCCACCTCGTCATCGCTGAGTTCAATGCCCAGAGCCTCGATGTTGCTTTTCAAGTGCTCTATCTTGCGTCCACCGACTATTGGGAAGACATAGGGTGACTTGTGCCTCACATAAGCCAATGCAATGCTGGTGATCAAGGTTTCCTTTTCCTTCGCAAGCTTGTCCAGAACCGCGGAGACTTTCTTCGCATTCTCGGACTGCCCGCCTATCTTGCGACCATCCTCTTTCTTCTCGTACTCTTCGGGGCTCATGAAAGCACCGCGGCCGAGGGCGCCCCACGGAGCCAAAGCCATCCCTTCGGACTCGCACATGGGAATGATGTCACGCTCAAAGTCACGGACCGCAGCGCTCCAGTGGCCTTGGTAGACAGCGAATTGAGTGAGGCCTTGTTGGCGAGCGTACTCGTTTGCCTTGCTGACGATCCAGGCAGGCGTGTCGCTGATGCCTAGATAGAGCACTTTGCCGGAAGCGACAACGTGATGCAGGGAATTCATGACTTCGGGGATCGAAGTGGTGAAGTCCCACCAATGGATGTAAAGCAAATCGATATAGCTGGTCTGGAGTTTCTTCAGACTAGCCTCCAGCGAGACCCGCAAGCTCTTTGAGTGGTTACCCGTGTAGTTAGACTTGATAGTCACCTGGCCAGATGGATAAACTGACGTGAACTTGGTAGCGAGGACGATTTGGTCCCGATTCTGACGTGACTCCATCCACTCGCCAAGCCATTTTTCCGTCTCTTCGGCTTGGTAGTTGTTCGATGTGTCGATAAAGTTGCCCCCATTCTCGAAGAAGTAGTCAAGCATCTCAAATGAGGTCTCCTTACTGCATTCCCCCAACATTCCAGACCATGCGTCGCCGAAGTTCATCGCACCGAGACATAGTGGGCTTACTCGCACACCTGCTGTGGGAGCAAGGACTCGTTGATAGCCGAGAAGACTCTTGGGCTTCGTAGCAGGCTGGAAAGCCATCGCGATTCAATCCCTGCGATGATTCTTCTATGTCGAACTACTAAAGAGATGAAGGCAGGTGGACATGCTTTTATAAGTACTTCGTCGACCACAAGTCTTGGCTTTAGTATCTCCGATATGTCCTATTTCCGAGCCCGGAGTATGGGAATAGAGATCATCATGACATTGCACAATGTTATTTCAGTGATTGATAAGCAGGTCGGCAACCATACGAGCGTTTAGTATAAAGTATATAAATCCAGCATATGGTGATCACACCGCAACCAGCAGCAAAATTTGATTATCATCCCGGTCAACAGCCACCCAAATCCGGAATCATAACTCAAGTATCTACAAACCATCAGAGCAAACATCTAGAGCCCCCAACACTGCCGCCTCGAATATGTGAAGAGAATCACAGCTTGCTCGTCGACTTGGAATCTTCTTGTTGCAAACGTACCAAACCCTTAACACCTGCGTCAACCAATCTGGCACATCAATGCATAAGAGGAAGCGATTGCTGCAATACTTACCTCCTGGACACAAGAAGCCACTAGTCTCCCCCCATTATTCCAAATCCTCTGCGTCACCAGTCCCCTCCCCTCACCCGACCACGGTGTCTCCATCTCGGTAAACATCCACTCATCGGCCTTGACTTCCCTCGGCCGATGGAAGTATATTGTATGGTCCAAGCTTACCATCATGCCAATTGAGCGTTTGGGTGTTACGAATGTATTCTTGGACGTTTGTAGGATTTCCGATATGGTCTGCCGTTTTGAAGAGGGGCTATCCTGATCTTGTGGGAAAGTCCTGTTGTAGAGAACATGGTTCTCGCGTATGAGACCATGAGCCCGGGAGACCGTACCAATAAACCAGCTGTCGGACATGTACGCGAGGGCGGAGAGGTGGGCGTGCTGCCCACCGGATGGGGAGATGGAGCCGCGGCATTGAATCCAAGCTTGTGGTTTACGGTAGTGCGGGTAGGTTGAACTATCTGGCGGATTTTCATCAGCTTTGCTTTCCCGTATCTCGAATCGAGGCCAAGCAAGGCAAATACCCACTGTTACTTATGCCCAGTCTTTTTGAGACGAAAGGACCTTCCGCCTCCACTCCGTTACGTGCATTTTCGTTCTCATCAGAATCCTTTTCTTCCTGCAGCATCTGCTCCAGCCCCTCCTTGACGCCCTCAGGCATATCCCAGCCATGATCGACCGTTGTTTTCCCACCGCTACCCTCACGCATGAAGCTCAATGTCGTCGTGAAAATACACTTCCCCCTCTGCCTAGCTTGCACTGTCCTTGTGACGAAACTTCGCCCTTCTCTTACTCTTTCTACGTGGTACAATATCGGTATTGTCGAGTCCCCCGCGAGTACGAAGTAGCAATGCATGCTATGAATGAGAAAAACTGCGTTGTCGTTTGCTGGAGAAGGAGGTGGGACGGTATGTTGCGCCGCAGCGAGGCATTGAGCTATGACAGCGCCACCATAGACTCCACGAGCGCCTGGCGGGTGCCATAACTCACTGATCGTGTTGTGTCAGCGCATACAAGGGACGCGCGCGCAGCAGGGGAGCATAACAGTATTACCGAGCATTGGTGAAGATGTCCTATATAGAATTGATCAGCATCAATACAGCGATGAAAAATATAGGTACCGACTGGGCCAATGTCCCTGAGGCTTATGAGCTCAAGGACATTCTCCATCGCGGACTTTGAGTTGTCCGCTGGAGGCGGTCTTATGAGCGTTGGACTAGGCATTGTGGGCGGCGCTGTCGTTATAGAGTTCGCACAAAAAGGTAGTCGATTGCGCGATTCAATGTTTATGTGGAAGCAGAAGATACTCTGCCGTCATGGCCTTTAATACCACTTCGGCCATCCCGTCTCGGAGAGAAACGCGGTTGTAAACGATGCCGAGGCAAAAGATTACTCGTACTTTAGATTCACTAATTCCATGGTCCGTGCTAGTACCAAAAGCGTGCTAGTGCCCACATCGCCGCTAAGCGAAAGTCGAATTGCCCTCAACCACACTCTCAGGTTTGAAGCAACTTAAAGATATCAAGAACAGTCGCCCAGTATGTCTGATACCGCAGAGGTCGAGGTTGAGAACCCTAGTGGGTACATGGTCCTGCCCAAAGATGTCACTGAAGAGATTGGCTCGATCAAGCTCTTCAACAAATGGTCTTACGAGGACGTCGAAGTCCGAGACATCTCGTTGACGTGAGTACTCCGACTGGCGTCTGGAGCTTGCAAGCGCAGAGGACGGCGGGAGCTCCGCTGTGGGCTTGACCGACCTTCCCTTGCGACTGTAGCTTGGAGAGACTGGCAGGCAAGAGCTTTGGCTGACGATCTTCTCCCACAGTGACTACATCCAAATCCGCTCCCCCGTCTACATCTCGCACTCTGCCGGCCGCTATGCCATCAAGCGCTTCCGCAAGGCCAACTGCCCCATCATCGAGCGCCTCACCAACTCACTCATGATGAACGGCCGCAACAACGGCAAGAAGCTTATGGCTGTCCGCATCGTTGCGCACGCCTTTGAGATTGTGAGCCCCTCCTCTCTTCCACCTCCAGAGATCCACATTGGATTTTCGATCATATCAGTGAATGCGACTAACGCCCGTGCTCTTCCAGATCCACATAATGACTGACCAAAACCCCATCCAAGTCGCCGTCGACGCCATCGTCAACTGCGGCCCTCGCGAAGACTCCACCCGTATCGGCTCAGCGGGTACCGTCCGCCGCCAAGCAGTCGATGTCTCCCCCCTGCGCCGCGTGAACCAAGCCATCGCCCTCCTTACAATCGGTGCCCGCGAGGCGGCTTTCCGGAACGTCAAGAGCGTCGCTGAGTGTCTGGCCGAGGAGTTGATCAATGCAGCGAAGGGAAGCAGCAATAGCTATGCGATCAAGAAGAAGGATGAGTTGGAGCGGGTGGCGAAGAGTAACCGGTAGATATTACTGTTGGGTGCACGGAGGGGTGCGGGATATATGCTGGGCGCCCGCCTTTACTGGGACAAAGAGCATGCACGGAGTATCCAAGAGAATACCATGTTGCAAGAGCGTATGATGCTGCTTTTAAAAGATCAATGTCAACGATTCAAATGCCAATGTTGTCATTTATCCCAATCGAACGTTTCTCTTGAAGTCGGGTGGGTCCTAGCGTTTCTATCCTGCGCTACACGCTTAAAAACTCGAAACTCCACAAAACATAGCAGTCATATCACTCTCACCTTCCCACGGCCTCCACGTCGCATACCAATCTACCAACTCAGCCACGATACATCTCACAGTATGTGCCAACCAGACAATGCGAGCATCCATTAACCGCAGCTCATGTCAAACCCATCTCTGTCCATTCGCACCGAACCACGCTCTATGAACCCGATACCGCCTCAACAATCCCCCCACACCGTGCATGTAGTAGCTATGCCTCCCCTCCCCCTTCCCCTCCCACCCACTCACGACTCCACCCTCCAAGCCGCGCGAAAGCTGACCAAGGGGCTCGACCGTGCAGAGGGTACCCTATCCCTCGCAAACACTGCCAACACAAAGAAGCCACCCCCCCCCCCCCCCCCCAAAACGATCCACGACGTAGGGCCGAGGTGTAAGCAAGCAAGAGGGGAGCCATTATCGCAGCTGCGCGAGCATGGAGATGGCAAAGTCCGCCGAGCATGTCGATGGATGGGTGGGTGAGGTAAGGTATAAAGTCGCCTTGGTTGCTATCGTTGATGCGTTTCGACAGGTGACGACGCGCGGTACCTTGCCTTGCCTGCCTTGCTTGCAAGAAGAAGAGCCAGTTGTCTCGAGCTCCTGTGCCTTTTCACCTTTCTGCCACTTTCACAATTTGAAAGAGGACAAGGCAATGGTATGTCATTCACGCCCGGTGGGATTTCAGGACGCCCGATGGTCGTGGACCATTTAACGCGCTACTGGTCCGGACTGGTCTCACGATTTCTTCATTGATTTTTGTAAGCATGTCTGGTCAAAAGTTCTACAGCATGAGAAATCGTTCCATCTTCCTGAGAACATTGTCCTTTTCATCCAACTCTGGATCTGTTTGCCGAACGTATACCCGTCAGTGAGCTCGGAAAGTGTCGTGCGAATGTTTGTTCGTGGGAGCCCCTAGAGATAAGAACCTATTCAATTATTGATAGCTAGTCTATCTACCTTCCGTCTATGAACGTCGCTCCCAGGTATTTCTTACACACAAGCTAGGGGAGACAAAAGATCACCAGCCTCAGTGCTTTCCCGCGTGTCTCGTCTGACTCGCTATCCGGGCATTAACAATGTCTTGACGGATTCTGGAGAGGTCCAAAACCTCCGCATTGCTGTCAATGGCTGCTACCGACCTCTCATACACGCAGCGATCGCACTCACACACCTTGCCGATGTATGTCAAGATTTTCCGACGCCTCTCTGCTTCCTGGAGCCACGGCGCAGTATACGATATGCAGATCTCTTCGCCTTTCTTGATATCCCGCATAGCTACAACTTCGATCGCTCCTCCCACGTCGATGCTGTGCCACGTCGTCGCCGGATAGCAGATGTGATTAAGCATGCTGAACAGCGGTTTGATACCGCTGTATCTCCGGTTACCAAAATTCTCACCCCGCTTGTTGTTCTCGATACGCACAAATAAGGTCTGCAAGGCCCAGGAGTCGAAACGCATGTCGGTGAAGATGTCGACACCCAGAAACTGCAAGATCTTGGTGGGGGCGATGATGTTGTCAAAGAGCTTAAAGAACGACAAGGTCGGTTTCTGGTAGTCTGCATTCAACGTCCCAACACAGGCGACTTTCAATGGTTTCGCATTGTGCTGTATGGCTGTGGCCAGGACTTTTACCATAAGCAGAGGTATCATCTTGTTGGTCACGACGTCGGCATCTTTGCATGCGGCATAAAGCCAGCTCAAATCCTTTCCGCACAAGATCCTATGGTATGCACTCAGAGCTTCGGCTTTGCAAGACTCAGTGCAGAATCTGGCTTTGCAGCAGTCAACAGCGACATTGCTTCCATACAAAGGTTGGCAGCAGGCGGAACAGTCGGAATCGTCGATAGTGTTGAAGGACGCATAGATGGATTTGTCCAGCAGAATCTGCTCGCCTTTGTCGATATCGTCTGTTGCAAAGACGCCATAGTTGCCATCCGTTGTGTCTCCGAGACCACTTGGAGCAATCTCTGCCTTTTTCGCCGCAGACTTGAACCTGGCTTTGAGCTTCTTGATTGCCTTAGTACCTCTGGTGAATTCTTCAGGAACGATCCAGGGGTATGCGACGCGGTCCACTCGACCACGGCTCATAGTCTTCTGGACAGGCGCGGTGTCTTGGCCTTTGGCTTCATAGTCCTTCATCAGCTTCTCTAAGTCAAGCTTCAGCTCCTCTAAGTCGAGCGTCACCTTCGCCAGAAGTCTTTGAAACATCGAGTTTGACGGGTATTTTTCCAGGGCATATCCCAGCACAGTGGCTGCATCGTACCAAGCTCGGATGGACATCAGTCCTTGAGCCATAACGAGCCAAGCCCTCTCTTCTGTGACGTTGATCTCGTCTCGGATTTCTGCAAATTCGAAGTCTCTCTGTTGACTCTTGGATGCGATAGCTTCAATGACCTTGCTGGTCAAGCCTCCACTACCTCCCTTCCAGGCCAAATAGGTTTCCATGGACATTCCTTGACACAGAAGACGGCATCTGTAAGCGTCTGCAGCGGCGAGTTCACCGTAGCCCAGGGTCAAGAATGTTCCTGCGCGCCCGACCCACGCATGAGGAAGATATGGCGAGAGACGAATTTCCCGATGGTCGTAGATGAGGCCTTTCTTTGCTTCTGGTGATACCGATGAGGGCAGCTCCTGGTCAATGTCAGAGGCAGAAATGTTGCACGATAACAGCAGAAGGACTACTTACGACTGATGCCATCAGGAATTCTTTCACTGTGGTAGTTGGCTTCCAAGGCTCGGCCAAAGCCGAGGATCCAAGGAGACGTCTGAGCTGAGGTTGATGATTAGGCTCGTCGGCCACCACAGCATCCAAGTCCTCAGGTACAGTCCAGTTGTCTTGGCCACCTACGCCCTTTCAACGTCTTTTTCTGAGATTCTGGACGAATAAGGATAGCAAGTACCTATGACTCGCTCGGCGTCCTCCAGCAGAGCTTTGGATAAATCGGCTGCCATCCTCAAAGTTCTGATGATGGGTAGTTGATAGCTGGGTTGAACAGATTTGTCGTAAAGGAGGACGAGGCGGATAGGAGACCAGTGAATGACAAGGTCGGGAAAAGCTATTGATGTGGGGAAGAGAAGAGTAAATTCAAATGAAACAATTTTTGATGAAAGTCGCAAGTGTGTCTTCAAATGCCTTCGAAAGTTCTACTTGGAAACCAATGGCGGCTTAAAACTGCTGAGAACTAATATTCGAAACGCATGGCTGACTGTCAAAGCATACCTCGATCGAAGAAAGCCAACTGTGGACTTTAAAGTATGTCTCGATGGGCGTGAGGGCGACGGGATTGTGTCCGTTACTCTGAGATAGAAAACAAAAGATTTGAGCTAAACGTAAAGACCAACTCCTTCGCTCTTTCCCCAACGCGCTAGCTGCACCTCCGAGACCACGGAGATGTTACTCGTCTCAGTGAGTCCTTGGCTGTACGACATGGCATGCGTCCTTCGATATGGTCAGCTTTCTACATCCTCAGATATAATCAGCAACACACTGGATCGAGCCAGACTTTGCACACTGCGTGTTGCAGAGAAATTAGAGGCGTCGTACCATTTTGGGTATTGACCGTCGTTCTTTCCAGAAATAACGGAAACAAGATCTTTGTTTACTCGCTTAATAAGCAATGTCTGTCCATCATCATTCCGTGGCAATTGTAGATGCCGAGAAGTGTGATACACTGATCGTCGACCTACAAAAACACTCTTCACCTCACTATAAAATGCTTTGACATCAATACGAGATAATATGTAGACAAGTGTAAGTACGCACGTATATCATCCTCTTTCTTTTCTCAAAAGGAGACCTTCTATCAAATTCTATAGACTTCACAATACGTCTTCAATGATAAGTGACAAGAACGTAATTCGTTCTACTATCGTTCTCGTTACTAAGTGTTGAAAATATATTCACACCCTTGAAGCACACCCGATATATAAAAAAACTCTTTACCTTACCATAGGATACTTCAACATCGACATGAAAGCTTTTGATAATATATAAATAAATATGAGAACGTACGTATGTTATTCCATTTCTTTTCTAAAAGAAAGATCTTCTACTAAATTCTATAGACTTCAAGATGCGTCTTCAACGATAAGTATCAAAGATGAGATACGTGTCCAGTTCAGTGGTACCTGTCTTATGATCACCGCGCCCACAACCCTCTGGTGGCCAACCACCCCATCGAGATCGAGCACCAAAAGCATGTCACACCCTGATCCTCCACGTGAGTAGACCCTCTCTCCACACAACCCC
>NKYR01000034.1:17348-58288 GCA_003184365.1 Evernia prunastri
AGCTCGTTCTCTATACCTCCCCCCAACCCCCTCCTCCCCCCCACCTGAACAACAAAAACAACCAAGAAAAGAACGCGAGGAAAACAGTCCATCCTCACCGCCAACCACAATCCCAACCAAGCTGACACCATCCCACCCAACCTAGCGCGCCTACCAAAACCCCCTCCCTGAACTCCTCCGCATCTTCAGCAACCTCTTCAACCCCGCCGTCGAAACATGGTCCATGCCCTCCAGCGACTCCAAGGACATCTTCATCGCCTTCAAACCTCGCCCGCAAACGACGCTGGACGAGTGGACCGCGGCGGGGAATGGGCAGACCGTCTTGCCCACGGACGAGCAGGGCATGAAGGACGAGCTGGTGCATCTGCAGAAGAAGCTGGACTACACGTGCTTGAGGGACGTAGGGGTTGGGAGGTTCGCGGTGACGGAGACGTATTTGGGGGGTTATGGGGAGGTGGAGAGGTGTCTGGTCGCGGCGGCGGGGAGGGCGGGGGTCCGGTTGGTGAAGAGGGTTGGGTGAGGGTGTGGATGGATGGGTGGGGACGGGGGCGGGGGGCTTGCTGAGAGCTGCTTGCGTTTGAGGGTGGGGAATTCGCTGTCGTGGTGGTTTTTTTCCGTTCCCCCGCCCCCAAAACAATTTTCATGAGATATCGTCATACTGTTGTACTGGTCGGAAGCGGTGGAACATGGCCATCATACTTTTCCACACACGTGGACCGGA
Source organism: Evernia prunastri (assembly GCA_003184365.1). Taxonomy (NCBI): domain Eukaryota; kingdom Fungi; phylum Ascomycota; class Lecanoromycetes; order Lecanorales; family Parmeliaceae; genus Evernia; species Evernia prunastri. The sequence continues at coordinate 18,070 of NKYR01000034.1, forward strand.
CCATGCAAAAGCGCAGTCCAGCAAAGAAGCATTCATTACTTGCATACCATCAATGAGAACAAACAGCAAACGAAACAACCGACAAGACCTAAAATACCTCACTAGACACACACACTCTCTCTAAACCCATCACCATCCATCATCTCGCCAACCCCCATCTATCATCTAACCAACCACCGCTTTGACAAACAACCACCCCCTTTCAACAACCTATGTAGACCCCTTTTATAAACAACCTGAGTAAACTCCTTGAACAACCAACCTAAGTAAATCCCCCTAACCACCAACTACTCTCCCTCATAACCTATGTAAACCCCCCTAACCACCAACTCCCCCCTCTCATAACCTATGTAAACCCCTTAAAATCCTTTAAGAACCTTCAACAACCTTCGCCAACCCAAACGACCAAAAAAAAAAAAGCACCCAAACACCTCTGTCCCCCTTCCCCCCTCACCAAACTACTACTATTACAAACTCCTACATAATTCCAAGCCCATTCTTATAACAGCCGCACCGGCTACACAAGATTTTAACTTACATCACATAGGCGATCCTCCAGGGGGTCCAGGGGGAGATTTGGAGTATCAAATCACATCAAATCAATTCAGTTCAATATCAATCCAATCCAATCAATCTAATCTTTCCATTCCAAAATATCTCAGTCATACCACATTTATTTTGTTTCAAGAGCTACTCATCCGCGCAAAATCATCACGGGGAAAGGTGGCAGATCTGCATTTCGTAACGTAAGATTTTTAACGTCCTCTATCTGACTATCCCTTACCGAGTACTCCGGCAAGCATGCAGACCACCATCTGACTATGCCTTACCAAAAACCCCTGGCAAGCGTGCAGACACGCATTACAGTGCATTGCAAGTACAATACAGACTACCTACCCACCACCATCATCTGAAGCCCCTCATAACTCCCGCCCGCCCCGATCTCAGCTAGCGACCGCTTCCCAGCCGTCCACTCCGCCAACCACGCCTTAACAAACGTCGCCTCGTCCCCCTGCGTCTCCTTCTCCGGCGCCGGCGGCAGCGCCGCCGTCGTCTCGTTCGGGAACAGCCCGTTCTCATCCCAGTGGTGCACGGCGCCCTCGATCAGGATGAAAGGCTGATCCGTCGTGCTCGTCCGCGGCTTGGCTTCGGGCGCGTGGGGCGTCGCGCCCCGCCAGGGGTCGTCCTCCCCGTCAATGAAGGCGAGCCGGTCGTAGCTGATGTCGTATCCGCCGTACGCGTTGATGATGGCCGTGTCGGCTGGGGCGGTGATGTTGAAGGCGTCGCGGCAGATGATGGACTCGTAGTCGAGGGTGATGGTGCGGGAGATGAGGGGGAGTTGGTCCGCGGGGACGTCGGAGCCTGTCTGGAGGAACCCCCACTGGCTGCAGTATTGGTACGGCCAGCTTCGCCAGGTCTGCGTGATGTCGTCCAGAGCGTAGAACGAGGTGTTGTGTGTGGTGAAGCATTCATCTGTCGTCTGGCCGCCTGAAATGCAGGGCTGAACGAGTGAGATGTTGACATAGCTGATGAAATTGAGCATCTGTGTTGTGAGGATGGCAGATTGATTGGAGTAGCCGCCGGCTGCCACTAGACTCTCGACTGTGCTTGTTAGGTTTGCTGGGGCAGTGTTTAGGGTGCTGTTGGCCGTGATGTTGCCACAATACTGCGAGAAGGTAGGGTCATTGACGGCCGGGTCCCAGTTGCGTCCTTGCCAGCCTCCGAGAGGATAGCCTAGCGCGCTGGCGAAGTCGTCATTGTATCTGAGCGCCATTAGTAAATGTTCAATATCGTGACAACATACTGGGGTAGTATCCTTAGGGCATAACAACTGCGAACATTCTCAAGGGCAACCATGTCAGGCGATACTTCTCCTTTAGAAGTCCCGTCGTAGGAGACTCAAAGGGTCCAGGAACTCCGCTGTTGACACATAATGAAGGGAATCAACGACATGAAAAACGTACTCAATATCTTGCAGACCGAAGGCCGTCTTGAGCTGCGTGATCAGTCCCTGAGTACTGTTCTTCCCAAGCAGTATATTGTCGACAACGTTTATAAGCTTCTGCGTAGCCAGAATGCAGTCGGGCGGCCCATACTCCCGCACCGGCTCGTAGTACTCCCAAAAGTCATAGATTGCCTTGGTCACGCCAGATGATGAAATTGCCCCTAAAAGCGTTCAATACCTATTCTCCAGAGCCCTCTCTTCAATCACTCACCGAAATAAGTATCAGGGTACGTCTTTCTCAAGAAAGCGACGAAAGCCCCCGCATAACTGCCCCCATAAGCAATGTAAGGTGTATGGGGAGCGGTAAGATTTTGGTCCTCTAAGCCCTTGAAAACAACATTCCTCGCGAAGAACGCAGTATCAGCCAATGCCTGCTGCGTGGTCAAGAATCTCAAATTCTCCGTGCTCAAATCTGGCGTTGGGAAACTGGTCCCGTAGTAGCGATGCTCGAGCACCACCGCGATACCACCTGTCGCTTCCGCGAGTTGGTGCACGATGCCTTTTTGCAAATAGGGTAGCCTGTCTGTGGCATCGTCTTCACCGGATTCCAATACAATCACCGGACCGCCCGGCTTGTAGTATGTGGCGTCGAAGAAGTAGCGCAGATTGAAGGTGCCGGACGAATGGGGCTCATACATGGATTCATTGTGGAAATGGTCGATGGGGACGGAGAGATTGTAGGCGGGGTAGAGAGTTGCGGGGTCAACGTCTCTTTTGGAGAGGATTTGACGGCGGGAGAGATTGGGAGCGGCGCCAGATTTGAGGGAGGAGATGGGTCGAGACGCGATGGTGAAGGGGAGAAGGGCAAGCAGGAGGGTAGGGATGGTTAGATGCATGGTGGGGGATGTAACGATAGAAACAACAGAAAGAATATAATGGAGGATGAATGATACCTTCAAAGTCACGCAAAAAGAATCGAGACTTCAACCAAGAGACCAAAAAAGCCTTTGAGGATTGCTCAACACGAGGCGAGATAAAAGAGACGTTCATTCGTACTACGTGCATTATATACGTAGCTAACGATCATGGATTCACCGTCACCGTGCATATAATGCCGTTCCTCCTGCTTAATAAGGAAGGTGAGATCTATTCGCCGGACGCTTGCCGGGGCGACCTGCAGCGGTCGTCTCCACCCAGCGAGATGACCTACGACCTACCTAGACGAGACTCAAGGCTTTTCATCGTGTTACTCGATACGAGAGTACCTGATCGGCGTTGCGGTACGCTATGCAGATGGGTGGATGAAGAAGGTGCACAGCGGAGAAGTCTGGTGAAGATCTGTCCTTCGTGTAATAAACCCCCTGAATCCGTCCGTGCAGGACAACTCTCTCCCCCCTTCCCGCCACGTCACACGTGAAGGAAGAATCCTTCACCAGCGAGCTATGATGTTGTATATACTCTCAGCTTTTCCGCCCAGAATGCCTAACCGCAGTCGGCCAGATAGCATATGCATTGCATAAAGTACCTGCCGAGGGTATTTTCTGAAGATATTGGGCTGAAGCGTTGAGCTCCATACCAAACGTTGCGGGTACTGTTGCTTTTTTTCCTTAATTGGCAAAATACACGTAGAGTGCTGGCACGGGGAATCCAGACGGCTTGCTCGCGATGGGGCCGGGCAGTGCGGGTGGGAAGGGTTGGTTTGCTCTACTTCTTCCTGCGGAGGCAAAGTTTAGGATTAGAAGGGCGTTGTTGCGCGGTTGTGGTATTAACATTTTTGATATCTGTATTGAGAAAGGTCTTGAAAGCTGCATGAGTCTATTGCCCGACTCGTGGCATAACAAAAGAAAATATCTATGAGTATTCCTTCCTTGAAGCATCTTCAGTGTAAGACTGAAGAGGATTGATACGCCTTGCAATGGACATGATCCTTCAAGCGGATGCAGCCAGATTCCCTTATGGTTCCCCTATCGCAAGCCGAGAAGTAGAAACCGAAACTCCGGAATGAAAAGAGATCCTTCTACCGCCCTTGCTGCCCGGGCCTTCCATCCAGAGACACCCTCTTGCGGTCCAGCCTCTTGTTCACAGCCCCCAGGACGACCTTCAGGATCCCGTCTGCATTCAACCCTGCGTTACCACCATTCTGGCTTTTCCAAGGCACCGTGTCAACAATGTCCCTAATCACTCCTCCACTCATCTGCCCAATCCCATCATCGAGCTCCTGCAGCGCCTCCGCGGCACCCCGTTCTTCGCCGACCTGGAAGAACTGGATGCCGACTTGCCACGGTGGTGCGTCGAGCTTGTCAAGCTTCTTGGCGTATGAGACGATGACGGACTCGGGGTCGTCGGATGGGACACCGTCGGTGATGACGATGATGTTCAGCGGTTTCACGGCCTCCATGTTTGATTTCTTCGCTTCGCACTCCCTGAGGTAAGGCTTGAGGATCGCGTTCAGCTTGGAACCGGTGGGCGTTCCGCCTCCAGGTCTGACTGTATCGAAGATACGCTGGACCTCGTTCGGGCGAGTTATGTTCTGGTAGCTTGCTGAGTCAGGGGCGTTGAGGAAGTAGATGTCAATGCCGTCTTTGTCGTGCGCTGTACAGATCGGCGCGATGGCTGCGACGGCGAGGGAGGTTTCGCGCCATGAACGGCCAGCCATGGAGCCAGAGTCATCGATAAGGAAGATGGTGTCGAAAGTAGCCAGAAAAGCGTAGGGATTGTCGGTTGAAGCTGCGACAGTGGTCGCTGGTGGGGAATAGGATGGTGGTGCTTCCGAATTACTCGATGCAAAAGGGTTCTCCACTGTAGCAGGTTGCGCTGCTTGATCGTTAGTGATTACCTGAGTAGCAAATCTGCAAGGGACTCACCTGGACGACGTGTCGCAGGAGCTGGAGAAGTGGTTGCTGCAAATGGGTTTTGTGTCACCGGTGCTGGGATCGAGTTCTTTGATGATTTCGACATGGCTGACAGAGTACGATCAAGAGTCGAAGTTCTGCGAGAGTCTTTTCTCTTGAATAATCCGAATGATGGCATGTTGCTATGTTGTGAGAAGCGGTTGGGAGATGGCAGGGAGGCAGGATGGCATGCCGTTGTTTCGTAGAGGAAAGGCATGATTGGCTGAAGTATCGGGCAGAAACAAAGGGCAGGCGTAAAGTGTTAAGATGTCTTGGTTTCGGAAGTGGCTTTATTTGCTCTTTATTTGCTCACGGGCGAGGAGGCAGTTTGAGAAGAGAAGGAGCAGCTGATTCTATTGGTGCTTGATGCGTATTCCTTTTGACTTCTTTGTCTTGATGGCAAACAACACTCCTGAAGGCATGACTACTTTATATCATTCTTTAACAGTCCATACTCTCTGGTCATGCGAGGCACAGGTCACACAATCATCACTGCCATGCATTGCCCACAAACATCTGTCTGCCTGGAGAGTAGCCGTGGTGGCCATGTTATGCCTCCGAGGAATTGTAGGTGAAACTAGTTTGCTATGCATTACCATAAGCAATCCTCGCGGACCGCATCAATCATAGCCTCGGCTTCGCGATATTGAGAAGATATGAATCTCCTGTCTGTTCTGATATTCTTGGCACTGCCGCCTCGCCGGCGCAGCCTAGCGTAGTAGTAAAGTCTTAGCGCACTTCGCCTCTTCAGCCTTGTCCCTCAGCCTCCTAATCGCCCCCGAACCGAGGCTGAGCGCATAGCGGTGCATTGCGAAATTGTTTCACCCAGTTGAATGGTCAACAGCCGCCCAATTCTCTGCTACCACGAGGTTACGAGAGGTACAAAGTCTGCAGTGCTGCACAGGCCATGGCGTCTAGACCGTATACACCAAAACCCTGATTAAGTCCATTGGGCAATTACATCAAATCAGAAGTCCCAGTGCGCATCTACGCGCATTGTGCCTTGCAGAGGTGGAAGCGCCGAAAACCTTCACTGAACCTCTTCTGCAAGCACCTTACCACATCCGATATTGGGTGTAGAGGACACAGCCGACTATCGAAAGCTAGACACCTCGAACGACTCTCAACCCCCGCTCTCTCGAGTATCCTCGAGTATCTCGCGTCCTCCGTGCTTCAGTCGTCGATCATCTACTCCACTCGCGGATAGGAGCGGGTCACATCTCTGAAGGCGAAGTACGCCTTCAACAGTAATCGCTTGGTTCTCGCTGTCATGTTCTTACATGCTCACAGTGTCTGAGTGGCAGTTGGCGCCACATCAGCTGCTCAACCGAACGCCTGATTAGTGTGCATGTAGATGGGTGCTTATGTGCCTCCATAAATGTCGACTGCTCCGAGGAGATGTCTTTCACGTCAGGCTAGGCCGCAGAAACAGGCGTCCATTCCCTCTCCACCGCCGTGTACATGGCCTTGGTGTCCCGGTGGTCTCGACAGCCCTTGCCATAGAACCTCTCACCTGCATTGACCCATATGCCGCCTGTGGGGTTCTCGAACCAGCTCTCCCTGCTCTTATCCTCATTCCAACATTTAAGACAAATGCCAACCTGAAGGGAAGGTCGGGGCGGTCGTGGGCCCTCCAGAATGGACATCAGCCTGGTGCGCAGTCCGCAGTGGGTATGATAATTATCAATCTGATACGAAGGGCACTCCTTGAGCTTGGCTATGATATCGTCGAGGTTACCGTTGTAAGGCTCGGCCTCTTCAGGCGCAGGGTCAAAGGCGCTTTCTATCCGTAGGCTTCCTTTGCGGGAGAAGAACCTAACCATCTCACCCAACTGATACGAGTCGCATTGGAGCGATGAACTGTAGCCCAGCCTGCATTGAGGCTGTCTGGATATGTAGAGGCCGATGAAATACTTTTGGATAGAACTCAGGGTTTCCAGGACATAGCGCCTTGAGGTTGAATCTATCAGTAAATTGGGTCAACGTGAACGGAATTGGAGAGCAGCAAATAGACGTACCGTCGACACGCAAGCTCCTCTGTCTGCTAGTCAGCGCCGCCTCTCGGACCATCTCAAGACGCACCTTCGACGCCACCGGGTAAACTCCACCATAGAGCATCGTCTCTTTCCCAGTCATTATCTTCGCCATTGTCTAGACTGGTAGCCTGTTGCCCTCCGACAATCAAAGCAGCGCTACACCGACGCACCAAGTCCGGAAACCCGAAAAGCAAACCTGCCAACAACCTTTGTCGATTTTCAAGCTCAATCTTGTGCGCCGTAGCGATCTTCCTCTCTTTCAGAAGTGTAGTATCTAACCCCTGCCGTATCAAGTATTCCTTGATAGTATCCAAACAGGCGAATCTGTCGGCCACGATGGAAAGCAATGCAATAAGGGTAATGGACTCTGCGCGTAGGACTGGCCAGGCCGTAGAAGGATCGTGCAAAATCTCAAGGAATAATCTGACAACTATGCCCGTCGACATGTAGCCCTTTGGGAGATCACCCACATCCGAAACGATGGCTGTTGGAAGTTCTGAGGTGGGTACTAGTGCGAAATTGTAGTATTGCCTTCTGAGGTCCTTCAGCCTCGCCTCGACAGCGATGCCTTCGCTGAATTTGATGGGATCTAGCAGCACGTTGAAGTACCCAGAGACACCGCGGAGCACGTCCCTCGAACACCGGTAGTAGTGTTCAACACCTGTGGATGGGTCTCTGATCTGTATGAGAATGTCGCCGTCATTGGAGATGACCACGGTGGAGGATGTCGCTGGAGCTGGCGTTGCGATCTTTCGGACTCGAGGCATGGCGACTAGGCCTCCGTTAATGTTGCAGTGGGCGTCTTGATTGCTATGGAGAGAGATAGTCGATGGTAGGCGTTGCCGTTGGGGGATCAGGTGCGGAGCACTCAGCCAGCATGGGACAACAGGCTGAGCGTTGCTGGAATCATTAGGGGTACGGCCACGCCATCTCGTCAGACCAGAGTGGGCACGGACTGGGAAGAAGATGATGAGAAGATTGGAACAAAATTGAAGATTGTGCCTTAGCGTGAGGATTGAACAGGCGGAAATATCGATTGGCCGGCTTATAGGGCTGACCAATCATATCGATTGTAATTCTTGCTGACTGCCGTTTCGTGCTCTTAAGACTTGTCCCTCCGCTCATCGAATACACTACGGACCAGCGCACAAAAAGATTGAGCTGTTTTTGCCATATGTTCCTACTACCAAGAAAGTTGCGTGTATCTTCGTACTTGAACTCCTGCGGTCTGCCAAACAGGAATCAGAAATACAAATTATGCACAAGCTCCTTCCCAGTCGCCGAACCCATGACACTTTCTTACAATCTCCCCCAGCCCAGATAGCTGCAGAAACAAGCGGGCTTCTTCGGCCAAGGCGTGGCCGTTACGAGCACGATCCTCGCAACAGACGCCGAGTACACGGTGCAGCGCCATCAACGGCTCTGGATTTAGGCAATCATGAATCCACACTTCGCACTCGAGTTCGAATATCGTCGGCATCGGCGCTTTTCTCGGGATAGGTGATGCCGACTCCTTCCTCGCTGCTGCTGTCGTTCGCCTTCTCTTCAGGCGATGCAGCTTTGGCTTTCATTAGGGGCCAGTGACCTTTCTTCTCGTTGTAACGCATTGTCAGGAAGGCAATGATCACGGCAATCCAATAGAAATTGTACGAGAGGACCGAGCCATAGGTCGCGGAATTCTCCCACCCAAAGAGGGCGTTGAAGATTCCCCATCCACCGCCACCATTCACCTCTGCGTTGCAGCACTATTTATTTGGTCAGTGACGTGGATTTATCATAGACGATACTTCTAAGATTTATTCTACTGACATTGACATGCCAGACGCTTTTACGGATATCGTACGAGCCTGGACCTGAGCCTGTCTCGGCGGCATCACCTCCAGTGAGCGTATTCCACTATGGATCCATTAGCACCAACACCATCTGTTGTCTAGTAGCTGGTGCTGAAGCTTACCTGATGCATCTCGAAGTCCCAGACGGCTTTAGAGAAGAGGCCTGCAGCGACCAGGTACAGGAAGCAAGTCGAGACGATCAAGAAGGTCTGGATCGGGGCGAAGTTGCCTCCTCTGTGTCCGATGGGTTATTCGCTGTTCGATTCTGATCTGTATCTTCACTTACCTGTATATAAAGTATCCGACCAAGCAGCCACAACCGAGGCCAGTGACAACCGGCAGGGGAAAGGAAACGGCGGGAAGACCCAGGCTCACACCTCCGATGAAAATTACAGCCTCGAGACCCTCACGAAGGACGGTGATGAAGGGCAAGATGAACATTGCGTATTTCTCACACCAAAGCTTGAAGCGGGCTCGGAAATTGCCGCGTTGCTTGGTCTTGTCTTTGGCTTCGAGCGCTTTGGCAAGCTTGACACGCCACTTGTCCTGAAGTTTGGACACGCGGAGAAGGGCGGCACCCATGATGGAGATGACGAGGGATGCGAAGATGCTGAAAGATCCTTCCCAGATGTCTTCGGTGCCTGACCACTTGTCTTTGCCCAGGCCGTAGAAGGCTCCGATCAGGCCAGCCCCGATCACGATGCAAATGCACAGACCGAGGATAGTACCGAGCCAGATCTGGATCCGAGTCAGCTGGGATCAAGGCGGTTGAAGCATGGCACCGGCCATTGGAACGACTTACCTGGCGCCTGAGCTTCTTGTAAGTAGCGGGATCACTATCATGGCCAAGGGTCTGCTTCAAGAAAGCCAACAAAACGGAGACAATGATGCTAGTCTCCAAGGTCTCGCGGAAGCAGATGAAGAAGACTAGCAATGTCAGTGAAGGAGCACTGTCTTCGTCAAAGGACCCGGTGAGCTTACCAGGGACTGCAAATACGTTGACCGTCATGGTGAAAGATTGCGACAGATGAGTGGATTCGGACTATTCGGAGTGAATTATGCAGAGTCTCTCCTCTTTGAATCTAATCTGATATGCTCTTGCGCCTTTCGAGAATGAAATATAGGGGAATATCAGACTGGGGAAAAGAGGTAGGTATGGGTATGGGTATGGGTATGGGTATAGGTATGGGTGTGGGTACGGTGGGTTTTTATCAGATCAAGATTGATAAGGACATAAGGTAAGATTATCCGCCTTAGCGTGAAAAAATATTAAAATCCCACAGTGATCGGAGCGGAATCAGGCAAGGCCTTGAGCATGCATTGAATTTGCTCTTTTTCTCTCTTTCTTTTTCTCTTTTACTATTTTTTTCTCTTGGTTTCTTCCTTCCTTGTGATCCGTCTTGATGACACTTACTTAGAGCAGAGCGTCTCGTGAATCTCGAAGAGTGATTGATTGAATTCCGATGTCGGTGGCTTCCTAGGATGATACGATCGAGGCAAAGCCCGGGCCGATGTGACTGACGGAATAATATCCTTCGCTTGAACAATAACTAAAGTCTCATCCCACACTAAGCATCGTACCGGCAAGATTACCCGACCTCAACATTGGCTCTTGGATGTCTGTCATCATTTGCTTTGTATGATTTCTGCATGCTCAGCATGAGACCATCTCTCAACCCTTATCCATTTACCAGAAAAGCGCAGATTATCTCAGTCCTGTACAGTACCTCTAGGTATTATCCCTTTCCCTTCCAGTGGATCCTTGGCCAAGGAACAGACCCGGCCGATCTTTTAGCTGGGACATATACTTTATAAGTCGACTGCAGGCCTGGCTTGACTTGGCGTCTCAAATCGAAAGCTGGGCGCCGTTACTCCCAGCTTTCAATTTCCAGCTGTGACCAACCGTTAGGTACCTCCACGGACGAGATCGGTTCGACTCCCTCATTTTACGTACTCCCAACCGTTCAGAGCCTTCATATTTCTTCTACTCGTCATCCAATCACTGGGGCCCCCACGGATATTTCCTTATCAGATCCGCCTGACACGTTGCTAGGTTGTAGTTGGATCATCACACCACCTCCGGCCTTCTCCTCTTCCACTCGAAAGCTACACGGGTTCACTCTCCGCTTTTCACCGCCAATAAGCATCTTCCTCTTTGTCCCGAGGCGCAGTCCAATTCTCCTGCGAACCCCCGACCCCTCAAACGCCGAGCAGGATCGCTACTTTCCCCCACAGATCGTTGTAACTTGCAACGAGTACGAATTCAAAATTCAGGATTCAGGCTAGAGAAAAGTTATCAGATCGAAAATCGTCATCTAATCAGATTTATTGATAACACCTCTGACACAGATAATCAGCAGGGCCAAGAGAACCAACCGTACCTTGGGCTTGGAAGTGTCGCGAGCAGTACAAGTCGGCGTGTCGTGAACAAGACTTCTTCTCTGCACCTTCAACTGCTGCGAGCATCAAATCCACTCCCTCCTCACATCATGTTCTCTTCGTCTAGTATTCTTTTTCTTTGCTTTGGCTGGCTCGCCCATGCAGCCACCGTCACATACGATTTCAACATTACATGGGTTACTGGCAACCCTGATGGCCTTCTCAATCGACCGCTCATGGGAATCAATGGTCAATGGCCTCTACCATACATCACAGCGAGTGTGGGAGACCGGGTCGTGGTCAATGTACTCAACCAACTCGGCAATGAAACCACCAGCCTGCATTTCCATGGTATCTACCAAAATGGCACTACAGACATGGATGGCGTTGCTGGCGCGACCCAGTGTCCCATCCCACCAGGAGGTTCTTTCACATACAACTTTACGGTAAATCTTTCGAACAAAAACATCCAGGCTTCACTAACAATCGTGAAGATCGATCAGCCAGGTACATACTGGTATCACTCGCACGTAGTTGCCCAATATCCTGATGGTCTGCGCGGAGCCTTGATCGTCAATGATCCCAACTCTCCTTATAAGGGGCAGTACGACGAAGAGAGAGTATTGACCGTGTCAGACTGGTATCACGAAGAGATACCGAAGCTCATGAAGGGTTTCATCAGTGTGACCAATCCTACGGGAGCTGAACCAGTACCCAAATCTGCCCTGATGAACGACACATTCAATGCTACAACACCAGTGGAGCCTGGAAAGACTTACATGTTCCGCATTATCAACGTAGGCGCTTTTGCCGGTCAATACTTCTGGTTCGAAGGCCACACTATGCGAATCGTGGAAGTTGACGGTATCTACACCGAGGCTGCCGAAGCAGATTTGATCTATATCACTGCAGCACAGCGTTACAGTGTCCTCGTTACAATGAAGAATGATACCTCTACCAACTATGCCTACGTTGGGAGCATGGATCAGGTAAGCGTGGTGTAGCCTACAATAAAGCTCAAGACTCACGGGCACACAGACTTTGTTCGACACAATTCCTGCATCCCTAAATCCAAACGCCACTGGCTGGCTCGTCTATGACAACACAGCACCTTTACCCACGCCTGCCCTTCTTGACGAGTTCAACGATTTCGATGACTTCACCCTGGTGCCAATAGACGGTGAAGAGCTCCTCGGCCCCGTCGACTACTCTTTCAACCTTGACCTCAAGATGGACAACCTTGGGGACGGAGCCAACTAGTATGCTTTATTCTCTTCTAGATACGTGTACTGCAACTGACTTGCTGTCATAGCGCATTCTTCAACGACATAACATATGTCGCCCCTAAAGTCCCGACCCTCTACACCGCTCTTTCCTCCGGCGACCTTGCCAACAACGCCACCATCTATGGCGTCAATTCTCACCCCTACATCTTGCAACACAACGACATTATAGAGATCGTACTCAACAACAACGACACGGGCAGACATCCCTTCCATCTCCACGGCCACGCATTCCAAGCCGCTGTTCGCTCCGCTGAAGATGCTGGCGAGTACGTGCGAAACGAAACTTTCCCCGCAGTGCCAATGAGAAGGGACACTTTCATGGTGCGGCCGATGGGAAACATCGTCTTGCGCTTCAGAGCCGATAACCCTGATATGTCTCCCCCTTGCCTTCTGACCTCCATACCATACCTTCCTTCCACAAAACCACCCTCCACCCCCACCCACTCCGTTCACCCCATCCCACTCAGCTAACACTCACTCCTCCACGCATCTGGCTCTTCCACTGCCACATCGAATGGCACGTCGCCTCCGGCCTCATCGCCACCATGATCGAAGCCCCCTCCCTCCTCCAGTCCGCCCTCTCCATCCCCCCAGCCTACCTCGACGCCTGCGCCGCCCAGGGCATCCCCACCGTCGGCAACGCCGCCGGGAACGCGGCCGACTTCCTCGACCTCGCCGGCGCTCCGGGCCCGCCGGGCGCGCTGCCGGACGGGTTCACTGCGGGGGGCATCGTCGCGCTGGTCTTTAGCTGCCTGAGCGCGTTTCTGGGCATCGGTGTTATTGGGTGGTATGTGCTTGTCGAAATCCCTGCTCTCCTATCCTCTCCTTTCCTCTCCTCCTCTTTGTCTCCTCTCCACCAAACTCTATCCTGAATGCGAAAATGAACAATTGCTAACACCCACCCGTGCGCGTCACAGGTACGGCGCCGGCGAAATCGGCAAGCGGGAGCCGGGCAAGGCTACCAAAGAGACGGTCGCCGTGGCGGGCGTCGGAGACGAGAGCAAGGATGTGGCTGCCGATGGGAAGTGAGAATGGGTGCGCGGGTCTGCTGTTGTGTCTGTCTGTCTGTCTGCCTTCTGTTCGCTTGGGTTGGGTTTGCTGGGCTGCATGTCTGTTGCTATTGCTTTTGCTCTGCTCTGCTCTGCTAGGCTAGGCTTTGCTCTGCTCTGCTCTGCTCTGCTCTGCTCTGCTCTGCTCTGCCTGGGATTGGAATTGGCTTCGGAGTGCTTAGCTCAGCTTAGCTTCTGTTTCGCTCTCGCTCTCACTACCCTCCACGTCTTGTCTGTCGCTTTGTTGCTTCCCCTACTACGTGTTTGCCCCAGCGTTCTTCCCTACCCCTTTCTTCTTTTTCCCTCCTTACTTTTGGAGAGAGAGAGAGAACAAGAGCGTGTGGTGCTGTTGGAAAATTCTAGACACATACTTTTCAGAGCTTGTATTTACCTACCTATCTACCTAGCCTTTTTTGCACAAGGGGAACAACAACACGCGTTCGTTGGATGGAATGCCTGCTTTTGCTGCCTGATGGACTTGATTCAATAGCTCCGTTCCTTCCTCTGGATTCGTCTGTCTAAGAATGCTATGAATTGCTATATGTATCGCACTGCCGGAATATAAACCACGACGCCACTAAACAATCACCAAGGGGTCTCATGATGTGCTTCTTTTCCGCTCCCTCCCTCCCTTTTATCCCGCTCGCTCCAGTGTTTTTCCCAATGCAAGAGAACGCTGATGATATACCTGCTCAATAACATACCTGCTCAACAATACCTGCCCAATAATGTACCCGCTAAACGTTCCCTTTACCCATCCCATCCGATCGAGCCATCCATTTCATGTCACCGGCCCCATCTGTTTCGATCGAGCAACCAGCACCTCGTCAGCACTGAGCCGCGGCTCAGCGGGCCTCCGCGGCGAGATGAAGCGAGTGCCGATGCGCACGGGTGGATGGATTCGGCTGCCGTGCTCGGGCGTTGAGGGCTGGTTGGTGGTGGGTCCTACTGTGCTGGTCTTTTGCGCCGGGCTTTCGTCGTCGTCTGTGACGGTGGGACCTTCGCGTCCCCTTTCGACGTGTTCGTACTCCTCTTTTTCTTCCTCGTGCTCTTCCTCTTCTTCCAGATCTTTCACGCCGGCCCCCTCATCGTCTGCCTCTTCGGCCCCGCCGTCGTCGTCATCCCGCTCCTTTTCCCTCTCGACTTTCTCAGCCATCTCGTTCAAGTCTTCCAGAAATACCGAATCCCTCGTGGCTCCACTGGTATTCACGGCCCTCGAACTCCTCCTGGAAAAGTATCCACTGTCCTCACTGCCGTGTCTTGCATTACTTACACCATCACCTTCACTCCCTAAGTCAAGAACACCCGGATTCTCTAACATCTCGCGTAAAATTGCAAAGTCATCGCCGCGGTCGACATTTTTGAGACGTTGGTAGTCTTTCCAGTCGTCAAGTTGGTCTGAGGTGGGTATGAGGAGGGCTGGAAGGAGGGATGGTTGGGTGACGAGGCGGGAGAGCGTGAAGGCGGTGTGCCAGGTGTCGGGCGGAGATAGGTGGACGGAGAAGGACAGTACGCGGTAGCTGTGGCAGTTTCGGGAATTAGCCAACTACCCGCGTGGCTCCTCTCGTGAAGAAGGGAAACGAACAGGCCATCATATCTCAACCCAACCTTCGGTGCAAGCTTGCTCCGCAGTTTCCAACTTCTAAGCACCCGCACGACTTTTTCGTCGGGATCTTCACGCAGCATCGTCTTCGTCAACTTGAATGCTCCAGGATCATCGATCGCAGCTTTGTATCTGATCTCTCTGTCTCGCCCAAGGTCTGTCTCGCAGCTGCCTGTCAGGACAACGGCATAGGCACCGTTTTCGTCGGCCGTGATGCCGTGAGAGGTTTCATCGATGATGCCATCGCGATAGGCAGCGGCAGGCTTGAGCCACCAACTATTTGTAACGTTAGATAAGGGTATTAGGGGGAGGTGGTCAGGGAAAGGACGTACTCGCCGACCTCAAAGCTGAGGTGGCCGAAAGCGTGTGCTCGAGATGGCTTCGGTGCTCCCTCAACAGACCAAGCAGATTTCGCCTCCTATTTTCTTGTTATTTAGACAACGCAGCTGCGTTGCATGTGTGTTGGGACTTGTCATACATCGTCCGGTACACGTCCATCCTTCCAGGTTATCTTCCTGACCCCCTCCATTCTTCCTCCTGGACCGTAAATATCGGCCCTCAGCTTTACCAATGGTCCCAGCTTCTCTTCCCATTTTTCAATCAATTCTTCTGCATGCTCCAGTATATCCACTGGCCAGCAGATATTGCCCGTGCCTGCAATGGCCATCAGCGCTTTTTCGATGCGGGAGTAGCGGAGGAGGTCGAGCGTCATTTGGATAGTATCGAGGGTCTTGAGGATGGACTGCAGGCAGACATAGTCAGAGCGTTTCAGCTTGTGTTGCACAACGAGGCCAGGCACGAGCGTGTCGCGAATGTAGCGGGAGTGCAGGAGTAGCTCTTCTCGAAGAGAAGCCCCTTCGCTTAGTGGAGACTGCATTGTCAAGAGGCGTGCCGTTGACGGGGCGAGAAACTGTGCTGTGAACGTGAGAGAGCATTGTCAGTACAGATGGACGCGGGCAAGTGTCCCAGGAAAAGGAAGGTGCGATGCTCGTAGATCTTTGTCAAGATGCTCAGGTGTCATTGTAGCTATCTGCAGTATCGGTGCTTGCCAATGCCCAAACATTACCAGCGAGGGTACGGTGGAACCGCCTCAAGCATGCTCTTTCGGGCTATCGCAAATCCATGATATTGAAGCCCCAAGCCCATACACCCAGACCACCAGATGTCTCTTTTCTCCGCCAAAAGATCTTCCGTCCTCGGGAATCTTGGACCTTCGGAACATGGCGCGCTCTTACAATGGCTCTCTCTCCTCTAGCGGTTGCCGACTCCACGCTCAGCCTTTCCATCATTTCTTTGGCGGGTCAGGTTTGGGAAGCGGTGGTAATGGTTCATTTGGCGGTGGACCTGGGTGATCCCGTATGGACTTTTTGGGTGGTTTGGGGTTTGGTTGATCGTTGGATTTTGGAGTTTCTGGTGTAGACATTGTTCTTTCAACTCAAATTTCGCGGTCTTCTCCGTTCTGAAGCTCTTGAAGGAGACAAAAGGTAGCTGTTTTCCAGAGAAGAATTTTTTGCAAGACCAGAGGCAGCGTCATCTTCATTTATAGAAGCCATGCTCGTGGGACTTTTCGTGAGATTAGAGACACGTTGGCATGGGCCCACTTCGATGGAGGCGTGCAGGAGATATCGTAAAGTTTGCATCGTCTCCGCAGCAATCAAAGGTCGGGTCGGAAGATGAGGTAACATAGATTGCCAGAAACACGATCTGATGATGGTAGTGTCACGGGAAGATATAGGTAGAAGACCACGAGACTAGATGTTTTGACGAGTGTAGTATGTTGGATACGGCAGCGATTTGGCTTAGGCTCCGAGGTTGTGATGGCGATGGCGGCGACATGCAGTGCCAACGGGAAAGGAGTACAGCATCAGCATCAGCATCAGCATCAGCCCTTCTTATTTACGCAAACCTCTTACACGAAAAAGCTCTACTTTACAGGGGAATGGCAAAAGCTACGGGTTTGAGTCGAGTGAGTTACTGTAAAAGAATCTACAAAATTCCAGCAGAAAGTATCTCTTCTCCAAGCCATCGCATGAAGCCATGAGATTGATGAAAAGATAGATATGGAAGACCATCAAAAATTGCGCGAATGAGGTACCCGAAGATAACTCAATGACTTTTGCCGCCGCAATGTGCAATGCAGGGCTCAAATCATGAGCGAAGGCCTTCATGATCGCCCAGCTCCTCACAAGGTAAGTATGAGGAGGAAAAGATGAGTTTGAGATGGACAGCAAACTTATGAACGAGAAATTCCTTAGCGTCACCCTAAATGTTTCACTTTTGCTACCCGGTCTTCGCTTAAACCTGGACGATTGTGGGATGAGGTCGAGCGAGAGTGCAGCTTCATGGTGTGTCCCAAGAACCGTATGAAGCGCTCTTGCTCATTCATAATGGACGATTCAGAGCTTCCGACGTCGCCTCGCAAGAAGCTAAAGCTCCAAGAGCCTTCCTTTGATGAAAACATAACAGATCCCGGCATGAAAACTCCAGCAATTGCAGAGGTCACGGCGGGCATTCCTGTTGATGACCCCAATACCACAATACACATGCACGAGTATCCTACCCTCGACGCTACACAATCATCTGCGGTCTTCAAATCCCCTACTACATCTGACACATCACATCCTGCCCAGGTCTCTGTCCCACCAATTGCTATGCTAGAGTCCATGGTCAAGGACTCAAGCGATCACTCGGAAAGCCAAGGCAAAATGCTCAGCGAACAGGCTACAACGGCGCCGGAAGAACAATCAGCGGTGACAAATCTAGCGAAAAATGCAGATGATCGCTACAGCAAGGAAGCTGCCTGCGGCATTACGGAATTTGTCAGTCCTGACCTGCTTGGCTTCAGTGGCATGTTAAAGAAGAGGTACACCTACTCAACCTGCTACCATAACCAAAACATCTAATACCCACAGATACACCGACTTCCTCGTCAACGAAATCCTGCCTTCTGGAGAAGTTGTGCACCTTGATAATCTCAAAGCTCCTCCGAAACCACTCAGAAAGACTGGGCCGGTGAAAGATGACAGCGATGCATCGACAGTGGATGTCACAGCACACAAACCTGAGCCTCCACCAGCTTTCACAGGACAAGACAAGTCCACACCTACATTCAACGACGACAAGCAAGGCCTCCCAAATCCAGACAGTTCGCAGCGAGAGCGCTCTTCCTTCAATCACGAAAAGGAGCCATCAATGACAGAAGCGCCGCAAAATATACCACAAAGCATGCAAGGCTTCGATAAGTACGATCTACTCCCTGCTCCTCCTATTGATGACCAAGAGAAGATCTCACCACACAAGCGCATCCCGCCTATAGCACCTTCTATTCCTCTAAGTATGCAAGAGCAAAATGACATAAAGCCAGACGCGAAAGAGGAAAAGGCAATTCGCCGTAGAGAAAAGGTCCACATCAGGCAAACCAGTCAAGGATGGGTAGAATTCGATAAGAAGAAAGAGGATGAGAGTGAAAAGAGCAAGGAGGAAGTGGACACGGCAGCAAGTGTACAGCCCGAGGATATTAGCATCTCGGAGGAAAACAAATCAGAAGACACTGTAGATGTGTCGGAATCTCGTCAGCAGAACCCAGAGCAAGTACCGAAGGCAAGTACTCAAGCATCATGGCAAGCTTTTGCTAGCAGTGAGGCCAGTAGCAATATTGAGGTCAGTGTTCCAGCAACTTGATGTGATATCTAAATGACAATTGATACAGCTTCAGGATGAGGCCAAAAGTACTCTGCTATCCTACTTCAGCTCCGACGTCGTGGACAAGATACTTGCTCTGTACAACCGCATTCTCGATTCGCCACATCGCAAAACTAAGGACTATGGCATGGTCACGTCAGGAGTCATCGATCGCCAAAAGCGCTCTATCATACATCAAGACATCCGAAGGATGTTCAATTCTCGCCTTGAAACAATGACTGATAATGACGGTGCTATGATGATCACAGCGATGACTGAGAAACCTAATTTTCACGCTAGAACACCCATGAATACTAATACGCGAAATAATGACCGTGGCAGTCAGCGGGGGAACAACTCAGCCAATGGTCGAGACAATGGTCGAGTCAACGGTCGAGTCAACGGTCGAGGCCACGCTGATCGTTCAAGAAAGCAGGCCTCCACAAGCAAACCCAGCTGGGAAGATCTCGGCGGCAAGTATCTTCATTTTTCCCTTTACAAGGAGAACAAGGACACCATGGAGGCTATCTCGTGGTTAGCAAAACAAGTACAGATGAATCCCAGATCCTTCCAATTCGCAGGAACCAAGGATCGACGTGCGGTTACGGTTCAGCGAGTCAGCGTGGAACGTGTCCTCGTCAACGCTATGATTTCAGCTGGGCGTACGTTGAGAAATGCATATATTGGGAATTACCAGTACCGACCGCATCCACTACAGCTTGGAGAGCTGACTGGGAACGAGTTTGTCATTACCTTACGCGGTTGCGATTTCCATTACCCTGTGCCGCTGGAATCGAAGCTCATCATTGAAGGGGCGCAAACCGTTGTAAACGAAGCAATCCAAAACTTGAGAGAAAGAGGCTTTATCAACTACTACGGTCTGCAGCGCTTCGGCACCTTCTCAGTCGGTACAGATATCGTGGGCGTCAAGATGCTCCAAGGCGATTTCAAAGGTGCTGTCGACGCTATTCTCGACTACAGTCCGGCCTCCCTAGCGGCCGCACAGAATCCCGTAGCTGGGAACACTGACAAGGTCTCAATGGACGATAGAGCTCGTGCACATGCATTACATTCCTACAGAACTACGAATAAAAAGGGTCAAGCGCTTCTTGATCTGCCACGCAGGTATTCAGCCGAATCAAGTATCATTCGTCACCTCACAGGCAAGTCGGACCATCGCGAGGACTATCTGGGAGCTCTTCAGACAATATCACGCAACTTGCGACTCATGTACGTTCATGCTTATCAATCCCTGGTCTGGAATTTAGCCGTCTCAGAACGCTGGAAGCGGTTTGGCTCGTCTGTCATTGAGGGCGATCTTGTGCTGGTCGACGATCATCCCGAAAAGTCTGAGGATGTCGCAGAGGCCGAAAATGTTGACGCTGATGGCGAAGCAATTGTGCTTCCTTCTAATGACGATCGCGCAATAAATCCGGATGACATCTTCGAGCGCGCTCGAGCCTTGACTAAGGAACAGGCCGAAAGCGGGAAGTACAACATCTTTGATATCGTCCTGCCAACTCCGGGATATGACATAGTCTATCCTTCGAATGAGATTGGGAGTTTCTACGAGGAGTTCATGGCCAGCGAGAGAGGCGGAGGCCTAAATCCGCACGATATGCGAAGGCAGTGGAGGGACATCAGCTTGAGCGGAAGCTATCGCAAGATTCTCGCTCGCCCGGGCAAAGACTTTTCATTTGAGATCAAGACCTATAGGCACGAGGATGAGCAGTTTGTTGAGACCGATCTAGATCGCCTAGGAATGGGACCAAAACCTCAGAGGAATGGATATTCTCGACGTGAACGGGACAATCACAAAAATCAGGACACCACTGCTGCATCTTTGGTTGGCATCAAGCAAGAGAGCCGACCCGCGCAGGAAGATGGTGACTCCGAGATGAAGCAGGACAAGGACGACGCTTCCAACGGGGATGACACTAGAGACTTGACCAAGACCAAGAGCGGATCCCAGGAAAGCGAAGACATGGATCAAGGTGGCGTAAGTCTCCTCGGCGGCGCTTACCGGGATTACAAGATCGCCGTCGTTCTGAAGCTGCAACTCGGCACCAGCCAGTATGCTACCATGGCCTTGAGGGAGCTGATGAAGTCGGGTGGCCTTAAGGCGTACAAGGCGGACTTTAGCGGTGGACGCTGATTGACTCAATTTGCTGTCGAGTTGTCCTAAATCTCAGGGCACCGCAGCATCTCGGGTTCTTGGTCTTCAGGATCTTAGTCTTCAGGAACACGGTATACAGGATTCGAGCGCGTGAAAAAAACGCTTTTTTCGCATAGCGTGGTAACATTTCCTCAGTTGCATGGCGGCTCTAAACTCCGACATTCGGTCTACTCTACTTTAGAATTGAGGCGGTGCATTATTATAAGGAAGGAAACAATTGGCCCATGAGATACCCCCCTTCCTTTTTCCTTACGATTTAAAGCCTGTGGCATAGCTTAGCACGTAGCAGGAAGCATACCTCACTTATCACAGCAGCGCATTTTCAATCGCTGTTGGTCTTGCTGTTGGTCTTGCTCTTGTCTCAGTGACTCACTGGCTGATTCGTTGATTGAACACGGATCCATTGACTATCAATCAGAGATGCAACGAAATACTCGGGATTGAATATGCAAGAACATGCAAGCAAGGCGCGTCCATCCATCCATCCACAGTCTGTTCATCGATCCACAGTCCATACATCCGTCCATTCATTCATCCATCCATCCACCCATCCATCAGCACCAAGCACAGGTATTATCAGACATACCGCCGAATGGATCTACAAGCCGCCATCCATCTACTCCCACGATGAGAGGAAGTTGTGATGGTGTTTCGGTGTTCTTCTTCTCTTTTTCTGTCTTCTTCTCTTCCTATGTCGCTCTCTCGCTCTCGCTCTCGCTCTCTCTCTTCCTCTCTCTGTCTCTCTTTCTCTCTTCTTCGATCTCTCTTCAATCTCTCTCTGTCTCTGTCTCTCTCTATCTTTCTTTTTCTCTCTCTCTCTCCCTCCCTCCCTCCCTCCACGCCCTCCTCCAAATCCACTATCGCGATCACAACCCGAGCAACGCATACATATCTACACATTAAGCTGATCGGTTGCCTGCTTGCTCGCTTCGTTCCCGGCCGGTTCTGTCTGGAGTTGCGTCTGCAAGCTTGGTTTACACCTACTGGGTGGAATTCATTGCGACGCGATCCCTCGCCGAGTTCGGCCGATTGCTGAGGAACGAGGCGAGTGCTTGAAGGGCACGATTATTCCGCGTAGATGGAATGGACTAAATGGATGGATCATGTTTGGCATTAATGTATCTGGTGTCTTTTATGTACTTTTGAATTTTTTTTCACATACGAGAAGCGCATGTGAGGGAGGAATGAAGGGGAGAACTTTTGGCCCTGCTATTGCGCCTCTTCTTTTTTTCCCCTGCGTGCATTATGCATGGGTTAGCATGTGTGGGAAAGCCGTTGTCGTTCAGCTGCAGTGGCCCCAGAGTGGCTGACACCAGTTGGCAGCTCCGCAGAAATCTACCGTGCTGCCTGCATCGAGAGTCCATGGTTAGATTCGAGTTTTCTTGGTGCATGCAGCCGCGATAGGGCTTTCGACTCACCACAATAATTGCTTCCGCTGCAGCACAGCCCGCCTCCACACTTGGCGTTCACGATCGGTCCGCACGTCTGGCCCATCCCCACAGTCGTCGGAGCACCCGAAGGAAGAGGCGGTGCCGTGCGATTGTCCGCGCAGTCGCCGAACCCGACCTGGCAGGTGTCGGCACCGCAGTAGAGATCTTGGCTCTCGATGTTGTTCTTCGGGCCGCAATGGCCGTCGGAGCTGCAGCAGCGGTAATAGTAGCCGGGCAGATCGGGACTCGGGGGCACGCCGGCGCCGGGACATGACACGCCGCCGACGGCGTGCCCGCAGACGTCTATGTTCGGGACGGCCGAGACGTAGGATGCTGCAATGGTCGATGCTGGTGGGGGGGAGGACACGTTCGAGGAAGGGAAGTGGGCGGGGGGAGCTGCTGGGGATGCGCAGCTGGAGCCGGGGCCGGAGAATTGCTTTTGGCAGGTTGTTGGATCACACCATGCGGGTCCGGTGTCACACTGTTGGAGAGGATAAGTTAGGCTCTGCTATGAATGGTATTAGAGATGGCATCGGATGGCTTACCCATCCAGCTTCGCTACCTGTGATCAGATGGGTCGTCAGTAGGTTTCGAATGGTATTGGCATTGAAGGGAGGAGCGTTTTAGCATACAGCAGTTCTGTGGAGCGCACGTTTGATTGCCGTACTGAGGCCCGCAGTTCTGTCCAAATGCTATGGAAGCAAGGCATATTATTATCAGGAATGTGGAAGGCATCTTTGCAAAGCGATTTTGAAAGATGTTTCGTGCAAGGAAAGAGACAGGAGCAAAGAGCCAAAGCGGAAGAAGCGACTGCGCGGAAAGCAAAGAGATTGGGGGAAGTACTTATCCATTCTCACTTCCCAGGGGTACTCTAGAGGAAGATGCTGGAGAAGGATGGAGGGGGAGAGAGCGTTGTACGAGGATTTCCGCAAGAGGTCAAGAGCGCGAGTCTGGGGTCATTGCGCAAGCCATGGCTACACTACCTTGGAAATTCTCAATCTCGGATTTCAATGAACAATTAAGACAGGGTACTCTAATCTTAGAAGAGAAGTCCAAGTTCAAGAGTACAGGGTCTTTTTTCCTTATTTTAGCTAATATGAACATGGTTGTGCTGTAGCATGTATGATTCTGTATGCGCCCTTCCGAACCGCATCAAAAGTACTTACTTTAATATTGAAGGAGGAGAAAATTGGCTCTTGGAAACGAGCTGTGAGCTGTTCAACAAGCTTGAAGAACCCGCTTTACTTAAACTAGCCTAAGGCCGGCTTCGGCCCGGATCATCTCTGCATCTCCGCCAAGACCAATAAAAATTGTCGCGATGAAGTGGAGCGTATCAATACAAAGGAGCTATCAAGGTATTCCTCTTGTTTCCATTGCTGCTGTTGCTTTCTCACCTGCTGACTTGCTAGGTCGGTTCATCTCCATAGTGACAGCACCGACTGTGGAAGCCATACATCAATGACTCATAGCGGTATCATTACGACAGGCGGAGCAGTCACACCCCACACGTAATAGAGCCATCTTCCTCCCCGCCTGATGCGATATGGAATCACCCTTTCCACGAGTGCTATCTTTTTCGTCAAGTCCACCGGCGTCCTTTATCAGCCATTGCTCCTTGGATCAAGGAATCTTTTCACATCTCCGAGCCTGTCCACCAGAAAGAAGACGAAGAAAACAATCGTACATTCTACAATTACAGACCAAGCCTCGCCAAAGATATCAGGGAACATTGATATCAAGAACACCAATCGATCGGAGCCGTTGCCCTCGACCAAGGTTACAGGAACAGCTGCCCCTGAACCTAATAAGATCAAACACAAGGTCAAGCGGAAGGAACCAAGAGCTCAACATTCGACTTGGACACTCAAAGCCCCGTCAGTCAGATTTGAACGTAACCTAGAAAGAAAACCTGGTTCCGATAACAAAATGCACTCCTACATCCAGTTCATCACGACACCTACCTCAGACACCCCCGGCACAGCTCTGCTGCTACACTTCGACGATGCGAGATACATCATCGGAAATGCACATGAAGGTCTACAAAGAGCAAGTTTACAGATGGGAGCGCGGATCTTTAAATCCAAGGACTTCTTTCTGACGGGGAGAACGGAGTGGAAGTCGAACGGAGGTTTGCTGGGCATGATATTGACCCTTGCGGACGCCGCAAATGCAAGCGCTTTGTCTAGGGCAGATGTGAAGAAGTCGAAGCTCGAGAACAAGAGGAAGAGGGAAGAGGAAGAAGGCCCAACAAGGAAGAGAAACCTGGATGCAAATTCAGGTAGCAGTCCATCTCGAGCCACAGCTACGCCAGAAAACATCCAACCTTCCGATGAAGACCGAACAGTGAGATTGCATGGCGGACCCAACCTGACGCACACGCTCGCTACCGCCAGGTCATTTGTTTTCAGAAAAGGCACGCCGATCAAGGTATTTGAACATGTTGGAGAGAAAGATGTAGAGGACAATGCGGAGCGAGATTGGGAGCCCACGTGGTCCGACGCCAGGGTTCAAGTATGGGCGATGCCCATCTCCCCTTCAGGCGTCTCCGGAGCCAATGGAGACCTAAAACCGGAATCATCCCAGAAGCGGAGCCTTGGTGAATTTATGAGAGGGGAGCCACCGAGCCAGAAAGAGGCTTTTGATCAGTGGTCTGTCCACCCGGCAGTGCCAGAAGGCCAGGGAGAACGAAACCAGCAGACTCGTGACTTCGCAGTCTCGGAAATGTTCTCCTCGGCTTGGAGCCACGACAACCTGGTCGAAATGCCGCTACGGAATGTCAAAATGCCGGCTGCACTGCTCGTTCGAGATCAAGTGACGAAAGAGCTGAGGCGCTATGAAGGTCCAACTCCCGATGGCACCGCACCTGTGCCAGACATCAACGTTTTGGTCCGTCAAGCCTGGCCTGGCGCTTTGATCGATCATCTCCCATCCACAAAGCGATCATCAGTAGCAATGTCTTACATTATAAGAAATCACAAAATGAGGGGAAAATTTAAGCCTGCTGCTGCTAAAGAAAGGAATGTACCGCCAGGACCTTTATGGGCAGCTTTGGCAAGAGGCTCCTCCGTCCAGTCTAACGATGGTGTCACCGTTACACCCGACATGGTCTTGGAACCCAGCAAAGAGGGATCTGGCGTTGCGGTGATCGATCTGCCATCCAGTGAATACGTCCACGACCTTGTCCATAGATCGGAGTGGACGGCTGAGAGGGTAATGAGCGGTGTTAAGGCAGTCATCTGGATGCTAGGGCCTGGTGTCGTCCAAGACCAGACACTAATCAAATTCATCGAGAGTCAACCAGGGGTACAGCATATTATTTCATCCCCAGAACGATGCCCAAATTACCTTTCCATGACTTCAGTAGCATCAATGGCCATCCGGCACAACCAAATTGATCCTGTGCGATATGCTACACCAGTACACAGCAACGCTATTCCGCCAGCCTCGGGCGACCAGTCTGACCATGGGGATCCTTTGCCCCAAGGGCTGCCCAACTTTTGCCAATCTGCCAGAAGGGGTCTTAAGTTGAAGCTTGAACCCAAGTTTGGTGTCACAGAGGAAGCAGTGGTAGACTTCCTCAATACAGCGGTTGTTGTGCGGGAAACCTCCGAGGATGTCCTTAGACTTTCACAGGCTGCCAGAAAGGAGATCAGTTCGCCTGCGGTCCAGGCGGAAACACTCAGTCAGAACCTACCCAGCCCGGATGCTGAGATCATATGCTTAGGTACCGGTTCAGCCTTACCGTCTCAGCATCGAAATGTCTCGGCCACTCTCTTACGAGTGCCTGGCTGCGGGTCGTACCTCATGGATTGTGGCGAGAATACGTTAGGACAGCTGAAACGGATGTATACAGCACCTCAACTCGCGGAGATATTGCAGGATCTCAAGCTCATTTGGATCAGCCATTTGCACGCCGACCATCATCTTGGATTGACCTCTGTAATCAGGGCTTGGTACGAAGAAGTCCATGGCAAGGACGAGGTGAAGCGCCGAAGGCCCATGTTGACGGAGCAAATGCTAGATACTGCCAAGCTTCTGCAAGAGGGCAGGCGTCTTTTTGTAGTTGGACATGAACATATGAGAAGATGGTTGGAGGAATACTCTTCCGTCGAAGATTTTGGATATGATCAAATCGTGCCACTGGTTTCCTACCCCATCAACATACGAGCCATCGATGTTAGCAGCCTTGAGTGGAATGGTGTCAATGTCGGATTCAACGTTGCGAAGGACCCTAAGCTGTATGTCTGATCTTCTCTTCCCTTTTCTTCAACCTTCCCAGCTCTTGCATTGAAGTACCTACTGACCGGTCACGCACAGTCGCGCAGCTATTCGCAGCGCCACTGGTCTCGCCAATCTGGTCAGCTGTCACGTCTCGCATTGTTATGGCGCTCAGGCCGTCTCCCTCACCTTTCCCACCGGCTTCAAATTCTCCTACAGCGGCGACTGTCGTCCCTCTCAAGCTTTTGCGGAAATTGGAAAGCACTCTACGGTCCTCTTGCACGAAGCCACCTTCGATGACGAGCTCCAAAGTGATGCGATCGCCAAGAAGCATAGTACCACCAGTGAGGCCATCGGCGTTGGTGCTGCAATGGGAGCGCGGAGAGTAATTTTGACCCATTTCAGTCAGCGATACCAAAAAATCCCGAGTATGAGTGCTCTAGACGCTGGTAGCATCAAATTTGAAGATGCAGAAGATGTCGACGATCCGTTGGAGGATACGATTCAGCCGATTGAGGAGTCAACCCACCTTGTCAAATCCAAAGCTGAGGTCGACAGTATCTTAGATGTTTTAGATGATGTTTCTTCGCAAGCTCAAACCGAGCCTCATCCGCAGACGCAATCCCCCCAGCACGTCGGTCCGCCAGGTCCGCCCGGTCCGCCCGCAGCATCCTCCGCCAACACCCTAGCCCAGATCGTCGCTTCGAACATTAACCCCACCCCGCGGCCCCAACTCAGCGACATGAAAATCGCCGTCGCATTCGACTACATGCGCGTCAAAGTCGGCGAAATCATGCACCTCGAAAAGTTCACCCCCGCGCTGCGGGAACTGTACAAGGAGACCGACGACGAAGTGCGGGAAACGAAAGCCGCCAAGGAAGCCTTCTCGGACGACGAGAACGACGTGCTCAAGGAGGAGCAAGGAGGGGGCACGGTGGAGAAGACGGGCGGGTCGCCGGAGAAGAGGACGAAGGAGGAGAAGGCGGAGCAGGCGAGGAAGGGGCAAGTGAAGGCGGCGAGGAAGAAGCAGGAGAGTAGGGAGAAGTGGGAGAAGGAGAAGGGGGAGAAGAGCAAGGTCGGTGGTGGTGGTGGTAGTGTTGGTGCTGCTGGCGAGGGAGTGATGGAGGGAGTGGAGGCCACGGAGCCGGCGGTGGAGAAGTTGAGAGCTGTACAATAACACCACACCTTCAATTTAAGAGGGATATCCCCCCATTTCCAATTCTCCAACCGCCCAACAGAATACACCTCGCCCTTTTCTTGTTTCCCGCACAATGTCCACATCGTAGGGTTTCGATCCCGGCCAGAACTCCTCTTTTGGGTGAAAGATACCGGGAGATAGAAGATTGTTCGGGGGAAGATGCCGGGAGATAGGAGGATTTTCAGGGGAAGATGCCGGGAGGTAGGAGATTTTTAGGGGAATTTCCCCGTCATGGTGTGTGAGTGTAGGAATAGCAAGTCTGGATAGAAGGCGCTTAAAAGGGAAAACGTCTTAAGATATAAGCTAAAGAAAGGGAAACTGTCATAGGATATAAGCTGAATAAAGGGGAAACATTATAAGATATAAGCTGGACAAAGAGGAAACGATAGGATATAAGCTGAACAAAGGGAAAAAGTTTCAAGTTTAATCACTTTCTGCAGGTAATGCACTCTAGAATGTCACTTTCTATAGGTAACACCCCCTTGAACTAGGATCAAACTTCAATTCACATCCCCTGACTTTTCTCCACTATATCTGCTATACTAAGTTAAGCAAAGCCAAGATCAAACGCTCGCTCGCTATCAAATGCCATTAGATAAGCCCGTCTAAAGCCATGAATGGAAATTTCCAACCAACTATACGCAATGCCTCTGCTCCGCTCCGCTCGCTCTCCGCATCTATCTCAGACCAGGCGGTCTAACGCCCCCATCGTAGATATCCTCATCTTTAATCGCAAAGTCCCCCTTCCAGCGCTCCGCCATGGGGATATTCTCCGGCTTAATGTGGCGGCACGTGAGCCCGTAGCGGAGTTTGCCCTTTGGGATCACGGTGTGCTGTGTGTGGGGGGTGTTTTGATTAGCTTTTTTGTTTGATTGATGGGAGGTTGTGTTACGAACTGTGACAGGTGGAGATAGATAAAGGAAAGGAAAGACAAGACAACAAGAGCGCCGTACCTCGTATCTCCGCTGCAGGTCCGACCCGTGCATCGCGACGATATCCCCATGCTTCACCGGCATCGTCAGCACCGCCGGCGCCGTCTTTCGGCCGTCCTTCTTCAGTTTCGCGAAGAAGGCCGCTTTGACGTCTTCGAAGGCTTGGACCGCGGCGCTCCGGTCCCCTTGCTTCTGCGCCCGCTTGAACATCTCTGCGAGCTTAAGGCGCTCTTCGTACTGGTACGTGCCGCGCTTCACTTTGGCCAGGAAGTCGTACGTTTCGGCGGTCTGGTCCCGGCAGCAGAAGTAGAACTTGGCTTTCATGCGGATTATCATCTCGGCTTCGCCGCCGATGGAGAGGGTGATGATTGTTGGGCCGAGGTCGACTTCGCCGTCGTCGTGGTACTGTTGTTGATTGGAAATGTTAGTAATGATGTATAAACAGATAGATAGATGTGTGGAACAACGGGGGGAAGACTCACGTCGATCTTCTGCTTCTCGAAGTAGCCAAGACAGAGCAGCTCGTTGAACTCCTTGTAGGTGCCATCGTTCACGATCCTCTTCCCGGCCCAGGTCAAGCGGTTGAGGACGTTCATGATCACCGGGGGAGCTTCGCTGAAGGCTTTGGAGTTGACAGACACCACATACTTGTATGGCATCCCCTGTATCTGGTCAGCAGAGCCTTGACTCGATCTGTGGGTAACGCTTACATAGTTCATGGCAAAGTGTCTGACCAGCGACAGACCATCAGCTGCTTCGATGTTAGTATGCTTTTCAGAACCAAGAGTGTTTGTTAGGCCTACCGGACGGATCCCCCATCTTGAACCTCTCCAGCCCCAACTTCGTTTCCTGCAAGGCCTTGAGAATCTCGTCCGCACCCCCTGGCTCCCGGTTGATGGGCGCGTTTGCGTGGAAGTGGGCGACGATACTCCCACCGGGATGTCGTAGGTCGACTGACGCCAGAAGGCCGGCCACTCCGTTTCGCGCTTGGTGACGGGTGCTGCGAACGTGTCGAACGATATGGCTTGGCCTTCGAACTCGAAGCCATGCTTTTCGACCAGGGATCTGGCATCGAAAACCGTGTGCATGATTGGTAGCTCAAAATCACAGGACTCATTGAAACCCCTCCACTTATCCCACTTCGTCCGCGAGTTGCATCTCCCACACTTTGGACACACCATGCCTTTCCAAGCCGCGACCGATGTCTCCTCCTCTAGACCTGTACCCCTCGCTTCTGCAAGAGGTGGCTCTGGCTTGAGAAAGAATGGCGGCACGCGGTGTGCGGGCCATTCGGTGCGCTCGTTGAACCAGACCGGGTTGTATGTCAGCTCGGTGCAGATTTCACCGTCGATGCGGAAGTATTGCTTGCAATGTTCATTCAAGCACATCCATCCAGCGAGATAGATCTGCGAACACGAGCTCTCGCATGAGGTGCATGTCTGGCTTTGTGCCTTTGTGACATAATCACGCTCTGCTGGTGGCAACGGTGAGTCGTGGGCAGCAAACCAGCTTGGTTCCTGGAGATTGATTTTCTGCAGGCGCGTCCTGGTGACTTTTTTGCCCTGGACGTGCTCAGACCATATTCCGGTTACTATGTCAGTATGTCCGACGTTGTATCGATGAGGCATCTTCGATGGGCAATGTGGGTTCTTAGAACCTGTATTATGGTCAGCATTTCTTTGATCTGCGCCATACAAAGGAAGGCTGATTCAACTGACCGATGATGATATTGACCGGCTCCTGTGCTGTCATGCTGTTCCTGAAGCATTCGACTTCTGCGCGAGTCGAGTCCTGATTGGTCTTCTGCTCCATCTTGCCGGTCTTCTCGTTTAGCTTATAGCCACCGCCACTGCCGTAAAGTCAGCATCGAGGTCATCAGCTGTGGAGGTCATATTCTTATAATCTGGAGATGACAATCTCGTCGTCCATGTACCCTCGCTCATCGTTGTCATTGTCGAGTAGCCAGCCATAGCCAAACCCCTTGTAGTGATAGGTGCCAGATTTGACAGATTGGAACCAGGGAAGAGACTCGCACAGACTCTGGCGGTCCTGAAGCAAGGTCAGCTCTGACTCACGGTACTGCCTGGAAGAGTGACTCACCTCCGCCCACACTTCAGGTTGTCCTCGCGGCGCAGGGAGGAATTCCTGGACGTTCGCTGCCGCAACTCTGGCCTCAGCTTTCTCTTTGGCGGTTTGTTTCCGCTGCTTCTTCGGCGCGTTGTCAGCGATTCCCGTTGCTGACTCGGATCCGTCAAGGTCTGGAGTATTGCTCGAGGGTGACTTCCGCTTCTTCGAGGTATCTTTGCTTGATTCAGGAGGACTTGCAGGCGCAGGCGTCATCTGGGCGCCTTGCAGAAGAACGCGCAGCTTGTCCTTACCCGAAGCGCTGACGAATCTACAATTGGCGATTCGGCGCTCAGGGGTCGCTGCAGGTCCTTGCAAAAGAGCGCGAAACCTGTTCTTACCCGAAGCGCTGGCGAATCTGCAACTGGCGATCCGGCGCTCGGGAGTCGCTGCAGGCTCATCCTGCACATAGTTGTCTTCCTCCTCCTCAAGGAAGATGTGACCACTCGAGCTGCTGGCGCTTGCCTCGTGCCCGTACCGCTCAGTCTGTTTCCGAGGGCGAGTTGACTGTCTTGAGCCCGAGGAATTGTCTCCAGTTGCTCCCATCGCTGGGTTGGTGGGAGATCCAGCTGCCTTGGCTGAGTTTGTCAACATGGTAGCTCCTGAATTGGAAAACTGTTAGCTTTTGCTCCTACGGATGACCATGCCGAAGACCACGTGGAAGTCCAAAGATGGAAATGGATTTCTAAGCGTGGTGATGTTGGAGATCAAAATGAGAAACGGGAAGTGAGAATTATGTGGGGTACAAGCTGCAAACTGAATACACTCCCGTCCTCACTTCATTAGTAGCCTTGGCAACCTAGGAAACTGCAACATGTGACAGGTCTGCTCGAGGCTCGAAACCAAAAAGCGAACAGAAGCAGCAATTGAAGATGATGAGCAGCAAGCGGGAGGGACAGTTGGACTTACGTTGAAGCTGAGAAGTTGGAGCCTCTTTTCTGACCTGCACAGACAACTCAAGATTAGCGACAGATGCCGTAGAAGCACCAAGATGTCAAAGTTAGAGGCGCTTTCGAAGATCGAGCCGAGAAGATGTAATCAAGAAGCAGATGCTATGATGGACGAATGGAGATGCGCTTCTTGAGACCGAGGGCCAATGTCTTGTATTGAAGCTCGAGTCTCAAGATGTAAAGGAGAATATAGTGCTGGGAGGAAGGGCGACTTTGTAGTTGAGGGTGCCTTCTGAAGTCGAGAGTCAACTGCTTGTATGGAAGGTTGGATAGGAGAATGTAAAGAACATGGAGGTACTGGGAGGGAGGGGGTTTATATAGCATAAGATGCCTGTGGTGAAGGAGAACATGGATGAATATTGTGCGTGGAGATGCTTCACTCTACTCGCAGTGAAGCACAAACGCAGGAGTGAACAGTTCGCCAAGGTGAATTTTGATGGGGAATACAGCTAAATGCTGCAGTGAATTCCATTAGTGGAGTGACTTCAGATGGCCAGTGAAGCCAAGAGGTGCAATGAATCAGGACCTGAGATGAAGCCAAAAAGGCAGAGAGGCAGTGTAGTGCAGTGACGTCAGATGTGCAGTGATAACAATGTGAGATAAAGTCAAACGGGCAGTGAATCAAAGCACATCAATGAAGTCAAGCTCACAGGTGAAGTCAGGCAGGGAGTGAAGTCCAGCAACGCAGTGTGAATTTCAAAGCAGTGATGGAGCAAAACGCATAGTGATGCAAAGCACAAAATAAATCAAAAAGCATCTGTGAAGAAAAGCACTCTTAAATATCGTACCTGTCATGTCCTCGGCCCGTTCCTTCCCCCTTGTATATATTTTGATATTTTTGATATATAGAGTTGCTAAAAAAGAAGATGTAGTTCTTGATGATGCTATGTCAAGCAGATTGAGTGGTTTTTTGGCCCATTAAATACTTCCCAATGACTCTAAGTCGCACTAGCAAAATTCCTTCTCCTAGCCTAAATGACCATGTCACTGGCACTGGTCATTCACAGGCCAATACCTTCACCAGCAAACTTGTTTGGTCTAAGTGATTGTACAATCTTTCAAATTCACCCTTGAAATCTCTCAATTCCCTGGTCTCTAGCCTGAAATAGTGAATTTGGCTAAGGTGGTCTCCTTTCTCCCAGCAGGCTCGCTACCAGAGAAGCTGGCAGTCAGATAGGTCTGTTGACGTTGGTAAAGCCACTTGCATAGGGTTTACTGCCAGAGAATCTAGCAACTATGTTGTATTTGGGTACAGCACCCAATGTTGGGTCTTTGCATAGGGTTTGCTCCCAGAGAATCTGGTAGTTATTTGGAAACAGCATTTAATGGTGGGGTTTTGCACAGGGTTTGCTCTCAGAGAATCTGAAAACTATTTGGGTACAGCACTTAGTGATGGGCCTTGTTATAGGGTTTACTCTCAGAGTATCTGGCAATTACTTGGGTACAGCACTTAATGGTGGATCTTTCCACAGGGTTTGCTCCCAGAGAATCGGGCAGTCATTTGGGTATAGCATTCAATGATGGGTCTTTTGCACAGGGTTTGCTTCCAGAATATCTTGCAACTATCTGGTTCGATACTCAATGATAGAGGCTCTTGCACAGGGTTTGCTACCAGAAAGTTTGATTATCTTATAAGTCGACACCCAATGATACAGTCTCTCGCGTAGACTTGCTGCCAGAAGTTTGGTAATCTCATGGGTCGGCACCCAGAGAGTTGGGCGTTCGTATTGGTGGAAAAATCTGCTGAAGCTGGAAATCATGGCACTGCTGGAGCTGAGGTATCTTACTGCAGCGGGTTTACTACCGGA
The DNA here is from genome assembly GCA_003184365.1 of Evernia prunastri. Taxonomy (NCBI): domain Eukaryota; kingdom Fungi; phylum Ascomycota; class Lecanoromycetes; order Lecanorales; family Parmeliaceae; genus Evernia; species Evernia prunastri. The sequence continues at coordinate 51,608 of NKYR01000034.1, forward strand.
AGACATGGCAAATATACGGGTCCCTTGAGGTGGTAGCGTCTCTTGCAACAGGGTTCGCTGCCAGAAAGTGTTGCAACCATAGGATATAAGACCCACTAATACCTGAGATCGTGGGAACGGGGGAGCAGAAATACTCTTTCACAACGGGTTCACTACTCGAGAAGATTACAGTTGTACGGGTCTGTTGAAGATGCAGTACCTCTTTCAATAGGAGTTGCTATCAGAGAGTTTGGCAATCGTATGGTGCAAGGTCCATGAAAGCTGGAAATCCTCGAACTGCCAGACTTAGAGTACCTTTTTATGGTACGTTTACTGCCAGAGGAAATCGCAATTGTACAGGTCCGTTGAGGGTGATAGAACCTCTCGCGACAGGATTTTACTCCCAGCGAATTCGGGAACTTGGGGAATCGAAGCTGGCATACCCTCTTATAGCAGGGTCGCTGCCATGAGGGGTGGGAACTCTAGCGGCAAAAATCCGTTAAGGTACGTTAAACGAGAATTCGTTGAAGCTGACGGAGTCCCTTGTCGCGGGCTCGGTGCCAGGAGAAATGGGGTCTCCAGCGGCAAATATCCATCAACGTCAGTCAAATATGGACATGTTGAAGCCGACATGGCGCCTTGTATCAGGCTCGCTGGCCAGTGGCCGGAGACAAGGGGAGTGCAGGGGTAAAATTCCGATCGCGTCAGTCAAATGTGAATGCGTTGAAGCCGAAAAGGCCCCTTGTAGCAGGCTCGCCGCAAGGAGAAACGGGAATTCCAACAGCATAATTTCAATTGCGTGGCTCAACAGATGAGATGGCGGTCAATATGCAAGACACTCTCCTGGAACTCATCCTTCCTGTCCATTCCCCGTCCACTTGGCATTTCATTCACGATTGTCTGCAATTGGGACACAACGCTGCCCAAGACAACAATTTTTCCGAGCGACGCGTGATCTATGAAGGGCGCGCAAAGCGTAGAGCAAGCAGGTAGACTTTTCGCCCCGCAGGCCATAGCCACTGCGCTCGTTGCGAGACGTAGCCTGAAGCACATTTCCTTCACGAGCTCCATAAGCAAAACCAGTTGATAACCATCCCGAATTGCCAACTTCGCAATGAGTCACTGTTGACATGATCTGGTGTTGAAGACTCCTTTGAAGCCAAGGCGCTGATGACTATCTCTGAGGCTACATCTGGCTCGCCTGGGAGCAGACTTGGATGCCGACCACCGCGCAAGACATACCGCTCAAAATTCATTCACGGGGCTACCTCATGCTTCACTCCAGGCTGATCCCGGTAATCAGAATGTAACAGCCCACAGCAGCACGAGCAAGAGCGAAATGCTGGAGATGCCTCGATCTCTTCATGCACTCAATCTCTACTCCAACCTGCCCTCGACGAGTTCGAGTTCGAGAAGCTCGCGGTTTAGGCGTCCGTACTGACAGATTTGGACGAGACGCTTGGCTGTGACCGATTATTTTGACAAGTTGAACGTGATCAACCCCGACCACTGACCCTCGCTGTGCAGGGCTTGCTCATCAGTGAAAAGGTCATCTCTGTCAGGATCTGGCACGAACGGCTTCAATACTTAGCTATTCCAAGCCAATTCTTGTTTTCAGTAGACTTTGCAGCTCTAGCAGCTTATTTAGCTTTGAAAGGTCATCGACTCTTCTGAGTTGTGGCACAAACATAAGAGTCAGTCTTTCTACTCTAGAGTATGCACCTATGCTACATCTGACCGTATTGGGGTCCCATTGTCCTCAGTCTCGAAGACTGCATGTGAGAGTAAATTAGGAAAGTCATTATGCCTCTCCGAGCGAAAGTCAGTGCAGTTGTGTCTGCCGATTATTCGCCAAATCCTTCTGATTGCTCTCTCCCCAGTTCATAGCTTGTGCACGGAACTTATCTCAGGTATGGCCGAATCGAGAATCGAGATATGTATTAGGGGACTGCAATCGCCGCTGACTCAAACATCAGAGCGCTCCTATTCTTAGCAGATTTCTATGATTCGCCTTCTCGCTTCACCCAATCCTCCCTCCGTGACGCCAATCTCCTCTAGTCAGCTCCGCTTTTGCCATTTGCGCCTCTCCACTCAAATGGCTGTCTTCAAGAAGGGGCATTAAGTGCGTCTCCCATTGGCGAAAAAAATCAATTGGTGGTCCGTTTTGGCTCAGCTCAAACACCTTCCTAACCAGAGACCACGCCCAAGCCTTTTCACACTTATCGTCACTACACAAGGAGAGTATGAAATTGGGACTCTGCTGCAGCGCATAAAGCTTCTCGTAGTAACGGCTACCTTGCCTCGAGCGGGTGTCCCAAGGCAGCCCATGGTAAAGGTATTCTTTTACCCAGGAGAGGTCAATGAGATGGTCTCGGGGTATGGATTGTAGGTATGTTTGCCGTGCTGCGCTGAACGCGGGGGGCCATTCGTAGAATTCAAGCAAAGATTTTGATCGGAGACTGGCGATATAGAGCGTGATGTTTTGAGCGTTGGCCTCTGCTGGAGACAGAGATGCGGAGCCGGGCTCAGACGAGGTTGCTGTCATACGTGAAAAGAAGCGCCCGAGCACCCCTTGACGGTGGAATGGTGATGGTGATGGTGATGGAGAGACATAACTAGGCAGAGGTCCAGCTTCGGCGAGATTCTGTCTGATATCGTTCAGGGTCCAGATGGTAAGAATGGCGCGCGTACAGCGTGCGAGGAAGGCAGCGTATGATGGGGTGGGCTTCATAACCGTACCGCAAGTCTTCTTCGCAAAGCTGATTGTTTCAACGTGACATTCGTACTGCGTGTTCGCTCGGCGAGCGAGCTTGTACGCCTTTGGCAGGCGGGTCAGTGTTCTGAGATGGAAGTTCTGTTGGAGGCCATCTACGTCGGGTGGTGGCCAGTCAATGTCGATCGAGTAATGTCGCTGCGCGATGGACCTGCTGATGGACCTTTGATCAGATAAAATGAGGGCATTGATCCGGGAAGATACAAGACGGATGGAAAGGGTAGTAGGTGGATCGAGATGGCCGATGATTATCAGTGCGATCTCAGGGATTTGCAGAGGTGTCGTTGCCATATCTTTCAAGATCTATCCGTGACATGTATACTGAGATAGTTCTCTCTATAAAGGTGCTAAGGGGTGGACGTACAAAGTCCCAGACACGCCAAGAAAAGTGTCCTAATAGGGCTGATTAGTGCAAATTCCACGGAGGCCCCTTGGCCGGCACCGAAAGATCTCCGCGCTAGTATCAGCCCTACGAGTAATTCTACCTTACCTTATTATTCACTGGTTCACAGAAGAGTGACATCCCTAAGATACTCCAATGATTGCATTACGATTGCTTAGTCTCTAGGACTTGAGCTAAGGCTTCCAGTATCATGATAATCGTTTTGTTTGATCGAGCTATTGTTGAACGGCTAAGAGCATCGGTCGTCACCCCAGAAAATCATAACCGCCATGTCGTTGGTCTTCGAGGCACATTCACAAAGCATTAGAAAGGCACTCACATTCACATAAACTGCATGTTCATCGTTGAGATGATTTGGTGTCTTTAGCAAACTTGGATTTCATAAAATACGAGAAGGCTAGCCAAAGGGAAACCCCCAACGGTAGAAGAGAGTGAGGAGTTCGGGCATTTCGAGCATCAATTTCCAACAAACTCATCCTCTTCTGGTCATCAGACTGCTCTGCTTTACTGTTTGATGTCGCCCTTTGTTCCATTCTCTCTTCTTTGCCAACCGCTTTTCACGTTCCTCCTTTGTTTCCCGAGCGCGACGTTTGAGTCTCCACTTTCTTGCCGTTTCCAGCCGCTTTGCTCGCTTCTCTACTGTCTGATTAGCCATGTAATCGTGTTGGTACTCTCTCAATTTCCTCAATCTTTCTGCTCGCTGGCTGCCAGTCTCTTCAGCGCGCCTCTGACGAAGCCTCGCTTGCTTTTCTCGACTCTTTTCTTTGCGAAGGTCCCGGTTGACTTTGCTCTCCTGATTGGCGTGTGTCTGCTCCGTGGGCGTCTCGGCTTCGAGTTCTGAGGCTGATGTGGGTGTAGCAGAGCGGGTGTATGGATATTGTGTATGCATCCCGTCCTTCATCTCCGTGTCCACCTCCAGTGGAGTCATCGAATATTTTTTCTCCTCTGTTCTTGCATGGATACTCAGATGGAAGTCTTCACTGCTTAGACTCCTGGCATCAGAGCGTCTGGCATCTTCCATCATAGCATCGTCACCCCCTGCAACAAAGACATCAGCAGCATGACTCGAGAAAGGGAAAGGCTTGACCTGGGGCTCGACCGACGGAGGGCCACCCTGTTGGCGACAATGTTCTACTGAGTTAAATGCTTCTAAAACATTAGCATTATAGTGCATTGCTAGAGTTACCCCTGTAATTATTTGTATTACTAAACAAAAAGCTAATAGTGAACCAAAATTTCATAAGAAACTTATGTTTGATGGTTATGGAGAGTCTATTACGTATGAATTAACCAACTTTAATAAGGGATGACTTTTAAAGATTCTCATTTTAGTTTTATATATGTGTTATAGTTATATATTTAAAAGTAATAAAGCAAAATTGGTAAGCCTGTTATAAATACTTTTTGTTAGTTGCTTGCTAATGCTCTACTTCTTTTCAAAGAAAAGAAGAGAAAAGATGAGCAAGGAGTTGAGCATTATATAAGCGACTTTATAAGTGTTTTAATAAATTTCTAGTAAATTATAATTATAGTGTATATATAAAAATTGTTTACCATTTTAATATATACGGGTAAATTTTTTTTTTTTTTTGCTGAGTGTAACGGGGTCTAGGCATGCGTGACTGAGCAACTCGTATATTGGTTACTAGATAGACCGAATCCTGAGGAACCCAAGTGGGAATCCTCAGAGGCAGCATATTTAGCAGGGGAGAGTGCACCCCCATGCCAAGCAAACTTACTATGCGACTGCTATAGCCGCACAGCTGCACCAGAGGGATAGTCTCCCGGATCTGGCCTAGATGTATGTTGGATTCCTGGACTTCTGACAGGCCGCCTCATGCCTAAAGACCTCATGGCCCTTACACTGAGTTACGATTTGACGTTTGATCGATTCACATTCGTAGTAGATAAGAAGATCTAGTCGAACGATCTTTGGTCTCTCTATTTGCTTAACGATAGCTCAGTTAAAATCACATGTATTTATAGAATAAAGGGGTTTTAAACCGTAAGGGTTTAAAATCGAGGATTAAATCAGACCTCACATCTTAAGANCACCCCTGCAACATCGACGGCGTTAGTTCCAGCAGCATCACGCGCAATAGCAGTCTCTACTCGGACGCCGCTTCAACCCAGTCCTGATCGAAGTTGCTGGACCTGCGGAAAGGCAAATTGCTTACCTAGCCAGCACCCGCCTAACACCCCTCAGAGTGCTGCTGGACGTGCTGCGCAGTTGGCNTTAAATGCTTCTAAAACATTAGCATTATAGTGCATTGCTAGAGTTACCCCTGTAATTATTTGTATTACTAAACAAAAAGCTAATAGTGAACCAAAATTTCATAAGAAACTTATGTTTGATGGTTATGGAGAGTCTATTACGTATGAATTAACCAACTTTAATAAGGGATGACTTTTAAAGATTCTCATTTTAGTTTTATATATGTGTTATAGTTATATATTTAAAAGTAATAAAGCAAAATTGGTAAGCCTGTTATAAATACTTTTTGTTAGTTGCTTGCTAATGCTCTACTTCTTTTCAAAGAAAAGAAGAGAAAAGATGAGCAAGGAGTTGAGCATTATATAAGCGACTTTATAAGTGTTTTAATAAATTTCTAGTAAATTATAATTATAGTGTATATATAAAAATTGTTTACCATTTTAATATATACGGGTAAATTTTTTTTTTTTTTTGCTGAGTGTAACGGGGTCTAGGCATGCGTGACTGAGCAACTCGTATATTGGTTACTAGATAGACTGAATCCTGAGGAACCCAAGTGGGAATCCTCAGAGGCAGCATATTTAGCAGGGGAGAGTGCACCCCCATGCCAAGCAAACTTACTATGCGACTGCTATAGCCGCACAGCTGCACCAGAGGGATAGTCTCCCGGATCTGGCCTAGATGTATGTTGGATTCCTGGACTTCTGACAGGCCGCCTCATGCCTAAAGACCTCATGGCCCTTACACTGAGTTACGATTTGACGTTTGATCGATTCACATTCGTAGTAGATAAGAAGATCTAGTCGAACGATCTTTGGTCTCTCTATTTGCTTAACGATAGCTCAGTTAAAATCACATGTATTTATAGAATAAAGGGGTTTTAAACCGTAAGGGTTTAAAATCGAGGATTAAATCAGACCTCACATCTTAAGAGTCGGTCTGACCTAAAGCGAATCTTCAGTATAGAGAGAATAATGATTTACGCTTCATTGCTATGCATTGCTTTGTATTGAGCTGTGATAAAGGAAGCAAATGATAAAGTTGGTTTTATTCAACAGACTCTAATGCCACAGTATCATGAGGTTCGCCAAGACCGAATTGAAGATTAACTTGAGTCATAGTAACTATCTTTTTGTTTATAAAAAACAAAAGGCTTACTATATGTAGTATCTTATATCTACGTAGTAGCTTAACGACACATAGCATCAGCATTTTTTATATCAAACTTTAAGGTTATAAACTATAAAGAAGTTAGCAAGTATTGTTATATATTATTGTAATTATCCTTATGGGAATAGTTTAGGAAAATGG
>NKYR01000034.1:59685-178233 GCA_003184365.1 Evernia prunastri
TCACGCGCAATAGCAGTCTCTACTCGGACGCCGCTTCAACCCAGTCCTGATCGAAGTTGCTGGACCTGCGGAAAGGCAAATTGCTTACCTAGCCAGCACCCGCCTAACACCCCTCAGAGTGNATCTGCATACAAACTCCAACTCCCTCCCACAATGAAGATCCGTCCAGTCGTCAGTCCCAAACTATTGACGCTCGCTCCTAGGGATCCGCTCCCGGGCCAGAAGAATCCTCCCGCAAAGCCAATCGAGACGCCTAAGGGTGACGAATGGGTTGTGGAGGATATCCTAGACTCTCGACGTCATTACAACCAATTGCAGTACCAAGTCAAGTGGAAAGATGATGATGACACCCTGACTTGGTGGAATACTGACAATAATGAGTTTGAGGGGGCCCAGGACGTAGTCAATGACTATCACAGCAAATATCCGGAGAACCCTGGGCCTCACAACGCTATTGCCAAGTCAAAAAGGCCACGCCGTCTCCGAAATCTCCGAGACCTCGCCACTATCCTCATTCTTTCTGCACGCAGACGACTCGCAGGCCAATCTACAGCGCTGGGGCATCGCTTGCCTGAGGGGGGGGGTAGTGTTACGGACGTACCCTAGCTGTCAGGTACAAAGGGAGTGTTTATGGCTATGTGTCAGGCACATAGAGTATTTATTGGTCATTGACACATTCTCATTATCACATAGGCTAGCGGGGATTCTTCCTAGTATTTAAGCGCTCTTCTCCTGTGTACATATTCGCTCTTTATCTAGTTGTCTTATTCAATTTACCCCCATTAGACTTGACTCTGGGCACGGTTCTGACAGTTTATACGTTAGATTGCTTGCTCGATGGGCTCTAGTAAGCTCTATCGCTCGGGTATAATCGGATTATCTCTTCTTGTGGACGTCATACGATAGTGAATTAATAATCATGTCGTGAGAATGATCCTGTTTGTCGACTCCAAGAATCCACGTCTTATTGTCATTCTTTCGAGTGATGAGATTCTTTCAGCTAATATAACAGTATCATTTGCAATCTTTTTTCTTGTTGTTTGTGAATTTCTGTTTGCGATTATTGCTCTCGTCTGTGTGCTTATCCAATTTTCTAAAGTTCTTAATCTTTTTATCTGCATATACATATTGATAATTTTTTCGTTCGAGCTCAGTTCGATCTGTAGTTATAGCGAATTCTTGACTAAAAGCATAGTTCTGAAGACGCGTTCAGATCTCGTCAGACAGGTCAAAAGTTTCGTCTGGAGATGAAGGTAGAAGATGCTCGGGTGATATGCTGTCAATGATCTTCTGGACGAGGGGTATGATATCTTCTTTTAGGCGAGAATGAGGAGTTCACTAAGAGATCATAATAACGAGATATGGTGGTAGAAAAGGAAGATGAGAAGCAGTCTCTGAAGAGGTGAATAAATATCGATGTCAAGGTTAGCGGGGTACATGATTTTGTATGGGAGCTACACTAGAATTTAAGTACCTCCGCAATATAGCCGAATCTAGCGGTGAGAATCTGGCGGTCGAATCTGGCGCCCCGAAGACATCCCGAATGTAAGTTATCCGTATTTTCCGTAAATATGGAGAGCAATTTTGTAGTATGACTTGCCATCAGCCTTGAGACTTAGACTCATATGTAATTACAATGTCAAGTACATTACACGGTAAGGGACTTCAGTGGTTGGGGGTATGAGCAGATCACTCATACCCAAATACCCGCCCCTCGACTTGAGCTCTCCCACAAAGGCTTGTGCTTGTCAGCAACCAAAGCCCAAGATGCCGAGAGAATATGCTGCATTGTCACTGTTTCCTCTTGCGCGAACCTGCACAAATTCGCCATTTCCAAATCAAGTATACGCCTTGTTGGCCCCTTTGCATTGTTCTTGATGTCAAAAGGTCCCAACCCAACCCGCCTGGAGCTACAGAGAATCAGCACATGAGTGGTGTGACCAAGACTCCAGAAACAGTTGATCAGATATCTGAAAGTGCCTAAACCTGTGTGTATAATTCAGCCAAGCCAAGCTTTCCCCCATATTTTGGTGAAAACATGGAAGTCTAAGGGCACAGAAAGGGCCAACGCAATGTAAAAAAAGCTCATTGTGGACTTCACATCAAACCGGTCGCCTAGACGCCTCCACTGACTTCAAACAGTGCCCGCAATACTCAGCTCTCGGATCTCCCCCAGCACCTGCTCAACCCGACTGTCTAAGTGCCCTTGCGCATATTGTTCCCTCGTGTCCGCGTCTAAAAACTGCTGCACTTGTGCCATTCTCGAGTACGCTTCGGCGCAGAACCTGAGCTGAATCTTGACCAACGCCTCAAAAGACGGATCCAAGTAAGGCACACGCAGGTCTATGAGCTGCGGCAGTTCGGAGAAGAGTTGCTCGTTCAACGCTTCGTACGCTGTTTTAGCAAGATCAGACTCCCTCTCTGCACGCGGTAACTTCGTCGGGTCTTTGTCGGGCTTTTCGACCAGCTTCTTCACTTTGGCACGCGTAGCGTCGTAATCGAGGAGCTTATGGTTCCGTTTCTTGATGCCTACGAGGAGAGCATGTCAGTTAAAGCTCTTGTGACTGTGGTGTCGACAAGAGGACTCGTACATTCGTTAATGTCGGGAAAGTAGGCACAGAATCGTGTGATAGGTTCTAGGACGGTTTGTCTAAACATAAGTCCTGTGAGCAGGTACTTCCAGCAACATGTCATGATAACGGGCACGCTACCTGAATGGCCCGTCGAGTGCCTTGATCGTCTCCGCATCTAGATCCTCCACTGCTTGCTTGTAGCTCCGGCTGACCCCATCATTGGCACCAGCGTCTCCGTAGAAGGCATCTATCGTCTCAGCGATTCGCATTTGTGACGCTGTCATGGCTAGACTTTGGAGTCAGCCAGTCGTCCCTTCTCCCATCGTTCGTCCTATAATCCAAGAAATTTGCCTACCTCGTAACGAGTCCAAGTATCCTTTCGCTTCCTTCTGTAGTCTATTCGCTGCGGACTCCATGGTACGGTACCGCCTGTTGCAGGGGGTTTTCCTTAGCAACGATTGCCCTCCCAGCCTAGAGAATCTCTACTCTGTTCGCCATATTGGGGAACCCATACCTCTCTTCCACCTCGTAGTCCCGATCATTGGTTTTTTCAACATGCCCTGTGAATATCCGTAAGCCTCGTAGGGCCCACACCGTACCTCTGCTTTGGTGCATTGTCTACCTGTCTTCATCATCACCTGAGTCGTTGCCCGGTTGGCAACCTTCTTGAAGCCTTAGAAGTCAGAGTCAGCCATGGGCAGGGCAGCCGAAGCAAAGCATTGAGAGGATAACATACCCGCCCATGACATTTTAGCTAGCTATGCCCTCCGGAACCAATGGTAGATTGTCTCACTTTATGGAATGAGTAGGTGAGGCAAAGAGGATAGAGTGTCGGTTTTTGAGTGGTGTTTATGTACCAGCTACCGGGAGGATGTTGAAGGAAGTACGGATGCAGTGACTTGCAGCCTTGTCTTGGCGCCATTTATTGCAAGCGTGGGATGCAGTCGGATGTTTGTTATGAGACTACTAGTAGGTTACTTTATAGAGAAAATTACTCACTACTTCAATTTCTCTATTCCTATTTCTATTTCTTATCTCTCAATATGTGCTTGTTTACATTCATTGAGGTCTTAAAGGACGTGCCTCCACCTCACCGCTTTCCCGCGGCTTCTTAATGATCAATCTTCCAGTACGACAGTACGAGGTTTGTAGATGATAATATAACAATGAAGTGTGCTCGGGATCCAATTGAATTGGTTTTGTTTTGCCAAAGAGTATCAAAATGCAAGCTATGAGACCAAATACACGTAAACGATGGTAATGATATGCCCACCTCTTTCAAATACCCTCCTATGCTCCATCATTGACTCGAAACTCCATTTCCCGAATGTGTCGAAGCGACTGAGGGATATGCAGCGCGAAGAAGCAGCAGTCAATCGTAATGAATGCAAACCAAAGACAAGGAAGGTTTGACGCAGTCGAGGCACATGGACATATTCATCATTCATCGTTCAGACTCGGTAATCATCATGATCGCTTTCTTCCTTTCAACTGACGATCAAAACCCCTCCAAAGCAGGTTTACAAAGCTGGATCTCGCGTACCCACTCCGATTTCAACACTTTCGAGGCCGTAAGGCGCCGTGTTGGGCTGGGATCAGGGTCGAGAATGGAGTAGATGACATTTCGACAACGACGCTGAACAAGGTTTTAGTATACAGTTCAGAGTCGGCAGACTTTAAATAACTTACTCGATGCAATGTCTCGATGGGCCCATAACCATCGTCTCCTCTCCTCCCCTCAACGTAACGATCGAAGAATTCATCTTCGTCTCTCTTCGCAACTCTCCAAAGATGCCGGCCAGTCCTCATGGCCATGTAGATGACCCCTGTCGCCCAAACATCAACGGCCCTGGGATCAAACTCCTTGTCTGTGTACTCCTCAGGGGCAATGTAAGGAGCTGAGCCACACAGTCCAGCAGTCATGTGAGCTTCTTTTTCCCAAGCCATCCGGAAACATTCACCATTGCCAAAGTCAGTGATCTTGAGAGAGCCATGAGTGGTCAAGAGCAGATTTTCGGGCTTCAGGTCTCGGTGAGCGACGCCCATTTCATGTAAGTATTCCACGCCGCACATGAGCTGTTTGAAGTAGCAGTCTGCTTCTTGGACTTCGAGCTTTCCTGCGGCTAGCACGAGAGTGTACAAATCTCCCCCCGCGCAGAATTCCATGACCTCGCAGTAATCTCCCTTGGCATCCTGTAGGAGATCGAGTGTATGTATAACATTTGGATGACGAAGCGAAGACGAGATGCAGAATTCCGATGTAAGACGTTTTTGATACTTTTTTGGCGATTCTTGAGGCCTGCGGCGGAACTCTTTGACAGCGTACAGCTGCTCAGCCTTGGAGTCCTTGGGATCTGTCTTGTGCGAAATCCTAACAATACCGAAAGCTCCACGACCAACGATCTCTTGGCATTTGCCATACTTTTGCACAAGTGTCGCAGTTGCATTCGGCCCTCCCTTCTTGTCAGAAGCGAGTTTCTCACGTTCATTCCGCAGCTGATCTACCCACGTAGACATCAGCGACAATTGTTGATGCTCGTCTTGACTATGGTCATCTCGTTTCTTCCCTCCCAGCATGTCGCGGAGCATGTCCGACAATTTTTCTTGTCTCTTGGCGCTCTTGAGTGTATGTTGGTGGGTGCCGTCTGGGTAGGTCTCGAACCTCTTGTGTGCCTGGGTGTAATCGTTGTCCTTGGGGTCCTTCTTAACAGTTGTCGTACTGAGTTTTCTTTCGGGCTCTGCGACAGACTGTGACCTCTTGTCGGTGTATGACTGCTGCCTTGAGGGCGGCTTGGGCGTCCATGAGGTTCCCCTATTGCTCTCGGTATCGGATGCCCCACTTTCCCGACCATTGCTCGCTTCGGGCTGGCCAGGAACCTTTGCCTGTGAGAACATACGAGACAGACGGTTTGTTATTGTCGGCCTTTTGGCAGCCACAGGCGCGTCGTGTGTAGGGGCTGGGACTTGGAAGCCATTGGGCAAGACCACGGGTTCTTCAGGTATGGAAGGTTGCGGAATTCCAGGCTTCCCATCTTGCGAGTGTAAAGTAGACGAAGAGTTGGATGGGGACGGGGTTGGTGGCGGCCGATGGGTCAGTGTACTTGTCTGGCTGTTCATTCTTGAACTGGAAGTATGAGGTAGGGTAAAGAGGATTGAAAGTGGGTGGACCTCAGTCCAGGCGGGCCAGTGCCCTACCTGCTACGCGTGCGAAGCTCAAAATTGAAGGTGAAATGCTGTCTTGGGTGGATTTGGTAGAGGAGATGGTAGAGGGAGAGACTGCGAGGAGCTTTTGGATTTTCTTTCCAGGTCAAATGATCCCACTCACTGGAGGAGCAGGGGTTTCTTTGGAAAAATGATGACCAATACGGGACGTGTGATTTGCGGACTGCTGGTCCAGGAGGCAGCGCCTCGAGCGAAGCGGGGATTTGACGTGGAAACGGTGTGGAGGTTCGAAGATGTGTGCGTAGATTTCAATTTGGTGAAAAGTAGAGAGATGTTTGTGTCAAGTAAGTTAAAGGAGGAGGAGGATGAGGATGGATGATTGTTGGTCGGTATGGTATGGAAGTGGCTCAGTGGTATTGGGATGGTAGTGGTAGGTGGGGAATTTGGTGTGGAGTTTAATCTTTTTCACTTCTTCTAACACTACACACACCACCCCCCCAGATGTTAGTCGATTGTGGGCGGGGCAAAACTGGCTGAAGAAGGAGAAGGAGAAGAAGGAGAAGAAGAAGAAGAAGAAGAAGAAGAAGAAGAAGAAGAAGAAGAATTTGTTGTTCTGGGAAGAGACATAGCAATGATAATAATATATAGAGAGTAAATCAACAAAATTTCCATAAAAAAAATTCTTTGGATATATAAATTATTATTGTTGATTACTCGCACTGGAATCACCGAGAATTTTCAGCAGCTTGGCAGACTAAATAATATAATAATTATTAAAGTATTTTAATCAATTAATTAATTAATTGGAAGTGGTACCTCCTCGAGTCCTCGACCTCCTAGGTACTGGTACTGGTTAAGTGACCGAGGGACGAGGCAAATTTTGCATTTACTAAGTTACTTTGTTGTGTCAGAAGCTTGTTACTCAACCACTACGAGTACTGGCCTTTTCCTTCGTCATCTTTCTTTTCTGCCTCTCTCTCTCTCTCTCTGTGCTCCATCTCTATAACAAATAAGAACTTCGTAGAGTCTACTTATAACATATATTATTATTATAATAGAAGCGCTGCATATTCTTTGCCTTCCTTATAATTTATCATTATTCCTCTGAATTGTAAAGAGTACTACCAGGTACATCTTCTTCTGACCCTTTAGTCGTTCCGTCATCACTCACAGGTAGAAGACGATGATGAAGAAGAAGAAGAAGAAGAAGAAGAAGAAGACGAAGAAGAAGAAGAAAAAGAAAGAAATGAAGAAGACAAGAAGATCTCTCTTTTCATGCCTCTTGTCCTCTTCCATGACAAAGAATGAAACAAAACTGGGCAGGCCAGCCTGCTCATCATCGCCGATTACACTGCCAATCAATCATGTCGGGAGTTGACCGTACATCGATCTCAAGCTGGATCAGAAAAGGTTGCATCCGAGGATCACTGCTTGACCTGCCAGATCAGCAAGATTTTGCTACTGTTGCTTTCGTAGCAGATATGTACTCTCCAAGATCATTAAATCGCGCATACAGGCTTTGCTCGTCGTCAATTTCCTTGCCCGAGCGGAGTAGATGCTGCAACGCATGTCACAATTTTTCGTCTTGTTTCGCTTGTGCTTTGGAAGAGTGGGATACGCTGCTGGTAACTGAGGGTTCCTTGTCCAGGTACACACGTGCCATCATGCGCTATTTGACTGGATATTCTTTCTCAAATGTCGCAATCCGGGGGTCTCCCGCATACAGCATATGCAGCTACTGTACCCTCCGCCGCTCTCTCCCTAGTCTCCCCGTCGGTAGTCGTTGCCAGCGAAGCAGAACTTCCAATGACATGATGAAATCGGGCAGTCAATAAGTGCTCCTCGTCAAGCCACTTGGTACCTTGCTCATGCCGTTCTTGCCATTCCTTATCTTTGCTAGGCTATTACTCAGCTCCTGGTCGAGGTCCCGTCAGGGATCTGAGATCATGCAGTAATGCTCAGCGCCATCAGTGCTTTCCAGTCATTCGTCTGAGGTGCGGCGATTAGTGGTCTACAAACAGGATGACGGCATGAAATGGCTCAACAGTAGACAAACAAAGCCCGTCGCAACTCACTTTTGTTCTGGACGACTCCTTTTGCCGGAACCAATCATCAACATCATCATAGCCATCAAAAGCTAACGTCAGCTGCGATCAAAGACAGGAACACTACGCTCGTCATCAAAGAACCATGGACCCTTTGTGAATACCTTACATGCTTACGTTCGAAGATAACATCGAGTAGGTCGGAGAAAATCAAAACCGAGCCTTTGACACTATCCCTCTTCTTTGACGAGACCTTGGGATCCCGCCGCCGCCGGCTAGCGAGTATTATCGGGCCCTAACATTTGGAGTCGAGGGTTATGTCCTATCGGCTCATCCTTGGAAGACATCAGTCGTCGTGGATGGACTGAGAAATTACGTACAGTAAGCTAGCGTTCGGTGAGCAGGTCGAAGGGTGTGGAATCAGCATGGCAATCTTTGAGCGCAGCAGAATCTCCTTGATCTCTCCTCGGAGATAGCAGGTGTTGTATTTCTTGATAAGAAAGGCACGGGCAAGAATATGATTTGTTGTCGATGCTGTGCACATCTGTGGCGGACAGAGTCCATCTTCTTTCTTTTATCTCTAATTTTCGAATACTTGGCTTCGTCCACCACCTGCCACCGCGCAGCCCTTGATATGGTAAAATTAGACAAGGAGTCGTAGTGGAAAGACTGCTCGGACAGTAGCCAAACCATAGAGTCTAACCTCATTTGGCTTACTAGGAAACATTAGACTCGTAGGTAGATTTTTAGCAACATGAACAGTCGGTAGCAAAGTAATCTGGAGAGACTTAAGCCAGGTGGAATTGTTGCAGCGTCAAATGCCGACTTGAAGCGCCTTTCAGGTTCTTTGTTGGGTCACTATGTTCAAGCGTGCCGTCGCATCATTTCCCCAAGACCTCTACATTGATTGATTGATGGATGGATTGATAAAGAAAGAAATTCAAGTCAAAGTACATGCCTTCATATTTTGACTATGCTACCCACGTACAATAACAATGTGGACCCGTACCTATCTAGCACTGCTGCTGGTTCGCTTGTACATGGCTCTCCAACCAAGCTACATCCATCCGGACGAGAATTTTCAAGGTCCAGAGGTCATCGCTGGTATGTCTCTTAAGGCGGTCAAACATGCTTCCTCTCCCCCCTCCACCTCCACCTCTTCCTATCATCATCATCATCTTCTTCTTCTTCTTCTTCTTCTTCTTCTTTCGCCGTCTGCCGCGATGAGCGGTGGGCCTTTCAAAGCCAACATGTCGTTCGTGCATCGTACTTAGTCCTAGACTAGCATCTAGGCCTGGAACCATGTCCTTTTCTCCGCTACTGAACTGATTTCTCCGCATTGCCTTCATCACCAATTTTGATCAAAAAGAACTAACTTGCCCATTTTCAGGTAAGACGTTCGCCTTTCCGCACCATCTAACCTGGGAGTTCACAACGGACAAGCCCGTCCGAAGTGTCTTTCCACTATGGCCGGTATACGGCCTTCCGATGGTGGTACTTCACTGGATCTGGTCAGAAATAGGAACAAACGAGGTCCCTCCACAGATCGTCTACTATACGCTACGGGTCTTGATGTTCATCTTGAGCTTCGTACTGGAAGATTGGGCAATACATGAGCTTGTTCAATCTCCTCGGCATCGAAGGCTCGCCGTCACATTAGTGGCCTCCTCCTACGTGACCTGGACGTACCAAACACACACCTTCTCCAATTCCATCGAGACCCTAGTCGTGGCATGGAGTCTCGTCATGGTTCAACGGATTCTGGACAATAAAGTAAGTCAAACCGCCACGACATAGACAAGCAAGAGCTGAAAGCGAACAGCAACGACCTTCTCTGCTTTCCTCGGCCATCTTGGGCTGCCTAATTACCTTTGGCGTTTTCAATCGTGTCACCTTTCCTGCCTACCTCCTCGCTCCCAGCCTCTATCTGGTGCCCCATTTCTTCCTCAGGTACGATGGCTCATTCACCCCGAGACTCGAAATAATAATAATTAGCATAGGCTCTCTTCTCTCCTCGTCCTCTCCACCGCTGTCCTCCTGACAACAGCTCTCGCCATCATCATAGACACAAGCTTCTACCATCCAGATAGCCCAGCACTCAATAATATACTCTCCAATCCGACTTTCACACCCTTAAACTCTCTCCTCTACAATACCCACACCTCTAATCTTGCAACACACGGTTTACACCCGCACTATCATCACCTCGTCGCCTCTCTACCCCTCCTACTGGGTCCAGCCCTTTACCTGCTCTTTTCCGCTTCCATCAACAAGTTTCCAAGCCTGCCTGTGCTATCAGCGGTGTCCGGAACTCTTCTCCTCAGCTGTGTACCCCACCAGGAACCACGCTTTCTACTACCTGCCGTACCGCTTCTACTCTCATCAATACAACTGCCAAGATCCAAATCATTGACGAAGTACTGGCTAGTAGCCTGGATCGGGTTCAATACTTTGTTCGGCGTCCTCATGGGGATCTACCACCAGGGTGGTGTGGTCCCAGCACAAACATGGTTAGGGCAGCAGAGCAAACTTGGTGCGAGTATGGTGGAGGTTTATTGGTGGCGTACCTACAGTCCACCCATCTGGCTTCTTAATCACAACCCAATACGGACGACGGATTTGATGGGCGTACCTTTCGCATCACTGCAGATGCAGATCGACACGGCGCTTGGGTCAGATTGCATTGCGAACAAGGGCGTTGGACTCGTTGCGCCGTATTCAAGTTTGGAAATCGATCATTGGATTGGACAGAACGCCGAGGATCAGGCGTTCGCTATTGAGGAAGTCTGGAGGTATGGTCAACATCTAAATTTAGATGATTTAGACATCGGAATCGAGGGAATCTGGGCGACGCTAAGAAGGGTGGTAGGGAGAAGAGGGCTGGTTGTTTGGAAAATCAGCAGGGTGTGTAAAGTCCGCACGGGAACAGGAATAATGCGTGGAGATTGGTAGGTGAATTAATTTATGGAAGATGAAAAAATAAAACCTGGCTCATTTACTCATTTACACTCAAGGATATTCGAGAACTCTAGGCGCTGCACTGACACATTCAATGTCTGTCGTAGTCATCTTCTATTTAAATGCGTCCGAGCCATAACCGGTACGAAGGCGTAAGGCCGATTTGGCTGTGAATATATGCCATTGCTGAAATTGCGTGGCCTTTGTGATTGGCCATCCATCATTACCCCCACATGTGGAGGACTCGCCGGTCAACGAGACATTCTCTTGTTCATAAAATCAATGTCTATCAAGCACCCCCTTCCGCTTCATCGTCCGGCTGATCAAACAGGAAGTTCGCCGCCATCTCCTCGTTCTTGTCACATGCGAAGTAGGCCTGAATGACCTGATCGCGCTCGAAGCCAAGGCGACATAACTAAACAAGTCAGCAAATACTCCTTTCACAAATGAAGACACAGGGCATGGTAAGCTCACCCTCTCAATCGCATCCCTCTCCTCCTCTGTGACGCTGATCTCCTGAGCTCCAGGTGGAAGCGGCGTATCATCCCCAGTGTCCTCGCTCAATAGCTGCAGAAATTGATCCGGGTTCTCTCCAATAAGTTGCGCAAGCTGAGGGTTTCCTGCCCCAACCTGCTGTAAAATGGGCTCCAACATATGTGGTTGAGTCTGCACAATCTGACGGAGCTGCTGGAACTGGGGGTTATTACGTAAGAAATCGAGGTTGCCCAGACCGCCAGCACCGCCTTCTGCTCCGGCTGCTGCACCAATACCGGCACCCAGTCCTGCAAGGTTAGC
Source organism: Evernia prunastri (assembly GCA_003184365.1). Taxonomy (NCBI): domain Eukaryota; kingdom Fungi; phylum Ascomycota; class Lecanoromycetes; order Lecanorales; family Parmeliaceae; genus Evernia; species Evernia prunastri. The sequence goes on from NKYR01000034.1 coordinate 71,219, forward strand.
ACCGCCTGCTCCTCCAGTGCGTCCTCCACGGGCGCCTGCAGCTCCCCCACCAGTTCGGCCGGCCTGCGCGGCTGCTTCAAACAGATTGATTGGTTGGTCGCCTTCGTCGCTGGTGGCTGCAGCTGGTGTGTTGCCAGTGGCCGCGGGTGGAGAAGCTGCGGCGGGTGTGCCAGTAGCACGTGCTCCTCCCGCGGCACCACCTCTAGCTTGTGATTGCTCTCGTTGAACATTTTCAGGGATGCCCTATGGATTGTTAGTGATTATTCGATGATGAATTTTCGACAATCCAAGGACTTGCGTTGAGGAGATATTCGACCGCACGATCTGGATTGAAGAAGGCTGCTCTCATTGCACGATCAATCTCAGTTCTTGGAAAACCCATGCTTTCCATATTCGCAATAGCCTCGTCACGCTGTGCACCGAGGGTGAGAGCTGAAGGATCATTAAAGCTTGCGCCCTCTGCAGATGCAGCAGCGGCCGGGGTTGGTGAGGGTGTCGATGGAGCATTCAATGTAGTGTTCGATGTAGCGGGAGCTGGAGCAGCTGGGGCAGCCGGTGTCTGTGCAGTTGCAGGGGCAGGTGTTGAGGGTGTCTTTGAGTTGGACGAAGACGCTGCAGGTGCTGCCTTAGGCTAAAAAACTATCAGGGTTTCATTCACATGCTCAGACAGTGTAGCATCCCCCACCTTAGTTATCATGCAGACAATGAAGCCTTTCTCTTCGATGTTGTACGACTCGACAGTGTTTGTGTCTTGCAGGATTTTGCCTGTTCATGAAACACATGATCAGCGCGACCACACACAAACGTTGACAAGCAACCACATTGTCCCTTCCATTTTCAGTACATACCTGAATAGATGAGCTTTTGCTGACCAGCTTCCCATCCTTTTTCACTCGAAATCTTCTCTTTGACCTGCCCAATCTGTGCCCAGCTTCCGTGATTAGCTTGATGCTCTGACCCTTACACAGCATTTGTTACACAAAACACTCCCCGGCTAGTGATCGTACCGTTTCTGAAGGCTCGGCCTCGATAACAAATTTCTGTTGCTTCAGGTCCTATACACTCGTCAAATCTCAACCCATGGATAGCAAATAAAATCCCCAATGATTCAGTGGCAAGATACCTTAAAGGTGAGCTTCATCTTGCCCCACTGCGTGATATCGTTGAAGTTCTTTTGCGAAGTTCCTTTCTTCAAACCAGATTAAAACAGAGTCTTTCTCAAATAATAAATACTTGGTGAGTCGTGTTGTCCAGTGATGGTGAGAGTTGGCAAGATGAAGAGTTGAGCAAGCTCTGTATGCTTCACTTTGGTAGTGGTAGCCTGCTAAAGACTTGGCACGCTTACGTAACGGCCGAAGGGCTTGGCAATATTCACATCTCTTGATGTTTAAGGAAGCTCGTGTCACGATATCTGCCTTCCCATGCCATCGCCGCATGGTGCCGCACTAATTTTAACAGCCATTCCAACATCATACATGGAGTGTGTTACCAGGATGGTCAAAATGGCCATGCCAGCCGATACGGACTCAAAGGTTTACACATCAACTCCCTTGCCAGCTGGTCAAGATATACACTCGCACAACTCTCAAATGGTTTGCTAGAGACTACCCAAAAGGCAAACGTACTACTACACCACTATGCAAACCATAGGAAGTCATGAAATGGACGAGGCTTCTGAGGTCAGAGCTTTCAAACCTGCAGTACAGGACAAAGCCCGCCAGATGCCCGCCACGTTTATTAGGTGTTTCAATCAAGCAATAGACTGGGAAAACACCGCGGTTTCGACGTGCAGAGCCATAGCTAGCACAGAGCTATAATCCTGCTATGGTGCTCTGACGAATAGCGAAGAGCACCGCTCAGCAAACTCACTTGGAAGCCAGACTCATCATGGACCATGGTACTGACCGTGCTGTACTGTACTACATAGTACATACATAGGTATTGCGGGCCTGATATTTCATCAATGCGCTGTGCGGTCATTGAGCGTCTCGATGAAGAGCTAGCAGGGATTATACTGTGCGGACCACACGGGTGAAAGCAGCCATGTCGCGACCGCGTTCTTCAGCCTTGAACCTAAGGAAGCAGATCCCTGCACCGCGTCTTGCAATCTATACAAGATTCGCGCGCCTTCAGCTATTTTCCCTCTCCATCTCCATCTCTTCTCTTTCCAGTCTCTCCACATTGTCATTCTGCGCAAAAAATGAATCTGATCCATTGATATCGACCTTTCAAATCATCTGACACTAGGTACTTTCAGCACGTCTTCGTGTCTTCATCATCTACGAAACGTCAAATCTCTTTTGTTGACTATCTGAAACCTGGACCCTACCATCTCCACCACTGCGACGATCCCACTTCCGTCCATTATTGATTACTTCGCTCTTCTCTGTCCATTCAAAAAATGCACTATAGTGTCAATTGACGATCGATTGACCCAATTGCCTTCCAATCCCACCATACTTGAGCAAAGTTCACCTCGACGAGCCCGGCTGCTGCGACCGTCCTTTTTGGGAAATAGCAAAGACGGCTGACGCTCCACCGGCTTCTCGAGTACTCTCGACATCCTCTAACCCTTCAAGAAGTCTTTCGCAAAGGACTTCGAGAGCGCGTCAAAGACACGATGGTTCGGCAAGTTGCGTCCACTGTCGTCGGCGCTGTCGCCCTTGTACTCGGCCTCGTCACTGCCATTTTGATGGTCATCCTAGCTGTGTCTTTGATTCCTGACCACGGAGAACCTTATGCACTTCCCCTGGCTGCAGCGATAATACAATTTCTTTCATGCGGGAGCCTGGCGATGCTCATCTACCCCAAACTCTGCTATGATCAGAGCCTTGCACCGCAATCTCGGCAAAGCTTCGTACCCATGCTATTACTCGGAGTGTTGCCAAGTTTCGTAGCTACTGTGGTTGTTGGGGCTGCACTGGGATGGGCGGAGGCTAGGATTGTAGGAAAAGCTCTGTTCATCTCGGGGCTTTCTGTATCGGTCTACTTGACGATCGTTTTTGTCGTCTGGGGATTCTCTATCGGAGCTCACGTTTTCTGCTACTCACACTTCACTTGGTTTGCACGGTCCGCGCAGAAAACCTCGCCCCCAAGATTTGCTATCGAGGAACCGCTCGACGAAGCACCGCAGGAGATGAGCGAGGCTAGCCGTTTAGCAACTGGCACTACCATTCAGTCCAATCCCTTCCACGAGCAAGTGTCTTCGTCGCTGCCTTCTTTGATAGCTTCGGACGGCACAAGTTCGCTCCGCTCTTCTTTCTCAACCATACAGCGTCCGTCATCCTCAAGGCGAGGTTTACTGATCCGTCAGCACTCGCATACACGTCACTCGCGAAGATCTTCTTCGGACGGTCCATCTGGACGGCCCTCCCAGGACGAAGGCTTCGACTCTTACGATACTTCGGGGGTATCTTCGCATTTTCGAGAAACGGTGCTCCAGTCTAAACCTATTGCGAAGGGCTCAGGTCTAGCACCTATACCTGGAAGTCGATCTCCATCGCCAGCAAAGGCATTAGAAGGACCTTTCTTCCAGTCGAGCCCATCGATGAGCCCACCTGCGAGCCCGCTGCCCCAACCAAGTGTCTCAAGACCGAGTTCTCCTCCTTCGAGCCCTTCAGAGCTGCCTAACTTTACTACTATGTTCCCTCCATCGTCCAATCCACCACCCACCAGCCCGCTACAGCGTAACTTCTCTCGACCGGGGTCCCGTTCAGGACCAATATCCCGCTCGGGAACCGTATCTCACTCGCGGCCGGGCTCCCGCTCAAGAGCGCCAAGCGAAGACCACATTCATCCTCTGTTCAGGACCTGCAGTCCTATTCCTTCTCCGGGCGCATCGCCAGGAACGATTGTCACCGCTGCTCCAGAAGCAGGTCAACTAATTAATGAACACATGTTGAATCGCATGAGGTCCAGGTCTGGCAGCCTTCCGTCGAGTCCAAGCCCATTGATTCGTTCGGAGAGCTCCCCTGACATCCGAACTGTAAGGGAGCCAGCTTCAACAAACCAGGATACTCCTCCGGTGCCTTGTCGGGCTGGCTTTGAGTCCAGTCCGAGTCAGCATAGAATGAAACGATCAGCGTCTTTTCAGTCAAGTGTCGATGGGTTAATTTAGAAGAAATTTGTCATGTTTGTCACGAGTGATGAGTAAGTACATATGATGTGCATTGGTAGGCGGAAATGGTTCAACATTTCAGGGGCATCGGGAGCAAAAGCGATGGAAATGAATCGACAACACTGGTAGAAGTGAGGTCACATGAATAATAGCAAGCAATTTTTGACGTTGCCGTCCTATTGACAACAAATACCATCCTATTGTTGATGAGCGGCCCTCGCTCAACACAAAGACTTTTCGCAAATAACAGAATCAATTTTCTTTCGCTCGTACTTTCTCTCAATTTGCAACCTATTTTCGCTGCCAAACATCACCTTGTACATCGACGCAAAATATCTAGCAACTCTTTCTCGAGATTTTAGAGAGCATACAATCATTACCGAAGCTTCTGCAACAACCCACATTCGATTTTGGTATGTAATTCCTTGTTGTATGCGTTGTGCCTCATCCTTCATTCCATTGCATCGGCTTGATCCTCAATGTGCTTGCCAAATCTCCTACATTGCGGGCACGCTCGCAGCCTCAGTGCCATGACCCCAACCGCTTGGTCTCATTGCTCGTGAAGCTCGTTTCGGGCGTTGTCAGCCCGATTGCTGACGGCTTGGATACAGAGATGGCTCCCAAAATGGGCAAAAAGAAGGCCGCTGGACCGGCCGAGACCACACGCACCATCACAAGATCCGCTGGAGTGGAGGCCAAAGTACGACGGATCGAGGACCTGAAGGTGAAGTTTGCGGGGGTTGGTAAGTTATGTTTTTCGAGCCATGTCTTCCTGCATCGAGTTTCATCCTGAGTCGCGAGCGTTGTTGCATGAGCGGGATACTCCTGCGACCGGTCTCAGGACTTGACCTGCATCCCAAAAGAGGACTGCTGACTCCGAGATCGTTCAGGTAAGGTTCTGAGACCAGCATTGGTCGAGATGGCGGAGCGGACTCCCCAGCAACTGAGGCACCCTACTTATCACGAAGACGGACCCCGCAAAGCGCAATACGACGCTCTTGTTGCAGAGCTCGAGAAGGTCCGAGATTCGAATGTTGCGCGCCGCGTTGCCTATCACAAGACCCTTTGAGAGTTGAAGGCGGTATCAGTCCAGCATCAAACACTCTCCGAGATGACCAGGATCGAGCACGAGTACAGGGTAATTGATTTCTTCTTGAACCATAACAGCAGACATTTGACTGATCGTCCACAACAGACCAAGGTTGAGGCGATCCGTGCACGTCGCCTCAACGACCTCAGGCTGTCCTGTGAGACACAGACGGTCTAAGATCTCCATTGACCGGGCGCCGTGGAGAAGGCTTGAGGGAGGGATTTTGGGGATACCATTGCGGCAGTCGGGTTAAAGAAGGAGTTGGAGCCGGGCAAATGAGAAGCCAATTACGAGGGTTCTTCGGTTTTTGGGGGAGGAAGGAAGCTGTGGATCCCCTCTCATCAGCTGCAGTCATTTCTTTCAGCATTGCATGGTGACTCAGGAGGTAGTCGGTTGTCGACGGGACCACTTTGGGGTAAGATGTGCTACTCTTTAGCTACTTGCTCAAATGGAGACGGTCATTTAGCAACTCCTGCATGAATTGTTGTCATAAACTGATTTGATCATTTTGCAGAAAAGGAGGAGAGTCTCATGAGTCTTGTCGACTCAATCTCACAGATCTATTCACATTGAATGGAGTAAAGCTACTCGTAGAAAGTGAGTCAGACTCCGACTTCTCTTGGCATCTTGGCATTTGTGGAAAGTCCAAAGCCCGCCCACACCGAGGTTCTACGAGTACACCACGAGACAGTAATATAAAAGCTCCGCACATCTGCTCTCTGACCATACCAATAAAAGGTTCCACCTTTCTTTTTCACTCCTTAACTTATCCGTTGGCAATCGCCATTACTTTCTCCTCATTCACGCCATTTCCTCTCTTCCCTCTCCTGCTGCATTCCGAGACCACCTTTGACCCTGCTTCGCACCCCACCATGGCTGTGCGTGCTCAGTTCGAGAATTCGAACGAGTGGGTTCTATTACTCTACTACACACGAAAATCCTGCTGACCCCAAGTCTTAGGGTCGGTGTCTTTTCAACCCTCACGAACGCTTACGCCCTGGTTGCCATCGGAGCTAGCGAGAACTTCTACAGGTGTGCTGGCTTTTCAGTCAATGAAAGGCATGGCTGACATGGCGAGCTAGCGTTTTCGAAGCAGAGTTGCAAGATGTCGTACCGATATGTCGTACTACGATTGCAGGCACGAGGATAATTGGGAGATTGACCGCGGGGTGCGTGAATCTCATCTCCTCGGTCCGGCTATGTCAAGTACTAACATAGGCTGCGCTTTGTCACAAGCAATCGAAAGGGCCTCCTAGTACCGACGTCCACCACAGACCAAGAGCTGCAACATCTTCGCAATTCAATACCCGACGAGGTCAAGATACAGCGGATCGAGGAGAGGTTGTCGGCATTGGGAAACGTGATATGCGCGAATGATCATGTCGCTTTGGTCCACCCTGACATTGAGCGAGAAACTGAGGAAATCGTTGCAGACGTCCTTGGAGTCGAAGTCTTCCGCCAAACCATCGCAGACAATGTTCTTGTGGGATCATATATGGCTCTCTCCAACCAAGGCGGAATAGTCCATCCTAAAACCTCGATACAAGATCAGGATGAGCTGTCCAGCTTGCTCCAGGTACCCCTGGTAGCAGGCAGTGTGAATCGGGGATCATCCGTCGTAGGTGCGGGAATGGTGGTGAACGACTGGATGGCGGTGACTGGGTTGGATACCACTGCTACCGAGCTTAGTGTCGTGGAGAGCGTGTTTCGTCTGGGCGAGGGGATGGGCCCAAATTCGATCAATACAACCAACAAGGATACCATGGTGGAGTCGTTCTATTGAACCATTGGGTTGACGCAGGAAGCATCTGGATTGCTGCTCTAGCAATTTGAGATCATGAGGCGTTGTTGGGAGGAAGCAGAGGTTCCGCCTTGAGGATTTGCTACTAGCGTAAAGCTGTGATCCCAGCAATAAAGCCATGCACTCAATTTTGAAGAGATGCAGTCTGTTCGCGCAGTCGTCAGCGCCGGAGCAAGACCAGAGTGCACTCAATGTTTCTCACCACAAACTGTTCGACGCCAAGCTCGAAAAGCTCGCAATTCACACCAACGCCCCCTGGGTGCTCGACAGGCGATAGCGGATTCTTGACCACTGGATACAGGTCAGACTTCCCTATTCCACTCAAGCTGCCCGCAGCGTTTGCTTTTAGCATACCGTATTCAACGTAGAGACTAACATATATCTGATGCAAGACGATCCTCAAGTTGTTCGTCTTCGTATCCGTGACCATGACGAACTTCAGGGAAGTTGGCGTTTCGTAGTAATGCAGCTTGTAGTGACCCGTCCGATACGATATGAAACTTCAGCTCTCACCCATCAGTAATGTGAGCGTTCCAACGGCCTTCCCCCCCCCCCCCCCCCCCCCGGTGAGCTGCGTACTTGTCATCCAGGCCGCCTAGCTTCCTGACCATGTTCCTCAAAGAGAATATTGTGCCGAAAACCAATTTCGCATCATCCTCGACGCTGAGACCCTTCAGCTGTGAGTGTGCATCCGGGACACCGTTCGCCTGGGGTGGTCTTGCGGATGACGTTGGTTGAGGCGCCCATCGTTTTTTGTATATGCATTCGGCTACGGGACGCGTCAGCTGCTTGAGATGATGGTTGGAGCGCAGACGGGGACAAGCGTACCGTGGCGGTCAAATACGTAGAATGAATAGACCACCATACTGGCGACGTTGATCAATAGTCAACAATGATACAGTAGGCAGGTCTGAGGTAGGTAGGTATTGTGATTGAAAATGTCAGGCACCCGGTTCTATCCCCGAATCCCGAATCCCGGCCGACACATTATGATCTTGGCACTTCATTAATCCCCGCGCTACGAGATTTAACAGGTGTTGCCGCTTTAGCTGGCGTCAAGCCTCACCCGAGTTTGAACTTTGGCAACATTCTCAATCTACCTTACTTAATTCTAATCTTACTGTATTGTATTATTGTAGTGTATTAAATACTGTAGGACTGTAGGACTGTTGGACTGGTGGACGAAAAGACTGTTATCCTAACGTAATCAAAATATGGCGCAAGGACAATGATTATATCCTCAAAAGAAGAGAGGTGCAAGGCAGTTGATGGGTCAATATACGTAGATTAGCACGGCATTACTCGAGTGACTCCAGTCGATGCATTCTGCTCGTTGCAGACCAAGATTCCCTTATTCGTAACACTTGGAAATATCGCCATTCACCAAATGTCAAGATCGGTTTGCACGACTTACGAGTGGCGCTATGTCAAGTCACGATGGATTCGCGATGGAGCATATATAGTCGTATCGTCAATCCGACATGTCACAACAAGTAGCTCCGTCAGGGTCCACCTCTAGAACCTGCCAGTCATACCTAATATTCTGCGCTTCTCTTAATATTGCGCAAATAGCTTCGGCAATCCGCTCAAAATTATCTGTCGCGAGCGCTGCTATGCTCGGCCCACCACCGCTGAGACAGACACCTAACAAACCAGGGTATACCTCGGGCTTCAGATTCTCTAAAACTCGTCCAAAGCCAGGCACTAAATCCGTCCGATATGGCTGATGAAGTCGATCGCACATTGCCTCTGAGATCTTTGCTGGATTTAAAGGTATTTCGCCCAAGAGGACGGGCAGGAGAGAACAACGCTGCATATTAAAAACAGCGTCTTCGCGGGAATAGGATTTAGGCAGTCGTTCTCGCGCGTCCACGGTGTTGAGATGAAAGTTCGGGATAACAATTACTATCTTAATATTGGGATTGAACCGAAAATGATGGTAGCTTCCGATATCCTCAGGCGGCGCATCTAGACTCTTAGACAAAGTCTCACTAGGTTCACTGGGTGGTATCTGCATCTTCATAAACGCGCCGATGAATCCCCCAAAGCAGGCTGCACCAATGTTGTCTGGGTGACGCTCAATCATTAGGCAGTAATCAAATATCCTCTCTTTAGATAGGTTCAATTGGCCAATTTCGTTGCCTAACATTACGCCCTAACAAAGTTCTCCAGGTCAGTATCACTTCTTCGAGACTGAAATCGAGTTGTAAGACAAAGGCTAGTGGAGCGATTACTTCCGAAACGTGTCTTGCAACCCCGAAAGGGGACAAATGAAGAAGGGACAAGCTGAAAAACACCTACGGCTACGACTGCAGCAGCTGATGACCCTAGACCTCGGGATAAAGGAATACCAGAGTACATATGTATCCTGGTGGCAGAAGGGAAGCTAGAGTAATGTCTGAAATCAGCGTGCGTGGCAGAAACCACTCTTCAAGAGGGTAACTGACCCTCCTATTCCGTGAGATCTCAAGACATATAGTGCAACTCTGGTGACTAAGTTCTTGTCAAAAGCACGGCTGAGACTGTCTGCACCTTCGCCATCGCATATGATCTCGCAGTTCCCCGGAGCCGAAGTTCCTTGAGGCAGCTGCTCTATTTGAAGCTCGAGACAAATGCTGAATTTCTGGGAAGCAAAGGCCGATCTTAAGGCAAGCCCAAAAACATCAAAGCCGGGTCCTAGACGACATTGAGTTTGGATGTATAGAAAGGATGAATTGGTGCAGACAGACCCAAATTAGCGCTCGAAGCGGGGACCCTAATCTGTTTCATCGTGATCTGCTTTGTCGATGCTCAAGATTAAATATCAGTGCCAGAGAATACTCGATTCGCGCGGTAGATGGATCGTGACAACACAATTTAATCGAAAAATTTCGCATTGGGATGTACCCTCGGTACCTAGACAAAAATGTTCGACTACTCGGCCGCAGTTGAATGTGATACCCTAAGCCTAAACCCAATCAGGCTCTACTGTATGCTCCGACCCGGCAGAAACACTCGCCATCCATTCTCGGTGCAACCATTTGTGTGAACATTGAGGTCCAATGTCATCATTAGGAGGGAGTGCTGAATGCCTCAGGAGCTTTTTTTGGAGTTGCTAGGTTTTGACATTCTTTATCTTCCCCTGAATTCGAAGCCGGTAATTCTATGTCCATGATTGAAATACCCAAGAAGCCTAGTTGTAGTACTCGTGTCACCAATCACACTATTGTAAGGACACGGGACTTTGATGATATTATTCCTTGAGGCACCAGATCTGGTGCACAGCTTTCCCGTCCTAGTCGATATTGAGCACCACCTTCCGGACAGTATGGCGCTTCGCATAATTATGGCTACTACTCTAATATGCTCCTGTGAAAAGGTGTACTTCAGAACCAAATTCGGCGAGCCAGCAGACAAGATCTTTGGAGGCAAGGGACAAACTAAGGATCCGCTGACTTCTATGCAAAAATTGACAAGTTCCTCGAGTTTCATGCCAATTTTCTCTTCATCCACGTCGTCATCTGCTTTCCGGCCTAGAATCACGGATTTTGTGTTCCGTGTGATGCACCAAGGTTCACGCTTGAGATTGGTATTCTCAACTGCTTTCTGCATCCTTCCAACTGGCTCCCTGATACATTTCAAGGCATTTTTGGCTGCGATGGATCCGCATGTGCGGTTTGCCTTGAGCCGGCGCAAGTTTCATTCCTCTCAATGACAAAGTGCTCAGTATCTGGATCGCCAGCGTCCCGAGAATAAACGAAATCATATCCCCCTACATGCTCCGTCAGCCGCTTTATCCTTTCCCGCTGATTTTACATCTTCTCATAGTCTTGATGGTTTCCTTTGGCCTTTCGGAAGATAGCAACTGTGGCATCATACAGCATGGTCTCAGGCGATCGGCTCAGAAAGCGTAGCTTCAACCGACTGCCATATTGGTTATCAAGAACTATGCATTCAAGAACAGGGTGACGATAGGGCAGGCGAGACCACCGCGCTGTACAAGCTTGCTGAGACCTGTAACGCATGAAGAAGTACGGTTGTTGCGGGCGACGAGAGCATGACGGAGCTGACAAAGAAATCACCCTTAGTGAAAGCGGAGAACTTATCTAATAAGCCTGCTGGAGGGGTACCTAGGTAGTGATTACTTTACCTTAGCGGCAGAAGTTTCCGACCGCGCTTGCACCTCCTTATTGTTTTAGTAGTATAAGCAACAAAGTGGTACGACCGTACCTACGATACCCACGAACCGCTTAGCTTAACGTAAAGTAGAATCAGAATTTGAGAGATGAGCGTATAAAGCGGCACTCACTCTAGACTGTATGAGGGGTGACATGGTTTTGATGTATTGTCTTGGCAACGTCGCGATCTTTCCCCCAACTGGTGTCTGGTTGGACAAAAGTTCGTAAGGCTTGTGTATGTATAAGGTAATTGTCCATCTGTCCATCTGTCCCTCTGTACATACTCAATCTTTTTAGTGCTGACTATGAGTATGCGTTGTTTGACCTCTCCCTTAAAACATCGTCTCCCGCACATTACTACCTAATGCCTCCCATCCCTGAAAAAGAACCTTCAGTAGAAGATAAAGTGGGCATTGTGCCATCCCATGGGATTTCAATTGATGTCCCAAGCACCGGTGAGGGAGATGGCAGCAGACCTGCAACTGTGAGGCACATGTATGTTTCATTGCATGCTTCCCTATCATGTGCGCAGCTAATACTTTACTCTCCAACGCAGGTCCACCCCAGCCTACGAAAGTCCAATCAGACATCATCAGCGCCAACAATCAAGTGCTAAAGAGGTCAAGGAAACATTGCATGCACGCTCAGAGTATACCAACAGCCAAGATGAAGGTGGTGCGATACATCGAATCAACCAGTACATCATAAAGCAAGAGATCGGAAGGGGCTCCTTTGGAGCAGTTCACCTTGCCGTTGACCAGCATGGCGTCGAATATGCCGTCAAGGAATTCTCAAAATCTCGACTACGGAAGCGTGCACAGTCCAATATCCTGCGTCGACCTCATGGAGGACCTCGCAGAACTGGTCATCTGGCTGCTGGTGTCGGTTTCAATTCTCCACTGCACCGGAATTCCTCATCAGAAATCACTGATCAGGAAGGAGACGGCAACCCCCTGTTTCTGATCAAGGAAGAGATTGCCGTTATGAAGAAACTCAACCACGACAATTTGGTATCTTTGATAGAAGTTCTGGACGACCCGGATGAGGACTCACTGTACATGGTTCTCGAAATGTGCAAAAAGGGGGTGATCATGAAAGTCGGAATGGAAGAGCAGGCAGACCCATATGATGACGAGAGCTGCAGATGCTGGTTCCGGGACCTCATACTTGGAATTGAATATTTGCATGCCCAAGGAGTCGTTCACCGTGATATCAAGCCGGACAATTTGCTGTTGACGGAAGATGATGTACTCAAGATTGTAGACTTTGGCGTCTCGGAGATATTCGAGAAACATTCGGATATGACGACTGTAAAGTCCGCCGGGTCACCAGCATTCCTACCACCAGAATTGTGTGTTGCCAAACACGGAGGCATCTCTGGCAAGGCAGCAGATATTTGGTCCATGGGCGTGACCCTATATTGCTTACGCTTTGGGCGGATACCTTTTGAGCAACCAGGGGTTCTGCAATTGTACGAGTCGATCAAGAATGACGAAGTTGACTTGACCTGCGGTCCGCCTATTGACGACAACTTCAAGGATCTGATGGAAAGGATACTCGAAAAGAATCCGATGAAACGGATTAGAATGGACGCGCTGCGGGTAATTGAATAACGACAACAAGCGTAGAATACATTGCTGACAGATGTTAAGGAACATCCATGGGTGACAAAGGATGGTAAAGATCCTCTGCTATCGGCAGAAGAGAACACCTCGAATCTCGTCGAACCTCCCACAGAAGAGGAAAAAAACCAGGCTATCACCGGAAACCTCAGCAACATACTCGTCCTCGTATGTCCCTCTCTCGAAGTTAGGATGCGGTAAGGCTGACTCTGTGATAGATGAAAGCGGTAAAGCGATTTAAAAACATCATATCTCACAAGAGACCTTCGGGATTGCAAGGAATCTTAGGCAAGGACACGCGGATGGTACAACCGCCTTTGTCCATGTCTAGGCCCGAAAAGCGACCAGTGGTTCACAAGACCCGAAGTTTCGACATCCACGACCGAAGACCTATCGAACAAGCACTGGTAGCTGAGGGTGTTCACAGAGATATCGATTTGGATGGGTATGAAAAGTCACTGCCAAACCGAGAAGATACTGCCATTGCGTTCTCTCCAAAGACTCCGACGAAACGCCCCTCTGAACACGATCCTGAGCAATTCCTATCAAGTCCTACGAATAATAAGAGAACACTCAATGCCCATCCCCAAGCCCACCGCCCACTAACGCATGCAGCCACTGCACCTATGCCTGTTCCTCACGGTGGCAAAGGCCAAGCACATGATCCTTTGTCCGACCATCTCTACCTTGGGCTTGGCCCTGGCGGCAACTCTCGGACGCCTTCGCCACCTTGCGTAAGTGAGTCGCCACCAGCAGCAGAGACTAACATCTATGAAACGGCGTACGATTTGGAGATTCAACGATTACGGGCGGCACATGGTAGGGCTGCCACGCTATTTCTGACCAGACGGGTGGAGAGAAACGAAGAGTATCAGAAGGACGAGCTCTTCAAGAGAGATGATCCAGGGGACGCACCCAAAGCGAAGAGTAGCTTCACGCGGGTCCTGGAAGAAGCAAGAATGAAAGCCGCGAAAGGCGAAAAGCCCCCTAACGACCAAGCTGATCATGCTGATGATGTCAAGATGGATGATGTAACATGAACTATCCTACGTTGTATCGTTGTAAGCTGCACTGTTAGAAAGCAGGGTACAGAGGTGATACACGCATGGATTAATTACCTGGGGATTATGAAGCGCGGCGTTACAAAGGATGGACAATGCTGTCTATGATAGTAAGGGAAAAAGGTGCAAAAAAGGTGCAGAGAACCGCTGACCTTTCCCTGGTGAACTCACCATTTCATGCTGGAAGCAGCTCATGGCCTGGAGTAAGACGCACGTGTAGAGTCTGTGTCATTGCTAATCGAAAGAGAAGTTCCTTTGAACTCTACATCCTGTGTTGTTCTGCGCTCCTTGCTACCCTGCCGATGCTACCACGGCACACTAGGACCATTCTCTGCACTCAAGAAGACTGTTTCTCTTAGCCCCACTCAACAAAAAATGATGCGTGGAAGGGGAGGTCTCGATATTTGTTCTTCGGAGCTGCCAGCGCAATCACATCGCACTGGATGCAGGTTTCCGTTTCTTTGATACCGTCATCTTTGTTGTCCGGTCGTTGTTCTCAAAGTTAAACACTCGACATAAAGCAAACACTTGAAGACGTGGCAGCAAACAGACGACGTGGATTTTAGGCACTATCCAGAGCTTTCTACTCTATTTCAAGCTGCATGTTTTTTACAAATTACAGATTTGAACACAGTACACTATCATGATATTATAACAATAGAAAAATACAACAATAACAGTCATAACAATAACAATAACAATGACAATAACAATAAAACGTTAATAATCATTAACAGTGATAATATAATAATTCAGTGATAATTTTCATTGCTGGACTTTGTGTGCTTTATGGTAAAATACTTTACGAGTCAGAAATACTGGCAACCTAGCTCTATTCAGACTAGTAAGTCCTCATACCCGCATGTTTCTTAGGCGGCAGAAACGGCTAGTCCAATTAATACGCTTTGAGTTTAGGTACTTTACCTCATGCTGCTTGCCCTCCGAAACTCCTACCTTACCTTACCTTACCTACTTTACTTCATTCACCTACTCTAACACCACACTTGCACTCTTAACACCTCCAACTTGCTCTTTCTCTCTCCCTTCAAAAACTTACTTCTTCTTCCTTCTTCTTCTTCACAAACCACATTTACCACCAATCCCCCCCAATACCTTCAATCTCTTGACTCACATCACCATCACCCTGAGTAAAGTCTCACATACCAAACAACTTCTTCAAACTAATCCACACTACTCTCAACGACCACTATTACTATGGCGGAGATGCAAAAGATCCAGCTCATGAGCTCCGACAGCGTCGAGATCACTGTCGGTAAGTCTCAAGTCCTTCTGCCTATCTGTCTCACATGTCACACACAAGGGTTACACCGTGGGCTTTGGCTAATCCTCATCTAGATCGTGATGTTGCTGAACGCTCGGTGCTGATCAAGAATATGATGGACGACATTGGTGAACAGGCCATGATCGAGGCCATCCCCATTCCGAATGTAAGTTTCCAAAGTCTTGTCGAGCCACTACAGGAGACTGACCTACCGTGTTAGGTAAAAGAAGCCGTTCTCAAAAAGGTGATCGAGTGGTGTGAACACCACAAGGGTGATCCTCCTGCAACAAACGAGGACGACGCCGATTCGCGCAAGAAGACCACGGACATTGAGGAGTGGGACCAGAAGTTCATGCAAGTGGACCAGGAGATGCTGTTCGAGATCATTCTTGTGGGTTGACTACGTTGTGTCACTTGAAGTTCTAGTCTAACATGTTGCTCTACACAGGCTGCCAATTATCTGGACATCAAAGCTCTCCTCGACGTGGGCTGCAAGACCGTCGCCAACATGATCAAGGGCAAATCCCCCGAAGAAATTCGCAAGACTTTCAACATCCAGAACGACTTCACCCCCGAGGAGGAGGATCAGATTCGTCGTGAGAATGAGTGGGCCGAGGAGTAAGTTCACGGACCGATCTCCTGCCAATTCATCCTCTGACCTCATCACAGTCGCTAAATGCAATGCCCTTCCGCCTACCAGATCGAATCAGGTAATGTGCGTTGCGTTACTCGCACATTCTTTGGCTGGAAGCAGGACGGCTCATCATGGCCACTTATGACTCATCGATGCAAGGCGTTTGGTAGTGGACGGTTGTTTGTCGTCATACATGCTCACAATGGGCACGGTGGCTATGCCACCAAAGATTCTGATTTCGGTGTTCCTCAAAGTCACATTAGATGTTGATCCTGCGAAGAATCCCACAGAGGGCTCGTGCAAAATAGATACCCGTGAATCAAGATCATTTGCACCCTCCACTAGAGCCCTTGCTGCCGTGTGAGGTCCAGAGCCAGCATTTAAACGTGTTCCTCCGGCGTCTCCAGAGCCCTTAGAAAAGGAAAAGAAAATAAACCTCTTGTGCTGGTTGTTCTGAGCGGCAAGACAGTTGGAGGTCCATGGGCTTGATAAACCGTAGCAATCGGCATAATAGGTCACTACACGCATCACAGTGGCCACGGCGATATCAGAGTTATTATTTCACATGTTGTGCCAGCAGTCTCTTATGACTTTGCCACTTGTAAGGTTCAGACCACTCGACTGTTCGCTATGAGATTTCCAGCAGAAATTCTGTAACAGAAGCCCCGAATAATCCATATCCTTCGTCCATCGAGCTGTCGGCATCTGTTTGCCCTGCACTACATCCCATGCCCCTTGCCCCTTTGATCTAAATACCGATTCTCGTCTTGCGCCAATGTCTTCGCTTGGCGTTGTATCTGCAGGCCACCCAGAGTCAGCCTCCATTCTCACCGACATCCCGGCCCATGGGCCGCATAATCGGTCTCGAAATGGATGATGGCCGCTGCCACGCGCGGGGGAGGGTAGTGGAGGGACCATAAGTACGCACCGGATGGTATTGCCAGTGCGCAGACGGATCCATTGTGGGATGGGGCGATTCTGCTTCTGCGCTTTGGCGAGCTTTTGCTTCGTGCGGAAGGACTTGTGGGACTGCATGGACTCGTGTCAGCAAGGAGATGCGAAGAATTGGGATCATAAAGCTACGCTTACAGGCATCGTCGGGATTTGCGAAGATGCTTTCTCGTCGTTGTTCGATGTGGATGGTCGTTGTGTAATGTTGGCGGAAATTGTGTGGGAACTCTAGGTCGCTTAGAGCTGCTTCTGATTACGTACTCGCATTCACCTACTAATGCAACACACCTACTAATGCAATACCCTAAAATCCGATAAATCCGCGGGGAGGTGCCACCCCTAAAAAGCCTCCCTAAACCTGCGTCGGCCCCCCGAAGAATTGAACGAATTTTGTATAATATCATCTACATTCATCAATATAACTTCGATTCGAGATATTCTTGAATTTTCAAAATCTAGATTCTACGTTCTATAATTTCTTCTTTTACTTATCTCTAAATATTGTTGTGGAACGACAAATTATGAAGTTTTCGGATTTTAGGGTATTGCATTAGTAGGTGATTGCGAGTAATCCTGGGGCTGGGCAAGGTTGTGTAACATGTGTTAGAGACCGTCACTCCGAGCATTTCCAGGGGAAAGCACTACTTTTTGATCAATCACTTACATTACTTTACTTTACATTACTTTACTTTACTGCAGTCGTATTTGAGCCTCCTTCTTGGGAGAGCAGAGGCTCTCGGAGGGGCTCCGGGCCGGCACGCAAAATTCAATGGTTACCCATTGTTCGAGCAAGAGCCCGGGGTCCCTTTGGGCGGTAGAGTAGGCTTTTTTTTTTTTTTTTTTTTTTTTTTTTGTTTTGGCGAGCATTTGCTTTCAAGGCGCAATGTACTTTCCACCTTACGGGGACAGAGGGCTCTTTGCAGCGGGGCACTGAGGGCTCAACGAGGCACAGAGGGTTCATGGGGTTCCGGGGGCTCACGAGGTTTCTGGGGGCTCATTATCATCATCGTGTAGGGGAGTTGGACCTCACAATGGGAGATTTTAGATAGCGTATGCATCCTCGGGGGTGGGAACCCCGGGGGACGATGCTTCTGGCTGGGCCTTATTAGATGCCTATGAAGCCCTCTGCGGGGTAACCCGTATGGTGTCCAGTAGGTATGACTTAATCAATCAATCAATCAATCAATCGAGCCTCCTTCTTGTTGCGCACGAATACGAATACGCAAGGGTCACTACTAAGACTCTAAGTACCTATGGTAAAAGCGACAGACGCGCTTGATTACTCTAAGACCAATCGGCGGGCCAGTGCTCCTTCGTTCCGAGCAGCCGAGGTTAAATACCTTACTTTACATAAATGGGCTCGGGATAGCCCTCTTCCGAGTCCTTGAACGAACCTCGGAAGAACAGTAAGAGTACATAACGAAGGCAACCTCCCTTACCCTTAGGGTACTCATCCACAGATCTATTCATTCCTGATAAACTACGCTAAAGTACAACACACAATACAATCTCCGCAACTGTTAAATACCTGGTGAACAATTTTGAGAGACCTGCTGCCTGCGCGTCTTCCCTGTCAGCTTTATCAAATCCCTTACATTCAAATGGATGCCTAGCCCGAATGATCTCGATGCTATAATGTCCTTCCATCATCAATCGTGCAAACCGCATCGTTCTTGTCCGAAAGCCTGACTCACGCACTTACCGCGGGAGGAATCTTCCTGGTGATCATTTATGATGGACAGCACCGCCGGCGATCTCAACAGTGCCACTCGAGAAGTCGGCGCAAACATCGAGAAACAGCTGAGCCGAGGTTCGCATGATGAGTCTTCGTCAGCAGGAGACCTGGTGGGGGAAAAGCATGATGAGCAGGGTCCACATTCGTCGGGCTCATCTTCAGACGGCATAGCGCAACTGAAAGAGGTAGATTCCCATATTGTCAAGGTCCCTGAAGTCAAGGAGGGTGAAGAGGCATATGCACATCTACCCACGCACGAGAAGGAGGTTGTGAAAAGGCAATTGGACATGCCAGAGGTGAAGGTTACCTTCAAAACGCTGTACCGATACGCAACAAGAGTTGATCTTATCATCGTTGCTATTAGTTTGATATGCGCCATTGCAGGAGGGGCTGTGATGCCCTTGATGACCGTTAGTCACCTTGTCTTCGAGTTTGTGAGATACACAGCCCACTTACGGGGTTCCAGGTCATTTTTGGTCAACTCGCTGGCATCTTTCAGGGCTACTTTCAAAACACGATATCGCATTCCGAATTCGCTGCTAAATTGGACCACTTCACGCTCTATTTTATCTACCTTGCGATTGGAGAGTTCATTACGATCTACGTCTGTACCGTGGGATTCATCTACACTGGAGAGCATATCTCAGGGAAGATCCGTGAGCAGTACTTGGCAGCCATTCTGCGTCAAAACATTGCATTCTTCGACAAGCTTGGAGCTGGAGAGATTACGACCCGTATCACGGCCGATACGAACCTTGTACAGGATGGGATGTCGGAAAAGATCGCCCTTACGGTGACCGCATTGTCTACCTTCGTGACCGCTTTCATAATTGCATTCATCAAATACTGGAAGCTCACTCTGATTCTGTCATCCACGGTCTTTGCCATTGTGTTCATCATGGGGGCTGGGTCGACGTTCATCGTCAAGTACAATAAGCAATCGCTAGAGTCGTATGCCTTAGGCGGCACTGTTGCCGAAGAAGTCATCAGCTCCATTAGAAATGCTACAGCTTTCAGTACTCAGGATAAGCTAGCCCGACAATACGATGCACATTTGACAGAAGCTGAAAAATGGGGTCTCAAGCTCAAGGTTTGCCTAGCACTTATGATCGGTGGTATGATGGGTATAATCTACCTCAACTATGGCCTCTCCTTTTGGATGGGATCAAGATTCATTGTCGATGGCCAGATGACTCTCAGCGAGGTCCTCACAATCATGCTTGCTATCATGATAGGAGCCTTCTCTCTCGGAAACGTTGCTCCAAACGCTCAGGCTTTCACCACCAGTGTCGCTGCCGCCGGGAAAATCTTCAACACTATTGATCGAGTCTCTCCTTTGAACCCTATGAATGACAAGGGTGAGAAACTAGATCATGTGGAAGGTACAGTGGAATTGAAGAATATCAGGATGATATACCCGTCGAGGACCGAGGTCGTGGTAATGGAGGACGTAAACCTCAAGGTGCCGGCTGGGAAAACAACAGCCCTTGTTGGCGCATCGGGATCTGGAAAGTCCACGATCGTCGGCCTTGTGGAACGCTTCTACGATCCTGTGGGTGGCGAGGTTTACCTCGATGGCCATGAGGTCAGCAAATTGAACCTGAGATGGTTGCGCCAACAAATTTCCCTCGTCAGTCAAGAGCCGACATTGTTTGGTACAACTATATTCGGCAACATCAAGCACGGGCTCATTGGCACAAAGCACGAGAACGCCCGCATCGAACAGCAAAGAGAACTTATCATAACCGCAGCAAAGATGGCCAATGCGCATGACTTCATTATGGGTCTTCCCGAAGGATATGATACAAATGTAGGAGAGCGCGGTTTCCTTCTTTCGGGTGGGCAAAAGCAGCGAATAGCAATTGCTCGAGCCATGGTCAGCGACCCCAAGATTTTGCTGCTGGATGAGGCTACATCGGCTCTAGATACCAAATCGGAAGGGGTTGTTCAGGCTGCCCTTGATGTTGCGGCGCAGGGACGGACAACAATTGTCATCGCCCATCGTCTGTCTACTATCAAGACTGCCGACAACATAGTAGTGATGTCTCAAGGGCGGATCGTTGAGCAAGGCTCTCATGATGCGCTGCTCGAGAAGAAATCAGCGTACTACAACCTCGTCGAAGCACAACGAATCTCCGCGCAGAATGAAGAAAAGAATGCGGAGACCGATGTCTTCGAGGAAGAAAACGTAACGTCCCTCACTCCTGAAAAGGAGATCACCCGGGAGAAACTTGAGCGCTCGACCACTGGCAAGTCTGTGTCGAGTGCAATACTAGAAAGCAAAAAGTCAGGCTCTGAAAGTCAATATTCTCTGTGGACCTTGATCAAAGTCGTGGGCAGCTTCAACAAACCCGAATTGCATTTCATGCTCGTTGGGCTTGTCTTCTCTATCATTGCTGGAGCGGGTAATCCCACTCAGTCAGTCTTCTTCGCCGAAGAGATTGTTGCTTTGTCCCTGCGTCCTTCTATGTATTCTAAACTTAGACACGACGCTGACTTCTGGGCTCTGATGTATCTTATGCTGGCTTTGGTCCAAATCCTGTCTTTTAGTGCCCAGGGTATAGCATTTGCATACTGTTCCGAGCGCTTGGTACACCGAGCCCGAGACAAGGCATTTCGGACTATGCTTCGACAGGAGATTTCTTTCTTCGACAAAGAGGAGAATTCGGCTGGTGCCTTGACGTCGTTCCTATCAACTGAGACAACCCATTTGGCAGGCATGAGTGGCGTGACTTTGGGCACCATTCTTGTTGTCTGTACGACACTCATTGCGGCAATCGCGCTATCTTGCGCCATGAATTACAAGCTTGCTCTTGTATGCGCAGCCACAATACCAATCCTGCTTGCCTGTGGCTTTCTTCGCTTTTGGATGTTAGCTAGGTTCCAGGAACGAGCCAAGAAGGCTTATGAGGGGTCTGCTAGCTTCGCATGCGAGGCTACTGCTGCCATACGTACCGTGGCTTCCTTGACTCGAGAGGAGGATGTATGGGAACACTATCACCAAAGTATTGTCGCTCAGGAGAAGAAGAGCTTACGATCTATCCTTCGATCTTCGACCCTGTACGCGTCCTCTCAATCCTTCATGTTCTTATGCACAGCTCTGGGCTTCTGGTATGGAGGTACACTCCTTGGCAATAAGGAAATATCGGAGCTACATTTCTTCATCTGCTTTTCTGCCATCATCTTTGGTGCGCAATCAGCTGGAACAATCTTCTCATTCGCTCCAGATATGGGCAAAGCCAAGCAAGCTGCCAAAGAACTCAAGACATTGTTTGATCGAGTACCGGCTATTGATTCATGGTCGCAGGATGGCGAGCGATTCAGTGACATGGAAGGTACCATTGAATTTCGAGATGTGCACTTTAGATACCCAACCATGCCGGAGCAGCCCGTCCTAAGGGGCCTCAACCTTACAGTCAAGCCGGGCCAGTACGTGGCGCTTGTTGGGGCCAGTGGGTGTGGGAAGAGCACGACTATTGCCCTGATGGAGCGTTTTTACGATCCACTGTCTGGAGGTGTTTTTGTCGATGGCAAGGAAATCTCCAGCCTCAATATCAGTGACTATCGAGGTTTTTTAGCTCTGGTGAGCCAAGAGCCAACGCTATATCAAGGCACGGTCCGGGAGAATGTGCTGCTCGGTGCTGATCGAGAAGATGTGCCCGAGGAGGACATCATTCAAGCTTGCAAAGATGCCAACATTTACGACTTCATAATTTCTTTGCCGTGAGTTTCTGTGTCCTGGCGCACCCCAAGTTCAAATAATGCTGACCTTGACTGCAGTGATGGCTTCTCCACCGTTGTCGGCTCCAAGGGCAGCATGCTTTCCGGCGGTCAAAAGCAACGCATAGCCATCGCCCGGGCTCTTCTTCGTGATCCCAAGATCCTTCTACTAGACGAGGCTACGTCTGCTCTTGACTCTGAATCGGAGAAAGTGGTCCAGGCAGCTCTTGACGCTGCGGCACAAGGCAGGACAACAATTGCAGTGGCACATCGCTTGAGCACTATTCAGAGGGCGGACATGATCTACGTATTTGATCAGGGTCGGATCGTGGAGCACGGAACACATAGTGAGCTTCTGAGGTTGGGAGGCAAGTACTTCGAGTTGGTCAATATGCAGAGTTTAGAGAAGATGCATTGATTTGGTTTTTGGTAACGGCCATGTTGTGCTATAACTGCAGGTGATTTGGAAGTGGACTGATCGACTTGGCATGGCGACGGCGTTCTGAGCCAGCGAGACGGATACGGACTTGTTCGGCTTGGCAATTAGATTAGCAATGATGTTCGACTTCCCTACTCATTTCAAGATAATACCAAAAGACACTAAGAATTTAATCTTACAGCATTTGCAATCATATCGTACCATCCCCTTCCATCTCTTGCGTACCATTGGTACTCGCTTTGTCCCTAATCCACCGAGCATACTTTGGTACCTCTCACCAGGCTGCATCCCTCTCCCTCAGTCTGCCTCGCCGACATCGAAGTCTTGGTAAACTTCTCTCACTCGCACGCCCCTGTTGTCGGCTATGATACCCATCAAACCCTGGCCAACGTCGCGAATCTCGTTGTAGTCGTGCAAGAGCTTGATGTGGGCTTTGACTGTTGCTTGGGGATCTTTAGACCTACAGCAAGCAGACATTAGGAGACGGCGAAAGAGAAGTGAAAAGCTGACGATGGGGGTAAGACGGTCGCGAACGGTGAGACAGAACAATATGCGAATATCGATGAATTGGGATACCGGGGAAACTTTTTTTTTTGAATTTCTTGAAAAGCTAGGGTACAGAGCCTTGAGAGAGAGACGAAGTCGAACTGTGAGAAAACCTACACTAGCTGCCCATCCACCTCTCTCCGCTTCTCTTCCATGTCTCGGATCTGGGTCTCTAGAACGGCAATCTTGGCTTCGAGGGCTGCCTAACTCTGTTATCAGTCTTCGCCCTGGCCATCCCGTTCGGGTTTTGAGAGTAAAGCGAAGACGGACAATCTTCTTCGCCTCGAGCGGATCGGCTTGTGCCGGTGATGAAGGGGACACAGCAGAGGGTCCGGGCTTAGGGGTTTGTTGGGTTGACGTTGGAGATGAAGACATGATGAGAAATGGAATGAAAGGTGATCTTTTGATAGTAGATATAGTAGTAGTAGTAGTAGTAGTACTTTTTATTCTTTGGTACCTTACTTAAGGCTCGTAGCCTCTGACTCGGTAGTTCTAGGGAGAATTTCTCTCCAGCGCCGCCTCGTTTCGATGTCTCCAACTCCCCCCGAACCGGGTTCCTATTAGAGTAGGCTCTATAGCTGCTATTCTAGAATGCATGAAGAGTGCACCCGACGATGCCTGGAATGGGTGCTATCTGAGTGCGTATGAGGGTAAGTTTGCTCACGCTGGGCTCTTGGCTCTTGGCTCTTGGCTCTTGGCTTGGTCGGGAGTCGAAAGTCCGCCGACCACCACTACAGCACCATCAATTACCACCACCACCTCCTAAAATCGCCTCTGGCTTTTCTTGAGAAACAGCAACATCAAATCATAGCTGACACCACTTGTGCAGACAGCTTCAACCCTCTGCCATCTATCATCCACCAATCATGCAGGCGCAAACACCCTATAGCATACAACTTGCATAATGTTCTCCGACGTCTTTTCCACCTCCGCAGCACGGATACCAACCATGTCTCGCCCGCTACGTGCATTTGCTTTGCTATATCTAGCAGGGCAAGCCTTGGCGCATGAGCATCATACAGATGAAATACCAGAAGGCCAGGCAATCTCTGCACAGCCTATTGTATTTGCTTCTCCCCAGCGTTGAGAGTCCCGGCCGTCCTGACCCTTGAACATCAGGATACTACTCTATGGATCCACATAGCTATCCAAATCGCCTCCTTCGGCGTCATCTTTCCCACCGGCATGGTTCTAGGCGTATGTCTACTCCCAGTTACGCCAAAGTCAAACCCCTCCAAGTCTAATTACATCCTTAGATCATTCGCTCACAATGGCACGTACCTCTTCAAGTCCTTGGCGTTGTCCTCTCAATAGTCGGCTACTTTCTTGGCCATGCCCACGGTGGTCGCCAGTTCGCCCATAACGTCCACGCTTCTTTCGCACCGTTTTTGATGCTCATGCTCGTCGTCCAAGTCGTACTCGGCGTCTACCTAAAGCTACATTTGGAGAAAGGAATACATGCTCAAATGCGTCGGTTCACGGTCATAGGGCATGGAGTAGTGGGGAAGGCAGTACCGGTAGTCAGCTGGGTGCAGATGTTGTTCGGGGGCATTACAGCCTTAGGATTCTGTCAAGGGGATCACTTAGGTCAATGCCTAGCGCACTTCATTATGGGCAGTGCCTTCATCGGCTACGGCATTGTTCTCACGATTTTGCTGCTAGTTGGCCAAATCTGGCTCAGGCGTACTGGCCGAAGCCAAGAATTCTTCGACAGCCTGATAATAGCAGCATGGGGCTGCGTCAATACATTTACGGAACATAGGTGGGGAGGTCCATGGGTGGCCAATGACCTGCAGCATACCAGTATGGGTATTGTATGGTGGTGCGCTGGCCTGCTTGGAATGTGGCTGTCAAGGAAACGAGATGGGAGGCCAAAGAGGAATCTCTTCCCAGCATTGGTTATAATGCTTACAGGATGGGGCATGAGCGCGCATCCTCAACATCTAGAGCTGAGCACGCATGTCCACACGGTTTTTGGGTACACGCTTATGGCTGCTGGGGCGGCCAGGATAGTAGAAATTTCATTTGTTCTCCGGGACAAAAACACAGTATCTGACACGGAGGTGGAGGAGACTAATAGCTTTCAGTACATCACGCCTTTTGTAAGTACCCCCGCAATCATAAAATCCCTTGTAATGATCTGTCTTATCCTCTGACTTCATCACCAGCTACTCTACACCTCTGGCTTCCTCTTCATGGGCGCCACGGAGGAACAAATGAATCTTCTTACCACCGCCGGCGTCTCCCACGTCTCTTACATCCTCCTCCTGTACAGCATCTCTTTCTTGCTCTTCCTGTTCGTCTGTATGCTGCTGCACCTCTACGCTTCCCACGCCTGGCCTCTCGGCCCTACCCAGCCAAAAGCCATGGCCAATGGAGGTTTGAACGGCCATGCTGGGCACGTGGACAGGAGAGTCACAGATGCTGAGGAGTTCGAACTGGAAGGCCTGATGAGTGATGATGAGGTGGCGGAGAATGGGGTGGCAACACCTGCCGCCAAGAAGGTGAACGGGACGGTGACCAGGTAATTGGGCGTTCTAGAGGTTGCGTATAATGTATCTAGTTCGTTGAACCTTTTAAAACAGGCTCGCTTGTGAAACAAGTTGCCATCATGTATGTTTTGCTTAGAATCTCATGGAGAGGAAGCAGATCTTGAATCCACACCTTCGATTGCCTGATACTATGGGTTATTTGTATGCGCGACTGAAACATTCTCACTGGAGGGCAGATGTAGATACGATGCGTTTTGTTGGTTGCTATCCTACCATATCTGCCACCGAGGTGGGCATACATGCACGATTTCTCAAACGGAGAAAAATTCACATTCCCTTTATTACTGATCACATAACTGGGTCTATCACCCATTGCACAAACCAAACAAGACTTCTCCACCTGATCATGACTTCGTGCTGACACCATGCTGTAGCTTACATCCTCATTCAGTGCATTTCGCGATATGCCCCTTCACCGTGGGCAACAGCAGTAGGGGCGGGTGCGGGACCGGCGCCCAGGTCGTCTTTGGTGGATGTCAGCCAGTGGATGATTGTGGCACTCCATGTGACTGTAGAAACGTTAATAAAATTGCGAAGACCCCGAAGGGTGGGGGACGGGGGGAGGATAAGCCCGCAAAGCAGGGCAAGGGAAGGGGGGGGGAACACACTATCAATGGTACAGATGGTGAAGCAGAGCCAACCGTTCTCATGTCCGTTCAGCGCGAAGAGGATGACGAGATTTGCGATGGTCGGCAAGATGATGGCCGAGGCGCCCAATCCGGACCTCCCCATGAAGAACTCGCACGCGGTGACCGGGTCGCGCAGACCGGGGACCTTGCGGAAGGGCAGGGCCATGGCGATGCAGGTCAGGGCGTGCTGGAAGCCGCGGATCTTGACCAGACGCGCGCCGCGCAGGACGAAGACGAAGGTGAGGGCGAAGTTGATGAGGATGTCGTACGACAGGAGCGGTATGGTGATGACGAGGGGCAGGCCGATGCGGCACTTGCCGTCCACACGGGAGAGCGAAGTGACCGGGTGGATGAAGGCGAAGACGGCCAGCACGCCGAAGCCGAAGAGGACGATGGCGATGCCTAGGACGTAGACGGGGTCGCGGAGTCTCGGGAGTTTCGTGGCCACGAGCTGGTGGGCTCTCTCGACCAGGAAGAGGTAGAGGAAGACCTTGCCGCCGACGTAGAAGACCAGGCAGAGATCAATGGCGGCGCGGCAGCGGCCTTCGGTGGTGAAATCCCAGGCGTTGATGAGGAGACTGGCAGAAAAGATGAAGGCGATGGTGCAGGAGTATATGGCTAGCACTAGGCACCGAATGGAGTTCAGCTGCTTGAGGTTGCCGATCTCGAGCGTTTTGATACGCGTGACTTCGGGAACGTATTAGTTTTTCCTTTGGGAAGTAGCAGCAGTTGCTGGCTGGCTGTTAAGGAATGATTTGTAAACATACTAAGCATTCCGGATGCCATGCAGAGACCGATTAACGACACTGTTGAGTAGATAATATGTCCTTGAATCGGCGTGCGGTGAGAGTAGTCATAGCCATCACGGGCTACGTGTAGAGTCAATTAACCATCTGTCTACTTGGCTGAGAAGGGTTCCATACCGATAGTGGACGGCAAAGCATATGCCATTTGCCCAACATAGCCCAGGAACAAGAACAAGAAGACTGTACTGTTCACGTCTGTCGACATTTTGTCTAGATCTACGGCTTCATCAATAGCCGATCAACCTTATGATTTGTATCAAAGATTGGCATATTTCGGATGAACTTACAACAATGCGGTGAATAACGACGGTCTAAGAAGATGGTTTGTTTATGGAATGAGACAGTGTTGGATAGTGTTGGATGTAGAGTGTAGGCTTCTTGGTGAAAGAAAGTGAGGTGTTAAGCGTAAGTAGGAACGTGATGAATTGTGAGGTAGGTATTTTAGCGTGTTCACGCGACGATCTTGGTGACACAGATCAAATCACTCAAAATATAGCAGCAAGCAAAAGTTGTGACATCTTATTCTTTCACCATTCAGTATTGTACTGAACTGAACTGCACTATCTACACTGAAACGTCTTGTAGAAAGAAGCAACTCTGCGTTCGCTGGTCCGGATTGATGACATGTTCAACAAGAGAGATCATTTTCAATTTTGCTCTGTGATTGAGTGTTTACCCTAGAGACAACCCAGTCAAAGGCATAAGGTACAAACAACGATATCTGTTAACGTAGGTATGCAAAGTTCAATGTTTTCGGAGAAGCTCGGGGCAGCAAGTCAAAAAATAAGTTATCTGAGAATTGAGCGGTCACCATGGGGCATTTCCTGTATTTGAATGCTACTTTGCAATGCTACTTAACAGAGAGATGCTAAGACTGCTCACCAATGAATTGTACAGTAATTAGGATACTGGCCAGGAATTCATACACAATGGTGGCAAGAGTGGTGAAATAGTATTCACAGATTTGGTCTCTGATGTGGGCCACCATCAAGGGGCAACTCACAGAGAAGATGTCAACCATGCAGAGACTGGAGAGCAATGAGAATGCTTCCCAAAGATGCTGGCAACCTGGTGGCAGAGGCATTTTACTATAATTTAGCAGTATACAGTTGCAATCATACCCATCTCCATATATTTGTGTGTCTCAGAAGTCCATGAATTCTCCAAACGATCAACCTGAACTGACAGTAGCCAACTGGGAAGGAAGTGAAGTCGAAATTTGCCTTCTCAAACTTATGGCTGAGTCAGCTTCTTCTGTACCTAGGCTGTACCCTTGTCTCATACTCAGCCTTACTCGTACATATCAAGGTTGACTTTCACTTTCCGCTCCAGCAACTTTCGACAACCTTCTGTCCCTTGAAACGACAAAAACAACGTAAACTTCTCATACTTTGAAAACTGACAGTCAACATGCCTAAAGCTGAAGTAGGTAGTACGAAGTACCTGAATAACAAGCTCAAGTCAAAGGGCCTACAGCGCCTGAGATGGTAAGCTTTCGGCTCCTTGCTCTACGGTCTATGGTTTCTAACCGTTGTGCAGGTACTGTCAGGTAAGCCTCGTCTTCGAGAAATCGGGATTCGGTGCTAAGTAACATATAGATCTGTGAAAAACAATGCAGAGACGAGAACGGGTTCAAGTGTCATACGCAAGCAGAATCGCACGTGAGAAATGCTCTACTGGTTGGCGAGGCAAGTTTTCATGGCCCAAATAGAAAGTTCTCTTGCCCGCTGACACAACATTTTTAGGACTCTCGGAAACATATCTCAGACTTCTCGAATCAATTCCAAAGAGACTTCTTGCAACTCCTTCGTACAAGTCATGTGGAAAAAGCGGTGCAGATAAATCATTTCTACCAGAATTATATCGCAAACAAGGAACAGTGAGCGGCCCTTGCGTCCTCTTTCTCTTCGACTGTCATGTTAGTGGCCACCCAAGAAGTATTCCAAAGCAACTGGTCAATCTTGGTGGTGGTGAAACAGCCGAAGGAGTTCGAACAGCTGCTTCGAAGTCCGGCGCGTCATTTTCATGCACGATTGCTGACTTCGATTTGTTGTTTAGTATCCACATGAATGCAACACGATGGCCTTCGTTGACAGAATTCGCCAAGCACTTAGGTCGTGAGGGACTCTGTAGGGTCGAGGACACGGACAAAGGCATTCAGATAGCTTGGATTGATAACAGCCCTGAGGCCTTGAGAAGACAAGACGCCATAAGAAAAAAAGAGAGGCAGGACAAAGGGGACGAAGAGAGGGAGCAGAAGATGATTAGGGAGCAGATTGCAAGGGCGGAGATGGATGCAGAGATGAAGGCTCAGCAGGACGACGATGATGAGGCGCGGGAATATAGGCCGAATCAGGGAGAGAAAATCAAGCTCAGCTTTGGAGCCAAAGCGAAAGAAAGCAAGGATCCCTCGCCGCCTGTAGTGGCTAAGCTTGAGAATGATGACAGAACAGAGCCTGAGATGGAGACATCAAAGTCGGTATCACCGCCAACCGGAGTACCGACACCTCCGCCAGAAAAGATTTCTTTGAAGATGGACATGAATAGCAAGCCAAAAAACGTTTTTGCCGGGATTGTGAAGAAGAACGCTCTTGGAGCAAAAGCGGCCGCCAAAGAGGTGCCAAGGAAACCCGTTAGTGAAGCGGAGCGGATCATGAAGGAGGAAATCGAACGGAAACGAATTAAGGATGAAAGGCGCCCGGGTCTCAATCCGAAACGGCCACGACTTGCATAGGAGCTTCACATATTGTAGTTTATGTTGATCAAGCGCGGAGTTCGGGTGGGAATGCAGACTCAAGCATATCTGCGAATGACAGTGCATATGAAGGCTTTTTATATCTGACTAGAGTACCTGGCTTGGTAGTCATTTAGACTGAATGCAAAGCCTTGGACCTCGAGACAAAGAGAAGGTCGTTATTGAACTCAAAAGAACGTTTCACATGTAGGGTGTTGTTATACATTGTCATTCTTATCTGTAAGGAGTGTTGCTCTGTTGATTTCACGCCGTAGCGGAGTCAGCCCTACGCCAAAAAGCCACGACTTCAGAATTCCGTCCAACTTGTATCTTGCATCAAACATATCCACAAGTGCCTCAAAAGCCCACCTAGCAACGAAACCATGGAAGGGTATTGGGCAGCACCCCCAGTTTCGAGGTATGGCACCGGCGCTCTCTCGTGTTCCAACCGTTCCTGCCCATTCTTAGCAAGGGCAACCGTTCTGATGCTGATGTGATAGAACATTGACAGCGTTGACGCTTGGTACGTCGCTGCTTGTATACGGCAACATCATTAGTGGAAGTCGAGTCGTCTTCTATCTGCCATGGATCTTCAAATTTCCATTACCAGAAGTGTGGCGGTTTGTCACTTCATTTTGGGTGACTGGTGGAGGTCTGAGCATACTATTTGATACCTACTTCTGTGAGCCTCATCCACCTCCTTGCAGATTCCGATGCTCATGAATTCTCAAGTATGGACGTACTCGAGCGGTCTTGAGAAAGAGTCTGGTCGTTTTTCTCAACCGGGGGACTTCTTCACCTACATCGTCTTCCTCGGCCTTGTGATCCTTGTACGTTCCAATCTCCTCTGACCTTCACCTTGTATCAGGCCTTGTATCAAGCGTTTCACCTTCACTAGCTCCTTGGGGTTTTCTTCTTTAGCACATCTACAAGCACACCTCACATATCTGCCCGCCCAGCCATTACCTAGCTGAAGCGGTTCCTGGAGATGAGGAAGATTACCCTTGCATCTCCCGTAGGCCCGTCATTCGCAATCAATCCATAAGGGCTTGCGTGCGGTGTAGGCATGGTGGATGCGAAATTTGAGAATAGCCAGCGTGATCTTTGAAGTTCGCGTCCGGTGGTTTTTGCTTCCTACATATTTGACTCTTTTGTGACTGGCCGGTTCCCATAGTGTTTGGAACCCTTGCTGACATACAAAAGGCTACAGCTGGTTTTATCTTAAGCGGTGCGGTCTTTACCCAAGGTTAGTCAAGGCATCTTGGTAGTCTAAGACCGTTGGCTAACGCCAACAGCTCTCATTCTTGGCATTGCATACACGTACTCGCAGGACAATAGAGGCAAGAAAGTCTCGTTCTTCATCATCACTTTCAACGTGATATGGCTACCGTGGGCAATGCTTTTAATGACGTTCATCATGGCTGGACCAGATGCAGCCTTGAAACAAGGCATGGGTCTTCTGGCAGCTCATCTTTACGACTTTCTCACCCGTCTTTACCCGACTTTTGGCGGTGGGAAAAATTACATCCGTACGCCTGCGGTTGTCAGGCGCTGGTTCGGAGCAGACAAGCCCAGCTTCCAAGCGAGAGGTTACGGGACAGCGTTCAGACCTGCAACTCAAGCACCCGGTCGTGGCACATCAAGTGGATTTGGATTTTCAAGTGCATGGGGTACTAGAGGACAGGGTCAGCGACTTGGAGGTGATTGAATGGCTAGGAGAAGCAGGATAGCCTTCGTTCTTCTTATGTATGGATTAGTAGAATGCAAGAGTTGTTCACCATGATACTGAGAGTCTGAAAATTTGGAGAGCGTTCTCCGAGCCGATGCCTTGCCAAGAAATGCGAGTTTCGGCTAGAGCTTTTAGGTGCACAAAATTCAAACTTCTGTCTTTACCGCCAACGGAACCACTCAAATCCCCCCAAAACCAGAATGATGAAGGAGCGACCCCAATAATACCCAACGCTCTCAAATTTAAGAGTTCATCACTTTCCCAAAATGGCAGCCATTCCTGCCGAAGGCCAAGAGTTGGACTATACCATCAAGCCGGAAGCTACAACGCCAATTGTCGACACCAGCGACTGGCCATTGCTCCTCAAAAACTATAACAGGCTACTCGTACGAACGGGACATTTCACGCCAATTCCCGTGGGATGCACTCCCCTCAAGCGCGACCTCAAATCCTTCATTAGCTCTGGCGTGATCAACCTCGACAAACCTAGCAATCCGTCGAGTCATGAGGTCGTCGCGTGGGTTAAGCGGATGCTCAGGTACATTCAACGGCGCTCATGGGAGTAGCAGACAAAAAGGCTAACGGTTCGCAGGATCGAAAAAACCGGACATAGTGGAACCCTGGATCCCAAGGTCACTGGCTGCTTGATCATCTGCCTGGATCGCGCAACTCGACTCGTCAAATCCCAGCAAGGTGCTGGTAAAGAATATGTCTGCGTCATAAGGCTTCACGACAAGCTCCCTGGCGGAGAGGCGCAGCTTGCTCGAGCATTGGAGACTCTCACCGGCGCACTCTTCCAACGGCCCCCTCTTATCTCTGCAGTCAAGCGACAGCTTCGTATACGGACGATCCATGAAAGTAAGCTATATGAATTCGACAATGATAGGCACCTCGGTGTTTTCTGGGTCAGCTGTGAGGCAGGAACTTATATTCGAACTTTATGTGTCCATCTTGGCTTGCTTTTGGGTGTTGGCGCGCATATGCAAGAGCTACGGAGAGTACGAAGTGGAGCCATGGATGAACAAGATGGCATGGTGACTCTGCACGATGTCCTGGATGCCCAGTGGATGCAAGACAATACGCGGGACGAGTCCATGCTCCGCAAGGTCATCCGACCGTTAGAAAGCCTTCTGACAACGTATAAGCGCATAGTCGTCAAGGACAGCGCAGTGAACGCGGTCTGCTATGGAGCGAAGCTCATGATACCTGGTCTTCTACGATATGGTATGGCAACTTCGCGAAGTTTGACGGGTTAGATACTGACCAATCTATAGAGACAGGCATTGAGGTGCACGAAGAAGTAGTCTTGATGACTACGAAGGGCGAAGCGATTGCTTTGGGTATAGCTCAGATGTCCACCGTTGAGCTATCTTCTTGCGATCATGGGGTCGTTGCAAAGGTCAAGCGATGCATCATGGAGAGAGACCTGTACCCAAGAAGATGGGGCTTGGGTCCTGTAGCGTTGGAGAAGAAAAAGATGAAATCCGATGGGAAGCTTGATGTAAGAATTATCTCACGTTCTATGGGATCGACCGGGGCACGCTAATCTACTGTAGAAATATGGAAGACCCAACGAAGCAACACCGGCCAAATGGAACGCGGAATACAAAGACTTTACTGCACCATTAGAAAATGGCGCCGCTCAAACGCCCAAGCCAGGTAATGCACCGGTAGCTGCCGACGAGGAACAAGCGCAGGTCGGATCGACCATGAAAGCACCCGAAGAACCTCAGGCATCAACCCCGGTCGAGGAGGGTACGTCGAAAAAGCGAAAAAGGCATGAGGAGGAGACTGCTGAGGAGAGGGCAGAGAGGAAGCGGAGGAAGAAGGAAAAGAAGGAGAAGAGGAAGTCGAAGAAAGAGGATTCAGACGAGGCCAGTGATTGAAAAGTGCCTTACCTTTGAGGAGTTCTGTGGCGCTTGGCCTGGCACGTGCCCTGTATCTAGTACCTGAGCTGGCAATGGAGCTGGCATAGGATAATCTTTTTATAGTAAATGTGTCTAACATCAGACACTTGCTTCCATGAAGAATTCTACAGTTATATGAATTGGCAGCTCTTATACGTATTAAACCCCTATACAATACTCTATTGACACATGCGGAGTTTGGAAGAGGGGGGGTGGTCCGGAGCTTTCCCGCAAACCCCGCCAAGCCCCATGACTCTCTCCCATCCTTCTCCCAACTACGTATCTAATGGCAACAGCAACACAATTCTGAAGACACAACAGCAGTACAATCTTATCAATCGTCAAGTTGGCATCTATATATCCCACCCATAGCCCTCCGCCATGGCCGCCGAACTCACAACCACAAAACTCAACGCCGAAAGCCACTTGCTCTTGGTATATATATGTGCCCCATGCTCTCAACGTCCGAAAGCTGATACAATCCTACCCCCAACAGGATCAACCCCTCCTCCGCCTACCCCACGAACTCGCTCGAAAAAACTTCAAGACCGTTCAGAGGCACGTCGAAAGGGACGCCAAGGACGTCCTTACGGTCCTCAAATCCACAGCCAACGCCTCCCTGGCCGGCCAAGACGCACTCAAAACAGTCGCCTCCCTGGATAACATGATCAATCGGATGCAAGGGTTGAAGCGGAAGATGGAAAGCATGCACAGCGAAGAGATGGCTCTTCATCAGGCATCCAGGAAAAGGATACAGCATCTACAGGATTTATACGAGATACCCAGTTTGGCAGACGTGAAGTACGATGAATGGTCCAGGGTTAGGTTAAATAGATTACTGGTGGATTACTTGCTGAGGTGTGGGTATGCGGAAAGCGCCAGGGCGCTGGCGAGCGAGAAGGGGATTGAGGAGTTGGTGGATTTGGACGTCTTTGTGCAGTGCCATAGGGTGGAGGAAAGCTTGAGAAGGAGGAGGACACAGGAATGCTTGACTTGGTGTGCGGAGCATCGGCCGATGATGAAGAAGCTTGATGTGAGAGCTGTCCCTCAGGGGCTCACAAGAGCACGAGATGCTGATGGTGAGAAATCTGCAGAATCGCCTCGAATTTGAGCTTCGGTTGCAACAGTATGTCGAGCTTCGTCGGAACGGGCAGCTTGTAGAAGCCCGGCAACATGCGCAAAAGTATCTGACCCAACATGCCGGCACTTATCTTGAAGAGGTGAACAGAGCTGCGGGGCTTCTTGCCTACCCGCCAAACACCCAAGTGCCAGAGTATAAGGTTGGGAGCCAGGCAGAAGTATTTTGCCTGTATGCTAACATGGACAGAGACTGTACTCCGATGCTCGATGGGACGACCTAGCCAAACTCTTCGTCAGTACTCACCACGAACTCTTCTCCCTTCCCGCGCGTCCACTTCTCCACATTGCGCTTTCCGCCGGTCTTTCGGCTCTTAAGACACCTTCTTGCCATTCAAAGCATGCGAGCAGCACAGCGAATGCAAGCTCGACAACTACTTCGGTCTGTCCGATTTGCTCGACGGAGCTTAATGATCTTGCTCGCAACTTACCCTACGCACACCACACCAAGAGCTACGTTGAGAACGACCCCGTCGTCCTGCCGAACGGTAGAGTGTACGGGAGAGATCGACTGCTCGAAATGAGTACGAAAGTGGGCCTGGACGTGGGCCAGGTAAAAGATCCGACAACCTCTGAAATATTTCCAGCCTCGGATGTTCGGAAAGTGTACATATCCTGACGTCCAGATCTGTCTCCCAAAACTCGAGGTCCATACTGCTCAGCATAAGCAGTGAAGATTGAAAGCGAAGGCATTGTCTTTTTGGCGCACAATTGCAATCGGATTGGACGGTGTTCATGATCAACCGTCTTCCGAGTCACTGCCCTCCCTTTTCTTGCTACTCCTCGGTGCTCCTTGTGTCCCTCCATCTTTGACTCCGAAGACGTAGGTCCTAGCTGGCCTATCCACACCCTTCCAGCCTCCTCCGCCCTCAATGTTCCCCAGTGTTCTGACATGTTGATATCCTGGATAGGAACTGGCCTGGAATTTGAAGCTCCTCTCAACTTTCAAGCCCACATGTCGCGCGAGGTCTCTGACGTTCCATAATTCGTACGGCTCACCGTCGAAGGTTGTAACAATGATTGATCCGAGGGGAGCCAACAAGGGTAGCGCAGCCTTGAAAAACCCGACAAGAAGTTCTTGGTTGTGCCTGACCTGTCGATTCACATCTTTCGTCAAGCCGCCCACGTGGGGGAAATTGAACACCACTTTGTCAAAGCCTCCCTTCTTGACCTCCTTTGCTCCTCCACCGCCTTCTGGTACTCCTGGTTTGCCAAGTTTGGTTGCGTCCACCCCATAGCGCAATACGCAATCCTCCTCCGCTTCAAGAGCGGCGATATTGGAGGTTGCTTGTGGATATTTTTCTCGGAGTGCGGAAATTTTGTCGTAGCTCGTCGCAACCAGATGAGTGCAACCGTGAGCGCTGAGGAGGGAGTTGGAGAAAGAAAAATCGCCTTCGCCGACTAGGAGGATGCGGTCGTCAGGAGAGAAGGGGACGGGTGGGGTGGAAGGATGCGCGCCATTAGAGGGCTTGTGCGAGGAAGACGAGGGTTTTGTGTTTGGAGCTGAAGCTCTCGAGTATGGCTTATTAGGGGTAAAAGGTTTCACCTTTCTTCTTTTCGCCTTGCCCATTGCAATGGTGAAATTGGTTCGAAAAGCGAGGAGACAATGACATGGAGCTCCGACTCCGCTGTTGAGCTGCGGAGCTATCAGAAGTGTGCCCCGGCCCGAACCCCTATCAGGCTTAGGTAAGGTACTAGTACTCGTAGTCATCCCCTAATGCAACACACCCACTAATGCAATACCCTAAATTCCGATAATCCCGGGGGTAAAGTCGCCCCTAAAAGCCTCCCTAAAGACCGCCCCGAAGAATTTGAACAGACTTTCTTGTATCACTATATGCATTCATCAATACAACTCCGATTCGAAAAATTCTTGAAGCTTCAGAACCTAGATGTTACTTCCTATATTTTTGTTTTCACTTATTTCTAAATACTGTTGTGGAAGGACGAATTATGAAATTTTCGGATTTTAGGGTATTGCATTACTCTAGGTAGTGGGTGTGTTGCATTAGGGGGTGACTACGAGTACCCATAGAGTGAGCGAAGATCCGCTTTCTATGTTGAGTACTCTAGGCATCAGCAGAAAGAGATCGTTTTCGCCCCCTCGCTCGCTTGTTGCTGAGTCCCGAGTACTACTCTACTATCTAGTAACCTATCATTTGCGACTGCGGCCATGACTGCGGCGATGGCGACACGGAATCGAGGGACGAGCTAAGTGCGTTGGACGATTATGAGCAACGCGATCGTCTTGTTTTCATCTCGATGCATTCATCTTTCCGACTGTGCTTCCGCAGCAAAAAGCGTTATATGTAGGACCATCGTACGTATTCCTTTCCATTGGTCCATAACCTACTCTTTGGAGGTGGAAAGATGTCGAATTCTACTTCAATCGTCCATGGCTGGGTGGATCAGCCAGACCATCGCGGGACTATGGACATCATTTGGAGTTGCTTCTTTACCATATTCTTGTGCACATGGACAAGCCTCCATCTCAATGTTCCTGCTATAAAAGAGGGCTCTTGGACACCCGTCGTGAGGAAATTTCGCTGGATGGTGCTCACCATACTTGGACCCGAATTTGTCGTTGCCCTCGCCGCAGGGCAACGAGCCAACGCGAGACGTGCACTTGACACTATCAAAGGGATGGGATACTCCAATTGGACTCCACGTCACAGCTTCTATGCCAACATGGGTGGGTTCGTTTTGCAAGCACGCGACAGCGCACCATTTCCCATACATGGGTTGCACATTATTTACCTACTAAAAGAGGGGTTTTTGGATCTTCCAGAAATCACATCGGAGGAGATATCGGATAAGAGCAAGGCCAATCTACTTGCTAAAGCCTTGGTGTGTCTGCAAACTGGCTGGTTCGTCGTGCAGTGTTTTGGTCGTCTGGCCCAACGTCTCCCGTTGACAACACTAGAGCTTGTAACTATCAGCTACGTATGGTGCACTTGGGCTATCTACGCACACTGGCTCAAGAAGCCTCTTGACGTCACAGCGCCTACCATTCTTAGGATCCGAGCAAGTACCGCAGAAATTCTGCGCAAGGCCGGTCCGGCAGCTTCAGAACCATATCGTCAAACCCCCCTCGATTTTGTCTGGGACGGTCGCGTTTCGTGGACTTTAAATGTGCAGCCATTCTTCCACTTCCGGGCTGATCCTCGGGAGAGACCCATGCCACGAATACTGAATGATGGCTTTCCATGGTTCGACAGAGCCATCGATGCTGCAGTGTGCCTTTTCGTGATTGTGTTCTACGGTGCTATTCACATGTTTGGCTGGAACCTGATTTTCCCTACTTCAACAGAGAAGACTCTGTGGCGTCTAGCCTCGCTTGTTCTCTTGTGCACTACAGTGGTATTCTGTATGTGGGAAGTTCTGTGGGGTATCTTTCGTGCGGCCTATCTGCTACACATCAACTCAAGGAAATTGACTTTTAAGTCCGTCTACTACACCTACGCGAACCAAATCGAGAAGATTAGCGGAGCAGGAGGATTGCCTATCCATAACAAGGACTTCGATGACGGCGTCGTTACGTCTGGGCAAATGATTTTCTTTGTCCCCCTCGCGGTTTTGTACCTGTTATCTCGACTATACATATTTGGGGAAGCTCTTGCTTCACTCCGAGCTCTTCCCAGCGGCTCCTTCCAGACTTTATTGTGGACAGCCTTTATTCCGCATTACTAACGGGCCGACGTCCGCATCCGGAGACCTCTTCTGCTTCCTGGCTACTTGACCTTCCCATATCGGCCTGCTTGTAGAGATGGTGCAGTATGAAGGGTCATGTTCGGACTCTGAAGAGTGTGCGCAACTACGACGTCATTGTGGGTACAGAATACTAATATTATACATGCAGACTGATTCACCAAATAGAATCAAAACGCCTCTTTGGGGGGATTAACCTTTCGAAGGATCAGAAGACGGAAAGGATTTTGAGTAGAACAGTAGGTGGAGGAATCGGGTTCCGGAACAATTGTTACTGTGTTAAAGAGGGCCTGGATAACGTTAGAGCGTAATTTTATCTGGGTGGTTAAACAAAGCCTGAAAGCATGACTGTACGTAAAACTACACCAGGCCACATGGGTCATTCTGGTAGGTACAATGCCTATCATCTAGAATGGTAGTATGTACATAACCCTCTTGGACTTGAGAACGACGCTGAAACGGCAATTTTGTCGCCAAGGCATAGAACATAATGTATACGGACATCATTACGCTCTTATCAGAAGCAATCATATACAACTCTTTGAGGATGCTGTCGTTACCTATGTCGCAGTTTAGGAAGCCAAGGCGACGAGAATACATTAGTCAAAAGATGTACACTCTCAGCTCATTGAAGAGTGACTGGTGTAAAATTACCGACCTCTGACCTTCGCGTCGACTCAATAGACCACGATGCATCCACCCAGATACGCAGCGTTGATCTAAATTAGTGCCAATACAGCCAGTCTGGTATGCTTGCAGTATAGAGTTTTATTGTGCGAGACAGCCTACATGGAAAAATTACCCCTTTACTCCAGCGAATTTCCCCTAAACCTTTCTACCGTACCATGCCATATCTGAATTATCAACGTAAATTACTTACCAAAACGAGAGATCAATCTACTTACTTAGGAGTACGCTTCGGAAAGATTTGGGATATTTGGTAGGATATCCCATATCATCCCGTCCCATACCGTACCATGATACATATGATATCAAGACCCTCGGCCCCCTCTGCGACCTGCTAGTTTAGGGCTGACTGCCACTTTTCCGACGAGACCTCTCCACTCACCCAGTGTCGCTTTCCCCAACGCAAAGCTTGATACCTACCAGACACGAAGAAGCCGCGGAGAACGATGGAACTTTGAAGCGCCCAGCTGCCGGCGGTGGTCTGCAATTTCTCCCTCGGTGCAATCTTGTCTCTGACAAGTAAAGGTATGCCCTGAATGAGACTTCGCACATGTTGGCATCCAAATTTGCGGCGATTGTCAGCGCATCTAGGCTGACTTGTAGAGTTGAACCTTGGTACCAATCAGGGAATGTGTTCTTCATCTCGCAGGCACTGAATCTTGCCATCTCACCATGTCGATATATCAGTACTCAGACTGTGGTTCAATGTTCACGGCGGCAGTCCCAGAAAAGCTGTCAGAGTATTGCGACTTCATCACCTTCCTGGGTATCGCTCAGAGCCTTCGAATAGACTTCCTTCCAATCACCTGGCAACATGGGCTCGAAAATATCGGCGAGGGCGCAACTGGCGAGATTCGTGAAGCCTTGCTGGATAAGAACACAAGCTTTGCTTTGTAACGGCGGTTGTTTAAGGAATCGTTCAATTTTGAGGAGCTTAAGGGTCAGATATTGCCGACACTCGTGGCTGAGATATCAATCTTACATATTCCATCTATTCGTCACTGTCCCAACATCATAGATTTGGTAGGCGTGTGCTGGAGTCATCCCAGTCTTAGTATTCCAGAGATCTAAGTTTGGGGATCTGCATACTTTCATGATGCATGGTGCCGGGAAGACTTTGAGCATCGATGAGAGATTGCATCTTTGTATAGGAGTCGCAGGGGCAATCTCGGAAATGCATGCGCGCGGTATGTGTCATCTGTGTAAATTGACACGAC
Source organism: Evernia prunastri (assembly GCA_003184365.1). NCBI lineage: Eukaryota > Fungi > Ascomycota > Lecanoromycetes > Lecanorales > Parmeliaceae > Evernia > Evernia prunastri. The sequence goes on from NKYR01000034.1 coordinate 111,480, forward strand.
TGACAATTGTATATTAGATATCATTCACGGCGATATCAGCCCTCAAAATGTCTTGGTCTTCCAAGATTCTTCAAAAGTTTTTTTTGCTAGGGTTACGGACTTCGGCTACTCCACCATCTACACTAAACCAGGCGATATAATTCAGATGGCCAAGTCCTCGCACTGGGTGGCCCCTGAATGGCATCATCGTGGTTTTCTCCCCGCACAGGCCAAAAAGATGGACGTGTACTCTTTAGGGTTGCTGATATTATGGATATTATGCTGTAACACTTCTCAGTCCATAGAGCCTCAATCTCAGGTCATCGTGACAGCGTCATCGGACGATGCATTGACATTCGCAGAAGAAAATTTGAGATTCATGCAACCTCGACATAGAGCTGGATTCAAGGAATTCTTCCAGACTTCTCTGAATCGGAATGCCACTGACCGATCGGATGTCCGCCATTTACAAGAAATCTTGTTAGGAGAAAAGTACTACGCATCGGACTTCTACATCAGCAGCGCTAATATTGATTAGAGATTCTAAACCATTGGGTAGCAGAATTGCTTTAGATGGCCTTTATCCTGAGGGCATCAGCAAAGATGACTTCGATGAGCAACATACGGTGGCATGTACCAGAGAGGATATTAGAGAGGGTTTTGTCATGAACCACGATATGTTTAATTTGATCGAGCGACATCCTGGGTTCAATGCATTTCAGGTGAAAACTATGCTCGCTTTCTCACACCGATCTCTGACGTCTTCCTAGTTGATACCTTCGATGCATCAGCTCTATCGAGGGGACTATAGAGTCCGGATATACGTTGCCAATTGCCTCAATGACGCCGCGTCCGCTTTCGAAAAGACGAGTGAGAGCGCCTCGTCGTTCGACGACATACTTGTTCAAACAGCTCTTTGCTTTGAGATTGGATTTGGTGTTGCAAGAGATCAACGGAAATCATACAATCTTATACAGGGACGGGAATCCAATGAAGTAGAACTCGCTCGTCGACTTAAATATTTATGTGAAAACGGCGTCAAGCGACATTTCTCCAACGGCATCTATCGTTGGGGAGAAATGGAGGGATGCGTGCAATACATCGACCTGTTCTCAACTTGTCGTGGAAAAACGGGCTGGGAAAGGGTTCAAGGCGAATACAGAGGCGAAATTACGAATGGAAGCCAGGCTTTGGGTCCTGAAAATGTTCTCGTGTTACTTCTCAAGGTTCAAATGACCAGAGGATATACAAAATTTGGTCGATGACACGAGGCTGAAAAATTGCAACTTGAAGTACTGCAAGCGAGAGAGAGGACCTTGGGAGCCGAGGACATTCAAACGCTCTATAGTATGGGTGCTTTAGCTGAAATTCATCGAAACCAGTCACGATCCGAGGAAGCTCAAAGACTACAGATGCAAATACAGGAAACGATGATAGAGTGGATGACAGCGCATCCTTACTGTTACACTAACGCACACAATCTGGCTTTGACCTATGCGCATCAAGAACAGTGGGAGAAATCGGAAGAACTGCTCGAAAGCGTGATCCATTACTGCAACTTTCACAACGGACCAAACCATCCAAGCACGCTGAATTCAAGACTGTGCCTAGCAAGAAACTATGCGGACCAAGGAGAATGGGAAAAAGCAGAAGAAGTGGAGACTGATGTACTCCACATCACAGAAAGGACACAGGGTCCAGAGCATCCGGACACGCTGAGCTGCATCATCAACTTAACGACAACGTACCGAGAGATGGGACAACTAGAGAAAGCAGAGAACTTTCAAGCGGCAGCATTACAAAAGGCAAGGCTAGTTCTCGGATTCGAGCACCATTACACGGTGATTTTGATGGGCAACCTGGCAAAGACATATTCTTTGCAGAGCCAGATGCCCAAAGCTATAAAATTGCAGGAGGAAGTGGTGAACTCAATGAGACTCCAAACGCAAATGGAACCGCAGACATCATCCGCAATGAACAGCCTGGCAGAAATGTACGAAGCCAACGGCCAGCTTGACGACGCAATAAGACTTCGAAAGCAACGGCTTGCCATGTTGAAGGATTCAGCGACGGCTGGCTACGCGGAAAGCATTGTGGAGATGAGTTTACTTGCAGATTTGTACTGGACTCAAGATTACCAATACGAGGCTATTGAGCTGATGCAGGCTGCACTTGAAGATTTGAAGAAGGCGGAAAAGGATGAGGATGAGGATCCAGAGCTCATAGAAGCCTTGATGACTTGCATTACTCAAAGACTCTTGAAGAAACCGAACGGTGATCAAGACGCGGAAGTCGTCGACTTGACCAATTTGGTGCAATAGTGGTCGAATGGACCTTGACTTCATGTAGCTTTTCACATGATCAAGTTTCGGAGCTGCAACAGTGTCACCAGTTGTGGATCAAGCATCTGACCTCAGGCTCCGCAAATCATGATATGATACAGAATCTACGAACCCCAAGCCCTATTTCTTCAGTCATATTAGACTGGTCAGGGTAAGCCGAGTAAGGACGACCTATTGGTTTCACTTGACTGTGGTCGCCTTTCCTCATCGTGTCACGTACGTATATACTTCCTCCACCACGAAGCCCCCCGGAGAACGCTAGCAATGCCGTTAACTCCACATCCAAGATCTTCAATTAAAGATCATACTCAGGAATCCACCCAAGATCAAACATGGTCTCGAAGCATCATGGAAGTGCACTGTCTGGATGAGTCTTGCAATGCGACGCTAACTGAGACACTTTGATAGTATTCATAGCATCCATCTGATGTCGACTTCCGTAAGTGCTGACTGGCCATGAGGGAAGTTTCGAATGTGAAACACCGACTTGCATTTGAGAGAACAAGACTGGAATGCTGACTTCAGGGCATTATAGCTACCAAGCAATATTTACGTGTAAAAAGCTACCGCAGCAATCCTGTACTCATCACACAAGTTGCAGACCTCACACGTGAAGTCCTTCAGATAGCTATTACGCTAAAGATACGCAATTAGCCTCTTTTGTTGACGTTGCTCAAAACATTCGTCCTGTCACAAAAGATCAATCCGTGTATAGGTAAGGGATTAACACCATCAACCCAAGACAAAACGAGGCGAGAGGCGGTAATTTTGGTTTGGCCCTTTATTGTTTGCACGAGGTTTGAATTGGATATTTCCTTGATGAGTCTATCATATAAGCTTATCAGTCAGATAGCTCTCTTCGTCTCAGCCTGCAAGGAAAAGTTGACCCTTTACTCCAGCAATTTCTCCCTAAACCTTCCTGCCATGCCATGCCCAAATTACCAACGCAAATCACTCATCAAAACGAGAGATCAATCTAAGAGCCTCCTATCAGTACTGTTCTTCGTGTGTGTATCGATAGTATAAGGTCCCTACTTGAGGTAGCCAGTCCTACTGTTGGCGAGCAAACTGCTCATTAGACTGTCACAATCGTGGAGGTGTCATGGGCATTTTTAAACGCGGCTCTTATATCTGCTGGAGTCGCTTGCGAGTTCTTGGCTACAAGTACTGTCGCCCAGGTCCTAGGAGCAGTAATCCGAACCGAAGTCTTCTTGGCTCCGGAGTTTGCCTGGATCTGGAGATTGTACTGGGCGGTCGCTGTTTTCTGGCGTTGGAAAGGTCAAAAAGTGCATATTTAAACGTTGATGGTGAACATACCCCTTGCATATCGAGTCGGAAGTTGCTGTCGCCTGCCGGCTTCGGATAGAGCGTGTTTTGCGTTTCAGGGAAATTTTCGAGTTTGTTGTCGGGAATCTCGTCCACAAAATTGGTGAAATCTTTTTGACCCATTTTCGAGACGATGCAAGTAAGGAATTAGGAACGGTACGCTGCTTGGAATCCTCAAGAAAATTCTGGATACAGGTTGCTCATATAAATTCCATGCTGTTCTGCCATCCTTATGTAGCTACTGCATGCCTAGAGATGGTGGGTGGGGAGAGGCTCAGCTGCAGCCACGAAGAACAAAATCTCCATACCTACTGCGACGTGAAGATGCAGGGTCGAATCCCGGTCCATCAGAACAATGTATGGTTGGCTTCTGAGCAATCACATCATTACTCAGGGCGCCATCAGACGCTCGCAGTCAGCCTTTGTTTCTGTGGTAGGCTGCAATTGTATGTATATGGAATGTATCCGATAAAGTATTACTACAGGCTGGTGGTAGAGATTTCGACGAAGCTTCTACTTTCGTCGAAATCTCTACTTTCGTCGACAAAGCGTCTTATCAAATACTGACAAGAAAAAGATAATCAGAGAAAGAATCGTCACGAAAGAAAGCCCGAGTCGATTCTCGAGAAGAATCTTCTTTTATTATCAAGTATATATACGATCAAAATAATTCGGACGAGCATAATAATGAATGCTTTTATTATAACACGATAAAAAAGAAAATGAGAGAGATGAAAAAAAAGCTGCGAATCGCGAAAGACAAGATAGTAGCAATAATAATCTATATAAAGCGACTTGATAGTATAACGCAGTCTCTGCTGAACGAACACAATAAGACGAGACGTCTGATTAAGAAGACGTTCAAGATCGCAGCGAAGTTCAAGAAGAAGAATAATGAAAAGCAAGTAGTGAAATTCGGGATATATTCGGATATCGCTTTCAAGATCGTAAATGTTATCGTGAAAAGCGTTGAGAAGACAAAGAAGGATTTTAACGTGTATTTTCTTAAGCTTGCTCGCTTGATTTTTCGTTATCAATCAGACGAATCGATAGAGAATTTCAAGCAATGAAAGAATAATACAGATTAAAAGCTATTCTTAAAAAAGAAAATCGTTCATAACATTCACGACGAGCTTATCTCGAAATCGATCGAAAGTTGACTAGTCGATCTAAACTCGATCGAGCTGAACTCTAAACGTAGTATCGCTAAATCACAGAAGAAAATATGTGACGAAGCAACGAGTCAAAATTCGTCTTCGAAATTATCAGATAGATATCGAGATATCGTAAATGTTTATCTCGTCGATCAACTTTCTATCGTTTTCAATCTCGCGACGACGAATCAACTTTCGTTTATATCAGAATCTCTTTTTCTCGTTCTCGATCTAATAACTACGACTCGACTTTCGTCTATATCGAAATATCTATAATAGTCGAAGTCATCAACTGCTATATCTAATTTCTCGTCGAATCGCGTATTTTTAATCTCGTCGAGCGAAAGCAGCTCTACCAAGCAAATTGATACGCATATCAAATTCATCACGATTACGCGTTTCGAAACTTTTCTTTCTATCGTTCTCAATCTTACGATAATAACGCAACTTTAGTTTACGTCTTATCTCGCTCAACTTTCTACTATTTTCGACGTCGATTAACTCTCTGTCGTACTCGATCTAGCAACGACAGTCTCTATTAATTCAGCAAGAACGACGTCGAAACGTTCTCAGAGCGAATTTATACTTACTTTTTCGTTAATCTCAATTTTATCAACAAGCGAAGTTAGTTCTGCTGGGCAAGTTGATGCGCGAACTACACATACGCAAACGATTATCACAGCTTCTACGAATTTATAATCTCTCGTTACTCAGTCATATTCATCGATAATTTTAACTCAGTTATTATCGAATTTCGATGCGAGAATATATCGCAATATTTCTTTGTTTAAGTATTTGAGAAGTCGCAAGAGAGTGAAAACATTGAAAAGAAAATCGATAAACGCTCGATAGTATAGTGTCATGGTTCCAGGCCAGGCCTACCAGCCCAGCCCTACCGGCCTGACTAGTGACCTTGGCGCACCATGATATCTCAGCACTCCACTGTACATAGACACCTCCATACATGATATTCTATTCATTCTATGACATTACACTCTACCAGTCCGGTACTACGTCTAGATCCTGACAGGTTGCTTCAGAGATGNATGGTTCCAGGCCAGGCCTACCAGCCCAGCCCTACCGGCCTGACTAGTGACCTTGGCGCACCATGATATCTCAGCACTCCACTGTACATAGACACCTCCATACATGATATTCTATTCATTCTATGACATTACACTCTACCAGTCCGGTACTACGTCTAGACCCTGACATATAGAATCGATGTTAATCGGAGAATTAAACAGCTATAAAACTATTCGCTAAGGAAGTCAGAAGTCAGAGCAGTTTAAGCATAATAGAAACGATATAACTTGACTTTCTATTCAGAAGTCGAACTAACAGAGTAAGACGACGACTTCGAAGGTGTCGCATAACATATCTTTCTGAATTTTCTATACGATCTGTTACACATAAAGAATATTCTTTCTCGTTCGCTTTTGCTATTTGACTGAAGAAAATAAGTCAAGTAATAACTTATATCGCATGATCTTACTTTCTCGCGCGTAAATCATAGCTTTCTATATAACAACGTTGTTATAGTCGAAGTGACGTCAAATTATCTCGTGTTAGGTATGGGCCCAAATAGGGTGTCTGGGCTGTCAAGCGCAGATACCCTCGGGGCCAGCTTTTTTAGCTGAGTGGCTAACAATTGTGTCTGCGCTTTGATTCCGGGTCGGCTACGGAGCCACCCCGAGGCACAATTGAGGGAGCCTAGCCGAAATGACTAGCCGAGGGTGACTCGCTTAGTCTTACGAGGGTCCGGGGTTCGATACCCTGAAGAACGAGTTTTTTCAGAGGGCTTCGGAGCCAAAATCGGCCCGAAAAAGTTAATTTCAGAGGGAATCTTTCGGGCAGAACAGCCCTATTCAAATAATCTTTCGGGCAAAACGCCCTATGCGAAAGACCCGAAAAGCGGGCAAGAAGCCCCGGGAGCTCCGGGCATAGGCGTAGGCCCTGGGTGATCTGATCCCCTTGAAATGCCGGAATGGCATGAATCTAAAGCATCTAGGCCAGGCAAAAGGCCCTAGAAGTCCCGAAATCGGGCAACAAGTTCCCAAAGCGGGGCCATCTGTAATGCGCTATGACGGGGCCACAGGCCTGGAATGGGGCAAAAACCCCCCCATTCCCACCAAGTCCCTAAAGAATCTGGGCATTTCGGGCGAGAGGCTCTAGAAAAGACCTGGGGTGTACCGGGCATCGGGCGAAAAGCCCCGGGCAGAACGCCCTTAAAAATCGCAATGTTTCTCAGGGGACTCTTGCCCGCATCAACGATTTCTAAGGGAATCTTGACTATTTCCGCCAGCTAGATACCGTTAGAAGATATGGAAATTTAATTACACATACAGATTCTCAAACTACGCACCATGTGAGTCTAGCAGAACACTTGCACATCTGTCTAGATCTGCTTTGTGGCTGTTCAAATAGTAAGATGTTGCACCAGTGAGCATGTCGAAGTCCCTCCACTCTTCCAACTTCATCTTCTCCAAACCGCGATCTACATTCAAATGAAAGTACTCGACTTTTGCGTCCTCTGGCAAGTGCTTTATCTCGTCAACAAATTCATCCGCGGTCCTCTGCGTGTCAGTCGCGATAGCTACCATGCTCTCAAGTATCTCTTTACCAGTGGCACCTGTTGCTTTCAACGGGGGAACCCCTGTCCCGATGCTGACGATGCATTTGATCCCTCGCCGAGACTTGCCCCACACATGCTTTGCCTCGTCATAAAGCGTCCGTACCGGATTATTATAGTTCAACCCTCCATCAACATAATTTGCAGGAGGCGTTCCGAATCGTATTGGTGCAAAATACAAAGGAGCCGCCGATGTCGCTCGAGCAGCTTGCCAAATAGTACAGCCAGTGCTAGGTTCCCAGGCACTGCGATAGTTCCTAAGTCGAAATGGCTTACTAACATCCTTTTTGGTGACGCAGACGAATCTGATGATTGTTAGATCAGCTGCTAGCTTAAAATATTATAGAGGACTGAGGGCCCCTACGTTAGGCACTGCGGCGGGCCATTTTCAGTTTTGTTGCTTTGAAGAAGGGCATCTTCTCCAAGGCCCTCAGATACCCCTGACACCATCTCTTTAACGACATTTTCAAAGCTTTTCGCATCAAGCCGTGCTTTGCCTCTGACTCCTTTGAAAATTCTTCCAACTTTGCTGCCTGAAATAAAGCCTTCTTCAGGAAAGACCGTCGGCGCCATACTGAGGTACTTCGATATGCAGGTATCGATGTCCATGCGAAGAACTCCAAGCATGATCGCAATAAGCCTTGATAAGTCAACTCCGATGACTGGCGACCTAGCAGCTTTGCAGAGCTTACCCGCCAGTAGAAGTACCTGCAATCATATGGAAGTAGTTGCAGGGTAGTAGCGGCCGCTCAACCTCAGAACAAATCTTGCCATCAAGATTGTACATGATTCGCTGTAGAATCAAGAGAGAAGCAAGTCCTCGAACCCCACCTCCATCTGGTACGTACAGTCAGCGGTCAGTCCTTCAATTTTCATCACATGTGAGACATACCGAGAGAGAGCAGACACAACGGTTTGCTAGATAAAGCATCCATCTTGACAGCGAGATCCTGAAGATGATGCCCTGGTTTTCAACCTCTCATTGCCAGAAGTACAAAAGCGTTCTCAAACAGTGGTGCGGGGTCGATATGAACAAGGCTGCATGCAACAGGCACCTTCTAGAGCCGGTTAGGCCCGAGGCTCCTGTCAGCATCTTAGCAGAAGATAATGAGACGTGTCAGCGTATTGGCTTATTTGCATTCATGTAGCTAGCCAATCTTTACCCCATTAGCCATAAGATTGCTGATAGCCTCTTAGCTTTCAAACATCACCTTTTTCAGTCACCAGAACAGCTGGAATTGTGTAAATGTTGTTGCGGGGTCTTCACACCAGGGCTAGCTACCTGAAGAACCATACTTAGGCCCCTCAGTGCTGAAGAGATCCCCATTCTTGAGTAGCATAGACCTAGAGTGAGTAAAAAACCATAAACAGGCGCGGGGCGGGCGTGAAAGAATGCTATGACAGTAAAAGAGATGGAAACCGAATGAGGAGCCGATCATTGTTAGTAAGCCCATATATATATGATTCCCATCAAGACACGAATCTCCTGGTCATCGCCGCCCTGACACGAGTCATGTCCGTCTACGCGATATTGCGCAGCTATGCGGAATGACCATGCAATGCGAAAACACCATGCTATGCGAAGTCACCTTGCTATGCGAGATTGCCATGCTCTGCGACAGTGTAACCCTCAGTCCCACTGTGGCGAGTAGCTAGACTCGCTACACAACGGCTTTCACCATGGTTGCGCCCCGTTGAGAAGATGTTGGTCAATATTGACAACTCTCTGATACTTGCTCTAATATCTTTCGAGGAGTCTCGGGGAGCAATGAATTGGAATATATGAGTCGGAAGGTATTATGAACCAGTCTTTTTGTAGCTAGATAGCTTGTCATTTGCCAAGTTTTTATTCCTATCAAGCATGACAAAAACACTTATGGTGATCGCAAATGATTGGGCGGTTCCACCACCAAGGCTAGCTACCTGAAGAGGCCTGAATAGAGGCCTAATCAGGCATATTATTGTGCCCTAGCGCTAGAAAGAAGTCCCCTAGCTTTACGACATAGACCTGAGTGATGATAAATATATACAGGCGAGGGCGAGCGGGATAAAAGGGTGCTATGGCTGTGCAAGAGACGAAATCAAATTAAGAGCCATATGCTGGTGAGAACCAGATATATATAGACCTCCTGCCTGGCCACCTGTCTTTGGTCATCGCCGAAAAAACATAACATGCATGAAACATGGCTGAAAAGCATTGCATGCCTGAAACTTGGCTGAAGATAACGAAATGGCATGAAACATGTGGTCGACTAACTACCAGTCCCACTGTATGTAGCAAGCTTGCTTGGACACGGGATGAGATTCCTCCTGCTTTGCTCCTGGGATTTACATCCCTCCTACTCACCCAGAACATTGGCACCGTTCCTACTCTAGCTGAATCGCTCATTAAAGCGTCTGCCCAGCCTGATGCTCCATCTTTCCTCGATATTGTGTAAACCTTGGCAAGGAAAGGGACAGGAATCTGCCGCCTGTCTGCCCGGTTTTTTTTTTTTCATCTTACAATACCCGTGACCGAAGCTAGGTACGCAAATGGTTGGGATTGGCAATTGATGGTCACAACAGTGCTTACATAGCGGACCATCCCCATACTCTACGACCTATTCCTCTACGTTGGTACGAGATATTGACTGAGAGCGGGAGATGAAGGAAAGGCTGACAGAAGCCTAGCACTCATAAACAACGAATGACTCGTCGAATATGTGGCTATGTTACGTATCTCCCCTTCCCCCAGCCCCTGTCCGAACTCATAAAGGAGGGTCAAAGCGGCGCGCACCTAAGAAAAGGATGCGTCCTGACTGCAAGTAGCGCCTTCTGGGCTGGGCAAAATGAAAGATTGTTGGATCAGTGCCTGCTAGTCTGCAAGGAATGCATCCGGGAATGCGCCCCCCGTTTCGTTCATGTCGAAAATGTGGTGAGTGACTTCAGTAGGTATTGGAGGAGTTGAAGCTGGAAGCTCGCAAACGCTACCAGCCTTAGACAGCTGCATGAATCCTACGCTCGGAACGTCCGGTCCGTGGGAACAATTTGCACTATAATGGGGCATTGTGAGACGACTTATGTTGTATGTTTCGCAAACCGCTCATGCATAGGATAAGAGAGTAGGAACTTCCAAACTGAATCAATGAGGCTTAAAGATTACGTTGTATTGCCCCGGAAATGTGCACCACAAGAATCTTCCTCGCCCATATTTGTAATGACTATCACTGCTACTTGATCTTCCGTGAAAGACAGTGTACTTTTTTCAATCCACTATCCAGCTGATGCCCGCAGACTAAGCTCCTTTCCAAGCTAGAATTCTTGTGACCTGAGCAGCTGTTGCCAATCATGCGGGCTCTAATCATGGTCATTGGCCTTTGCGTAGCCTTCATCTCAGCGCAGGATATATATGCCGTAACCAACTCTACTACTACTGGTCCGTGGAATATTACACCAGCTTTGCGGAGCAGTTCCGAATACCTTACCGCGAACTGGACCGACGCCACAAACATTGGAAATGTGTCTGTTGTCTTCAATGCAGACATCACGCGGAAAGGTAGTTACTCTGTCACAATGTTCACCCCTGGATGCATTCAAGACGACACCTGCGCTGAACGAGCGATTGTCAATGTAACGGGCGACTACACTCTCTCGGTTAATCCCGACGTCTCAACAGCAAAGGAAATCTATCAGACAAACATCTATGACAAATACGACCCCATCTACGAAGGCCCTGTTGATGTCAGCAGCGATGGCTTCAGACCTACAGTGAAATTGGCAGCACTACCACACCCGGGGACTGTCATTGTGGCTCAGTGAGTCCTATTCGCAATGATTAACAGGTCAGGTTCTCGCATCTCGACACCCGATCCTTTCTCTTATCACTGACATCTTTATACCAGTACCGAAAATACCACTATCAATAGCGAAACCGCCACTATCCAGGGTGGAACTGCCCCTGTCAGTACTGAGACTGCCACAAAGACCGCCAGTTCGACAGCCAGCATCACAATTATAACCAGCAAGAACGAAAAAGCTGGAGGGCTGGATGATGCAGCTAAGATAGGGATTGGTGTCGGTGTCTCGCTGGCAGTACTGCTTGGTGCAATGATGGCACTGATGGCGTACCTCCGGCTCCAACGTACTAGAGCCGCTCGGGTAGAAAAAGAACGGCCATACAATGGGGACAGTGTGGACGATGAATCGGGGCTGATGGAAAACCAACTACGAGAAGGACTGTCACATACAGAGCTGCCAGGGAGATCTTCGCATACAGAATTGCCTGGAGTGTCATCGCACACAGAGCTGCCGGGAGACTCGTTGCATCAAGAATTGCCAGAAGGATCGGTGCATGTCCACGAAATGTCTGTCAAAACAGACTCGTGAATCCGCACCCACGACGTACATCGAGCAAAGGGTAATCCGTGATACCCTTTCCCGTCGCTGATTCAGACGATGTAGTCTGCAGCAACAAGAGATACTCCACGCAGCCACCGTGACTTCTATCCCGTGGGCACATGACTTCACTTTACCGTCTCGCTGCTCGCTGGATGTGGGCTTACTCGACGTTGCAGGTGCAGGTGAATTAGTTTCGATCAAAGTCGAGGATTGACTCATTAGCACTGATCAGAGAGTGAGCCTTTAAGTAGTAATATTGTTTCTGGGGTTCACTTGAGACAAGGCTTTGGTAGATGCTTCGGTAGATGGGGACTAATAAGGACTTGAGACACTGACGGTCGGCCGACTTGAGTACGAGAATCAGGCATGCCCTGATTGACATAGAACAAACTTTGCAACTGTCAATAGCTCTGAGATTTCGAGATACCCGGTGTAATAGTCTCGGGATTCCTTAGTCATTAGATAAACTTATAAAAGCGTTAAACATGTCTCCGAGGTCTGCTGTGACAAAACGCTGTTGCACCACAATTTTCGATGCTTAATCACAATCGCGTACCCATCAACACCCATCATCAAACGGAATGATATCACAGTCATCATCCTCGTCAAAGTCTTCAAAAGCCCCAGTAAACCTGCGCTTAGGCGGTCTCATTCTCTCCTCGCCCTCCTTCTCGTAGACGTTGATCCAGGGCCCCAGATCCCTCTCGTTAAGATACACACCAATGGGCGGAGACGCCTTTGGCCCAGAGCGTGGGCCAATGATCAATGTTGAGTTTGACTTGTTGCCGACCCCAGTGTCGGGTCCCGTGGGAGTGCCACATTGACTACCGGATGACAGTTCTGGGGATGGGAAGAAGTGTACAGAGCGCTCTCTGGCCGAGCGAGGGAGGAAGATTGTCTCGCGCGGCGTTGTAATCAGAGCAGGAGAGCAGCGAGAACCTTCTGTGGTCGTTTTCCTCTCGGCTGAGGTATCTTTGGGCGAAGGTAGAGGTATTCGGTAAACGCGAAGTTTGAAACCGGTCATTGTGAAGTATGCGGCGGTAGGAGTCCATGTCCACGAATATGGAAGGATTGACACAATGGGATTGGTCCATGGTCCCAGGGCATGGCATTGTCTTGATACTATGGTAGGCCGATCTTTGGCGGGATTAGTGGTCGAGAGTCGCATAGTGGTGATATGAAAGGTCAGATCGTAGTGCTTTTCGCGAAGGCTGCTCGTGATATGTGATCCGGTTTTTGGCTTGCGCCGTTGAGCCTCAACACTGCCTACATGCAAGTAATCGCCCCTCGGAGAAAAATAGATATCAATGCTGATCTGTTGCGCTAGAGTGATATTGTCAATAAATCTCTGTATTTGATTGATGGTACCCAAAGCCGAGATCTTACCTTTTTTGGAGGTTGTCTTAAACGACTGCTCAGAAAAAGATCGCTTCTTGCTTGTACTTGCGATATCAGTGTCGACGAAAAGAAGCTTTTCAGCACAAACTGGCCACACCACTAGTGGTAGCAGAGGGTGGATAGCTGGCGCAGATCGATGAAGCGTAGTGCTCTCGCTCACTGCGCGAGTAAAAATCGGCATTTCCATTGTCGTAGTTGTATCGAAGATGAGGATTTCTTGGCCGGGAACGAAACCACTCCATGAGATAACTGATATCATACCCTCACCACTGACCTCTTCATAAAGCTGATGGGTTTTTTCGAGGCACCATTCCCCGTTTTTTACGCATTTCTGACATAAATCGTAATTACCTCTGGAACATACAGGACAGTGATACCAAGTCGGGTATGCACTCTCGTCACACCGATCGCAACCTTTCTCCATTGCTAATGGTTGACCGGTTATGGAGACCGGATACTCGTACCCGTCCTGGAAGTCCTGAATCATACCTCCCGTTATCTGCTGATCACGCTCGTCGCTGTCAGAAGATCCCGAAGTTGGAGCCGAGAGGAGTGAACCGGTCTCATCAGTGTCAGATTCTTCGGCCTCCTCGAGTGAGGATATAGAATCAGAGCCGTCGAGGCTTTCTGTAGAGTTTGATGCCGGGTTCAGACTATTCGTCTCTGAATCACCGCTTGAAGACTCGTGATGTGACTGTTCATCTGGGCTCTCAGTGTCCTCCGATATTGAACGCAAAGAGTCGCTTGAATCTTTATGCTTGAGAGAGCTCGTATCGGAGAATGCAGGCGCCTCATCGTCGATCCCATCGTCTTCACTACTAGAGTCATGGCTGCTAGACTCTGAGTCACTCCTTGGGAGTCGTCGTTTCCTATTGCGGTTCCTGTGAGACGCTTTTGTTGTGGGCTCCGCTTTTGGAATTCTCCGCCTACAAATGACGAGCAAATTGCCTTGGTGAGCAATCTCGTCGCAATACTCCCTCGGTATAGAAGCATCTGTGGAGGTTTTTGTTGGATGTTTCTCCGAAGTCTCGGAATCCGCATTGCCTTCATCTGTCGACTCTTCTGCACCATTGCCTTTCCGCGTTCTTTCAGGACTCTTGGATCCGGTGAGCGAGGATCCTAAGCCTTGGGGGTCTTTTTCTGTGAATAGTACACGAGATCCGATCCGGAGTCCCGATCCGTTGTTCAACAAAGTAAAAGGACCCTGGTTGATGGCAGATGTAGACTGAGGTAAGAATGCCACTTTCCGAGGACCAGTGGCGTGATAAAGTGACCATTGCACATCTGAGCAAGACACGTTTACGACCCTCGAATCAACGAGGGACGAGCTTTTTGTACCATCGATGTCCCATCTCTCCACCGAGACCCTCAATTTGCCATTTTCGCTCTCACTGTGATCAGTCAGTGCCGAACGATCCCTCATCTTGGGAAGAAACGCATATTGGCTTGATTGAACCCTACAAAGGACGAGCTTTTGCCCACCAGGAGACAAGTCATACCAGAAACATAAGTCTTTGGTTGGTTCCGCAAGTTCAGAGAGTGTATTTGAAGAAATAAAATGGAAGCTGTGGTATCGTTCCTGCTTGTCTTGTAAGAAGTGCGACGGGCCTAAAGCTCTCAAGAAACAGCGGTCGATTTCCCCATTGAACTCTGATGTCAACCCGAGCTACAAAAGCTCACTCCATTCATAGATAAAATCGTGGAACTGAGGAAGAATCCTAGATGTGTAGCAATTGAGATGTCCCGCACAATCAGGTAAGAGTTTCTTCATGCTTACAGGCTGCCCCGTCATTTGGTCAAATTTCAGGAGGAAATGCCCTATGATGGATAGACTCTGTACTTGAATCAAAGTCTGGAAGTTTGGAGACATCAAGAAGTGTTTCAGTCGATCCTGGGACTCGGGCGCAAATGATTTCTCGTCGCAGTGGCGATACCAATATTTTGCGGCGTACAATAACAACTGATGCTTCAAGGTACTTTCGCCAAGCGAGGTTGTAAATTCATAGTGGTTCTTTTTCTCGAGGAGCTTGGAGTAGCGCGGCTGAGAAAGGTATTTGACACAACAGTCACAGATGAGGTCTTGTGACACCACACGCTCTTCCAGTTCTGTCTGCGCGTCCTCTCGAAGAAACGCAAAGACCGCCGAGTGGTTCAGCTCAAGAGTACCATCTTCGCTACCTTCTTCTTGGATGAATCTTACCAGCCGCGAACATTCTTTACGTATGGTTGTCAGATCTACATATTTCGAGGTGCTGAGATCTTCATCCGCGCCAGACCGAAGGATTGCAACAGCTTCTCTCAACTCGAGAAGTCGAAGAGGCCGCTTGGTATAGGTTAAGAGTGAAAGAATGATCCTGTTAGACCAGTCAGCACTAGCGACTGAAGTGCCACGCATCGGGAACTAACTTCCATAGAGGTAGGTTCGAGTGTAGAAACCACTTTGTCATGTCTTGCTTCTTATATTCGTCAATGATTCCCCGGTAGATGTCGTTCATTTTTGTGGGCAGACCTCGGAAAGCGAGGCGCATCATATCTTCAGCATCTTCAGCCTTTTCCTTGAGATCAGAGATCATAGAGCTGGCCCAAAGGAAGCTTCCTTCAACTTCTGTTTCCATGCATGATCGAACTAGCCTTTGAGCGAACTCGTCTCCATCCACAGATTCTGGAATCGCTGCTGCAAAGTACGTCTTTATATCAGCTTCTGTGTCCTTGACATGCAGTTCTTTTTCCACGACTGCGGTACTGTGCATCCCTCTCATGGACTTCTCTATCTGGGGTATAGGCTGACTACCGAACCAAATCCTTATCTTGTCAGGGACTTTGGTTGTTTCTTCCATCAGAAAATGAACAAGGTCTTGGATATCCTGAAAATTCGAAGCTTCGTCGAGACCGTCGATGAAAACGTATATCTTGTCTAATTCCAAGAAAAGTTTGGGAATCAGATACTCTAAGCAACCGGAGTCTTCTTTGCACTCCTCGATCAAAGCGATTACGTGGTCAGGAACGTCATTCGTAATAGCCTCTAAAGATCTGGTGATCTGGTACACCAGGTTCTGAAGAACATGCACTTTTGAGACCTCTGTGCCCTTCTTCAGAAAGTGAATCGCGGTTGTTGGAGCATTGGGTCCTTGGCGAATTCGTTCAACGGCTGCTGCGCACAAGAATGACTTGCCAGCACCATGCCTACCGTTGAGCCAGAATATTGGTGTATCGCATTTATTGGCCGTCCACTTTTGAAATTCTGGAGAATCGAAGAGCCATTCACATGAGCTTGGATGGCGCTCTTTGACCATGTTACGAAGCAAGTCACGGCTTCGGCTTGAGTCACCCCTAATGGAATTGAGAGCCTGTCGCCTACGATTTTCTATCTACTGTCAGCAGATAGCAACAAAAAAACATACAAGACACCCACCTCGCTCTTGTCGTCTACGATTTGCATTTTCATGCTCAATAGCGATTCTTGTGATTTCTTGCTTCTCAATCAGCTCTTTAAGATGTTCAGCTGCCCTTTTTTGCCGTATCTCCAAGTTCGTCCATCGCATTTCATTCAGCTTTCGCTCTTCTGCAGCCGCAGCTCGTTCGATTGCAGCTTCAATACGCTCCTGAGTGAATCCTGCCTTGATTCCTTTGACCATTTCCCTTGATTCGTTTTGTAGCTCCTGTTCAGCGAAGTTGCAGATCCTGTCGAGAGCGTCGGCATCCTCTTTGAGTTGGTCGAGTATTTTCTTCAGCTTGTCACTGGGAAACATGGCGCGGGCAAGTTGCGCATATGCTGCAACATTTTAGATATATAGCAAACAAAGTAGTGGAGCTCCACACAGAGTGCACTCACATCTCCGCCTAAGTTCTTTTGTAACCCTATACCAAAAGACCAAGATCGTTCTGTATGACTTGGCTAGAATTCTTTGGACACTGGGAGCAGTGTAGGGAGTAAGTGAGTATATTTCTTTGCATGAAGCCAGCCGGAAAATATGTTCTGACAGCGTTTCAAGCTCATTCTGTATTTGCTCAAAGATGCTGCTGAATCGCTGAGCCCACTTGATTTGATCTGTCAGCTTCAGTCCGTATTCATGGTCTTTGCACTTACACCCATCATGAACTTGAGTCCACCCCAAACGACGGCAAGAGGTGCGGCTTGGGGAATGTTCGAAACGGCAGTAACTGATTCTCATGTGAATAGTCTCCCAGTATCCAAGCGCGGGATCAAACGCACTTGTGCCACCAATGACCCCAGATAATTCATCAAGACCGTTGACCACGGGTGTCAGATACTTTCTCCAGAAATGGCGGAGCTTTTGGTCCTGGCATTGCTTCACTAAAGTCTCTACGGCTTTCTGGAGTTCCTCTGCCGAGGCGTTGCCGTTATCCAACTCGATCTCCCCAATAAATCGCTTTTTCTTCGGTTTGTCCGCAAGCTCGGTACGGTAGTCGTCAAAAGCTTTCTGAAAACTTAAAGGATGAGAGTAAGCACGGTAGCAGGCCCTTGAACACAACGCGACTTCTTACTAGTCATTTCCCGCTTTCTCGACGTCGGGTCCTTCCCCATTCGAAAGCATGTTGACCTTGATAAATATACCGGCCGGTACTCAAAGATATTGTTTCTATGGGAAAGATAATTTGTCGTGGTCGTCCAGCCTTCTACAGCTTCAGCAGCTGGCGGAGATAAGACGCGAGAAGATAATGAAGGTTACTAGTTCGGATCCTAGGAGATAGTAAATTACAATAAGTAATATACCATAGTTCAGAATTTTTACCAGTCCTTCACATCTAATTCCTCCTTTTACTACGATTTTCGGATGCTTTTTACCGCCCGGCTTATCACTGTTGGACACGCTGTAAGTTTGATAAAGGTACCGGATCATACTGGGAAGTCTGGCGTAGGCGTACTCGTATGAATCTGTAAGGTAGGGGATGAGCCAGCAATTTGCCGCCAAGAAGGCGCGAAGGAGTCCAGGCTAGCCAGGGTCAGCATGGGAGGCGGGGTTCTCTCAGAGAAGCGAGTCGTGCAGGCATCAGCGTTGGTGGGGTGGGGGCTGAGGGTACAGGGGTATTCTTTTAATCACCTGGTAGATAAGTAAGTAAATTAATAGAAAGATACTTTAAACATCAAAGGTACTCTAGTCAACCCCACTACCAAAGCTCCATTAATAGCGAGCGCGCTGATCTACGCTGCCACGTAAATGCAGAGGTCAACGTCAGCGACGACATTATCACAACACCGTAGTCCTGCTCGATCAAGGCATTCATAATCTCGTAAAGCCTTAAAGACTGGTTCCACGATCCTCGAATACATGTTGTTGAGAATAGAATACGTGTCGTCAATTGGTATTTTATTGGCAAGAAAATCCAAAGCGCTGCGGCCCGACAACCTCATACTAAAGTCATTTCTTCCGTCCAAGGAATATTTATCGCCTGAAGCCTACGAGTGAAGCTGTGGACAGTAGACACCTTTGAAATGCCTCCCGAGGTCTCTAGATTCCGCTCCGCGAGCCCAGAAAATATGGAGGAGCCTTCTATCTCGGATGGCCTGAAGATGAACGACTTAGACCGTAAGAGTTCAGTCGGGTTCAAAGAACCATCCGGCACCTCGAAGAGCAACGAGAAGGAAAGGCAAATGATTGGTCGCGCGGATCAAGTGTATGATCCCTGGAGGCTTCGTATGGGGTTCCAGAATGCTGACAGCATCCAGATGGAACAAGTATGCCATCCAATTTTTCATCATTCATACGAGAAAAGAGACTTAATGCCGTGCAAAACTAGGCAAAAGCGCCGATTCGAGTATTTTGAGATGAGACCTCCAAAACCCCGGAAATTCAAGTTCACCAAGTATGTAATACTTGTTCGCCGAAGGATTAGCGGCAAGGGAATGCCTACTGGCGTGACAGAGGTCGACGTCCGAGGCTCCCTGTTGCAGCAAGCTCTGTCAGACATGCACACGGACACTGAGGGATTCAGCTTTGATGATGACCCCCCGCAGGTACTGTCCTATGCTCCTTCGCGACCCCTTGTTTCTACTAAAAACCAGACGTAGATAGAGCCGAAGCTGCTTTTCCACTCATATGAGGCCCTTGAAGCCTTGCTGAAGACCAAGAAGCCGGATGAGCCCGAAGATCAACCCTTCATATTTGAACTTGAAGCCGCGCTGCGATATATTAGAGAAGACTTCGATTCTACTTTCACCTCCTTATCAAAGTTACTGCCCAGCAAGCAAATTACGTACCCGGTCCTGTGGGCATTGTTCCCGCCAAATACAATCGTCTATTCTACGGACCAACTTCGCAAGCCAAGAGCATGGCTCGTACGTGAGGCAACAGAACGTGAAAGCCAAGGCACCCAGTGGCTTCAGCTAGAGCCTGAGCACATTGACTTTGACGGCACCAACATTGGTACCGTATCCTCTGAGCCTCTGAAGATATATGCATTTTCTGGGGCGAAGAACATCTCTGATCTTCCCTGTTTCCCTCTCGAATACCACCCCGATCCCTCTGCAGCTCGAAAAGACCTCCTGAAAATGGGGCGTAAAGCTATGGGCCTCCATGGAAGGGTCTTGGTAGAGTATAAAGGTCACGCCCTGAAGGAAGTACCACCTCCGCGGGGCATTTCGAAGTTCAATGTGCGTAGTAGCCTTCATCCTTTCATAGATTGTATTGTCATATTCATTTCCACGATTTTCCGCATAGCTGATGGTGTATTCGTCTTAGGTTCATGGGAGAGTAATGCTGGATCCGGAGATATTCGAAAAACTGAATACTGACAATGAAACTGTCGTTGTTCCGACTGTGAGACCGCTCAACAAGGACAAGCTCACAGACGAGCAAATCATGACCGTGAATACCAATTTATTCGGCTTCAGTCTCGGTGACAAAATCTGGGGTAAGCCAGACCATATGACTAGCAAGTACAGCATATCTAATACATGCCATAGGCGCTTTCGCCGTATCACAAATTTCCGACGTGGTCTGGAATGAAGGGATCTTTGAATCCCTCGTACTGGAAGAAAACCAAAGAGACTTAGTGCATGACCTCGTCCAAGCGCACGAGTCGAGTGGAAATGAGCAGATCTTTGACGACGTTGTACGAGACAAAGGCAAAGGCCTTATTGGTCTTCTGACCGGTCCCCCCGGCGTGGGTAAGACTCTGACAGCTGAAGCGGTGGCTGAGGTGACACACCGTCCACTGTATATGATCAGTTCCGGGGAATTGGGCGATAGGCCTTCGGACGTGCACGACAAGCTGGAAGATGTTCTTGAGCTCGCGCAGCTTTGGGACGCTGTTCTGCTCCTGGACGAGGCGGACGTTTTCCTCGCCGAAAGGAATGACACCGATCTGTCGCGCAACGCCATCACTTCCATATTCTTGCGGGAACTTGAGTACTACCAAGGTATCTTGATCCTCACAACAAATCGCATGAAGACGTTTGATTCTGCCTTCGAAAGTCGTATTCATTTCTGCCTCGAGTATCCCGATCTGGACAACAGCGCTCGCGAGACAGTATGGCGGAATTTCATTGCCAAAGCGCGGTTGAACAGCAGGGTCCATGTCGATTTGAATGATGACAATATCCGAGAGCTGGCGACACTTGAGCTCAATGGCCGACAGATTAAGAACATCATGAGCGTATCGCAGGCTGTGGCGATGAAGAGAAACACGACCTTGGGCGAGGATAGTATTCGAATGACGATCAAGCTCACACAAAACTTTGACAAGACAAAAAAGCATCTGAAAGAGCAGCGCGATCTAGCCATCAGTCGAGAGCAATGATATTGTAGAGCGGATAAAGTTATTTTAGATGGATTTCCTTGCTTCAGACATTTATTCCTCTATATGTAAGTCCTTGGGTATAGGTTGGGCTCTTTACGGTGAACGGTGACATCTTGAGCAAATGCTTGGAGACACTACGGGCAGCTTTGATATCCCAGCTTGGAATCATAATCCTATCATTATCACAGATAATTTATTGAAACATTCCTCGATGTGGCAACGTCAGTACTGCGTCAGTCCCACACAGCCCGGATACCCTTCGGATAGCGCACCCGGGAACTGTGATCCGGGGTTGGTGAAGCGGATATCATTGGGGTCTCTCGCTATTAGTAATCAAGCATGTCTACTTGCAGAAATTATTACTCGTAATCACCCCCTAAGGTAATGCAACACACCCACTAATACAATACCCTAAATTTCGATAATTCTGGGGGGTATATCGCCCCTAAAGGCCTCCCTAAAGGCCGCCCCGAAGAATTTGAACATAGAGTACTTTCTTATACCACTATATATATTCATCAATACAACTCCGATTTGAAAAAGTCTTGAAGCTTTAAAACCTAGATTTTACTTCCTACATCTTTGTTTTCACTTATTTTTAAATACTGTTGTGAAAGATCGAATTATGAAATTTTCGGATTTCAGGGTATTGCATTATTAGTGGGTGTGTTGCATTAGGGGGTGACATCGAGTATTCTCTGGATGGCCGAGCCCCACGAGAGCCTTGGTCGCAGCCTGTGCCATGGCTGTGCAATTCTCGGCGGAATGCGATCCACCGATCCACGGAACGACCCATATCAGGCTCCCAAGGTCTTTCTGTTAGATATATATAATATGTTGGGACCTCCATCGCTGAACCAAGCACCTTTGTCGAATCTAGAGCCAACTTGCTCCCAGCCTTATCGCTGCCCTCGGGGTGGATATTTGATGCCCCCACACTGCCCTCCGTCGTTGGATCGTGACGCGTCGATCCAGCAAACATGTCGTTCGGCTTCAGCGTTGGCGACTTCGTTGCTGTTGGTGGATTGATAGTGGAGATCGTTGACGCTCTCCGCGGTACTCGATCCGAGTACCAAGAGCTCATTCGCGAACTTGAGAGGTACGCTCATTCACTATTGGCGAGGCTCCTGGCTCCCTCGTATCGGCTCGGCGTTGTCTGCTGCTAGAGGTCGAGCTGACGGCAAGTTTAAGCCTGAAACGAGCTCTCAGTCAGGTGGACAAGCTCAAGGGGCGTGGAGACCAAGCCATCGCCGTGGATCAAATCAAATGCGCTGCCCTCACTTGCAGACACCCGCTCGAAGAGTTCCTAGCCAAGATAGAAAGATACGAGAAGAGCTTGGGCTTGGGGCAGTCTCTGGGCAAAATCAAGGATGCGGGAAGGAAGATTCAATATGCGTTTGGGAGGAAGGACGAGGCCAGTGTGCTGCGGGACTACCTTAACATACATATCGGCATCATCAATATGCTTCTGGTAGGGCAAGGCTTGGAAATGCTTGAGGTAGCTTCGGAACAGACGGAAAAGAATCAGGAAGAGCTAAGGGGTAGGATTGAGAGCTCGTCGAGAGAGCTAAGAGAGGTGAGAGGCAACGTGGAGGCTCAGGCTCTTGCTGTCAGGGAAAACAACTCTATCATACAGAAGCTCTTCTGGATGGTCAGTGGCGAAATTGCAGCACCCCTGAGAGCTCTGAGCCAGACGGTGGCGAAAGTATGGTGAGTGACTTTAGGCCAGAGAAATGGTCAATCGAGTTCCAGGTTGCCACCGTCTCAGCTAACGTGTAATGAAGCGTGTCAACACAGCAGATCTACACTATCGTGCTGGAAATAAGAGCCAGTCTTCCTGGCCTCGACACTCGCTTCACGTACTTCCAAGCTCCCGTCAGAGTCGAAGATGCCCTGGGCCGAGTCTTTCCCTTCTCTTCAGAGTGCAGTATTGAAGCGCTCAATGCTGAGATTAGGGTAAGATTCAAACAAGGTCCCGGGAAGACCGAAGTCATGGCGGGAGCCTTTGAGATCTTCAATGCCAAGAACACTGATCAGGTACTCACTGTCTCCGGCCGCAACGTGCTTCTGCCCGGAATGTTAGTCAACATGGCGATTGTTCTTGAGAAGAAGTTCGCTAAAGGCGACAAATGCCCAATGCCACATTGCGGGTCCAAAAGCTTCATGACCGCTGTCGGCGGTGGAAGGACCTGGTAAGTCATCTTTGGCGAACTCTCGCCTTCCATACCCCTCTAAATACGATAATCTGTTGGTAAAGTTTCGTCGATGAATAGTATGACTGCCATGAACATTTGCTGACTATTCCGTACGAAGCTCCGAGTGCAAACTATGGTTCGACGGACCCAGCAAAGAGCGCCAGCGAAATATCGAGGGAGAACGAATCTCTAAGCGTATCAAAGAATTGGCTGACCAAAGTCGTAAAGAGGCCAAAAGGCCGACGCTTCTTCATCCAGACTCGCAAGACCCTTCGAGCCTCTCGAACATCGAGCAGACAGCGGAGTTTGAGGACTCCGATTCCGATGAGACCTATATCAGCGCCTTCAAACGCATCAGATTCGACAATAGCTTACAGGCCTTAGCAATCAAGGGCTTCCTCATGCTCAAGGGGCAGCCATTATATGAAGCGGCGGAGACAGTCCTGAACGGACTTAAAGCTATGACGGAGCACTCAAAGCCGTTTCTTAGACCAGTCAACAAGCGCGAGGCTCCCGATTACTACCAGGTCATCACGCATCCAATGGATCTCGAGACTATGACCCAAAAATCAAAGAGCTTTCAGTACAACTCCAAGAAAGAGATAGTCGATGATCTAACCCTGATATGGGCCAATTGCCTGCGCTACAACAGTCATCCAACCCACCCACTTCGAGAGGACGCGTTTTGGATGGAGCATCAAGCCAAAAAACTTGTTCTCCTGATACCGGACATCGTTGTCGAGCCAATGTCGATTGAGGAGGCTGCGCTAGCCTCGCAAGGGAAGGTCAAGCTTGACGATTTCTACGGCGATGATGATCCTGCGAACGAGCATTATAGCAAGAGGAGAAAGAAGGGAAAGGTTCGTCCGCGTTTGACGGAGAGACTTTGGCAAGTAGCTCCTAGCGAAAGCGAAAACAGTGAAGCACAAACCACTGCGACCACTTCAGACGGGATATCGAACATGTGGATTCGGATCTTGCGGATATGGACTTGACGAAATTGGGACCTAGAGAGCGGACTCTGGTGGAGTTGGCCGGGGTGGGGGGGCATGAGAATTTGACTATTGATAGGTCAGGACTAGGGGAAGGGAAACGGCAACAAAATAGAGCGTGACGAGCTCGACGTTAAGCGATCAGCAACACCCACAGCAGGGTAAATGGTCTAGGGTAGTAATTGTTGATATTAGTGAGAGAGTGGAATGATCCAGATCTAGCGACGAAAGCAGGTGTAGTGCCCTGACCTCAATTCGAAGATAGCGACGTGGACTGAGCAATGGACGTGGATCGCAGGTACGAAACAGATGAAATCAAACCAGATTAGATCGACACTGATACTATCCGCCTCAAAGAGAACGCTCCACCCTTGGTCGACTTAGGAAACAGTGAGGATGGGTCAGCCGATACCTTTTCACGAGGAAAATTCACAGCGTAAGGCAGACCCTCGTAGCGACCGTGACGTTTGAAGGCGATCTTAACACTTGAGCTGGCGCCGAAGAAAGAGAGAAAAGTTCTGATAAACAAAGTATCAGTCAGATCAATCGTGGAGTCGCAGTTAAGACATATATCACACTTGAAAAGGTCTACATCGACCGTTAAACGCCTTTTCCTTGATTGTTTCGTATCAAGCGGAGACCCTCTGAACCGTCTCGGCCCTTCGAGGCATCTCCTAGGATTTGTGCCGAAGAGACTCTTCTCGCAAACTCAAGGTCGCTGTCGTTTTCCTTATTGCTTTATATCTGTTTCAAACTTTGTCTGCTTTACCTAGATTCATTTAAAAGAGCACTCGTCATTCTACATGTATACAGCCCGCAGATTCACTCTTAGTCTTCTAATCAAAAGAGAGTTGTTGTCAGCCTACAGATGCAGGCAGTTTTTCCACATGTCAACACCAGCCAATAGGAGGCCAGCTTGCCCGCATTAACGCAAATGACTAAGCAAGTCTTGGCGATGTGCATCCATATCCCAAAGTTGGTACACACTCAACTACACGCATGCTACATATGTGCCCGTTCATCGTCTGATAGTTGTTCCAACAGATTGAAAGCGGTAGTTGGGCAAGTGAAACGCAAAAAGGGCAAGACGAATCATTCAAAATTACGGAAGGTCAACAGACACAACCGGATGTACGACCTCAAGAGGGCTCCAGTTGGGCGAGTGGACGCCATAGGTCCTCCCAGCCAGGAACACCCCAAAGTAAGCCAATGTCCTCTCTTCTACCCCGGCAAACGACCTTTCCAACTATCTCACCCGCTAATGAGCCATCGCAGCCCGATCCACCCCCGTGGCTCCAAGAAGCCTTATCGAAGCTCCAGGTCGTGTACCCCGATACTCTCTTGGAGGCCACGATGCGCTACACCGCCGTCTCGATCGTCACGGACATGCCCATCAGGCTCCAGCCCCACGATACTCCGCCGCCGGATACGAAATTCATGTACTACCCAAGGATAAGGTGCCTCGATTGTCCGGGAAAGCTGTACACGACGGGTCCTGGGACAGGGTTGAGCAATTTCGAGATACATCTCAAGAACCGTCTCCATCTGGAAAGGGTTGCCAACAGACATGGGATCGCTGCGGAGGCAACGACCAGCTCAAACGTTCAACGACAGGATGCACACGTAGCAGATTTCGCGGAAGCCGTCCGATTCACTACAATCATTGACCTCGACCCTTGAAACCACCTCGAGGGCTGTGGATGTCATTGGTGTCGAAGATTGACAGAGTCCCAGGTGGGGCCCTCGGTGTGCAGAACGTTAGGTAGAGGGTCTTTGTGCCATTCCTACACAATCACTTCCTGCACACCGTGGACACTACCAACAGATGGATGTATCCCGAATGAATACAATACACGACGAATCCATCCTGCATGAAAGCGCATAAAGCATCCCCCCCATCAACAATCTACCTCATTCCACAAACCGCCTCCCCTTCCCCCTTCCCCCCATCAAGCCTCAAACATCCCAATCACAATGTCCTCCCCACAATGTCCTCCCTCTCACCCACCCGTCCACCCCCTTTCCTCATTCCCTTAATTACCCCGATCCCCCCAGTCCCAACCATCCACCCTCTTTCCTCATTCCCTTACTCACCCCGATCCCCCCTGTCCCAACCATCCACCCCTGTCATCCCTCTCACCCATCCACCAATCCCCAGCCCCACCTCCCTCCTCCTCTCCACCCTCCTCCTCTCCACCCCCAGCCTTCCATCCCCAGCCTTCCACCCCCGGCACGAACCCCATACTATCCCACACACTCCCTACCCCTACCTCAGCCGCAAACATCCATTCCATCCCCACCACCACGAAGCGCTGAAATCCTACCTCAGCCAGATGCAAAAGCTAGTACTGAAATCCGCATCTGTCGTCGGTCGGATTGTCGCGACTCGTCGTAGGGGAGGAATTCAACGCTTAGCGACAAACAGATGGCCGAATCACAGTGTCGACGCCGTTATCACACCCAAGATTGGACACCGCAGTAAACTGCACCGGCTCGACTGACAGACTGAGAAACGAGAGGCCAGGCCTGAAACTCTGGTAAGGGGTCCAATGTGACAGACGGCGCCGATGTGATGACCAGGGCGAAGATGCGAACGCAGAGGTTTGAGCTCGCTGCTGGCCTTGTTTCGATTGCGATCCGTTGCCCGAGTTGCCTCGTGTATATTTCGCTGGGATCGGGAGATAAAGAAGGAAGGGATGAAGGAAGGATCGAGCGTTGCCTTGAGCTGTGCTCTGGACGAAGCATCTGGGTCTGGTCGAAGATCTATAAGAAGCCATAGAGAGAGGGGGAGAGAGAGATACAGATCCAAGCTATGGAAATGTCAGAGAATGTTTCACTACCAGGGCGAAGGCATGGAAGCCAAAACACCCTGATGTCGGAAGTATCTGTACCAGATCACATGACGCTTTTGCCTATTTACAGCCTCGCCTCGTTCATCTTCTGCTTACAAAAACTTATCCTATACTCAAAGCTTCGCATCCCTAGGATTCAGATACCCTTCCTTTCCCTTTACAACCCCATACGCACCTCCTCCCTTTCCAAACATCTTATGCAGATCTCGTACGATCGCCTCTGGCTTCTCCCACGCTGCAAAATGCCCGCCGGTCTCATTTTCGCTCTCATACACCACTGGCCCCATGGTTCGTCCCCACGACTTCGGCACCACTGTTAATTCTTTCGGAAAACGTGCCAAGCCCAGCTTCACGTGCGGTATCCATTTCTCCGTCCTATCTCGGCCAAACTGCGTGTCATGGACCGCTTCATAATAAATTCTCAGGTTGGCAGCGACACCGGCGGTGCTGAACCAGTAGATAGATACCCAAGTCAGTATTTCATCTTCGGTCCAGGGATAATTGTCTGTCCAGTCGTGAAGTTTCTCATATATCCATGCCAGTAATCCAACTGGGCTATCAGCCAGTGCGTAGCCCAGAGTCTGCGGCTTGGTGCTTTGTTCCATCCGGTAGCCACTGCCCTCTTTCAGGAACCATTCACTACGAGCATGGCCGTCTTTTTCACGCTGGGTGTATGGTGCTAGGGCGTGTTGAGTAGCGAGAATGGGATTGGAAAGGAATCCTGGAGCGTGGCCACGGACCATGTTTATATGAGAGGCCATGACGTGCTGAGGGTAGAGCAGCCCCATGATACGAGTTATCATACATCCCCAGTCGCCGCCTTGCGTTACTGAGCACATGCTGTATCAGAATATATTTCCGAATGTAGACAGAGGACATACCGTATTTATCGTATCCAAGCTTGAGCATAAGCTTGTGGCATGTCTCGGCGTACTGAGGTAGTCCAAATCCCTTTTTCTTTGTGCCGGAGGAGAAGCCATAGTTGGGAAGCGAGGGAGCCACGATGTGGAAAGCTGGGGTCTCTTTGCCGCCATTGGCAAGGAGAGGAAGGATCTTAGCGACTTCAATAAAGCTGCCAGGCCCTGGATACAATTAGCCAGCCCGTCAGCAGGGGTGACGAGAGTAGCGTACATCCATGGGAGAAGAGTAAAGGAACTGCTCCCTCTACATCGCTCTTCTGATGCACAAAATGTATATCCAAAGATTCAAAGCCGTCGACTTGTATTGCAGTCTTGAAGCTTGGCAGCTCATTGAGCTTAGCTTCTTGCTTCCTCCAATCAAAACTATCTCTCCAGTATGTAGCCAATCGTTTCACATCAGCCAATGGGGCGCCATAGTCCCAACCCGCTTGGTCGAGTTCGTCAGGGAAGGTTGTGGCTTCAAGCTTCTTGGTAAGTCGTTCGCGCTGTTCCTCGGGGACTGAGATCGTGTAGGGCTCGATTGATGCCATTGTGTTACCGTAGGTGGGGATGGGAGAATTGCAAGTACTGGAGGGGATGGGAGAGCGGATTATCCCATGATGTCTCAGGAGGCGCACCTCTTAAATACAGCATTCGCCCGTTTGGACGGTTGACGATGACGTAGCTTGGTGGGGTTTTCTTCAAACGAATTCTGCCCCTCCAGGGTTTTCATCTTTAGCTGCCAAAGAAAACAAACATCTGATCACAACTCCCATCCTCATCTCAGGCATTCAATCCAAACCTCATGTAAGTATGATTCCACGATTGACACCTATTATGGTTAGGTAGCATCCATCTCTCGCCTGCTGCCTCAGTTATAGGCGAAGGAATCTTTATCTCTCAAACCCCACACGATCGATCCCCAGAGCGTTTTGCTGACATTGACCATACAGACCAAAGCCATACCACTATCCCAGCCCCCTTTACGTACCACCACCTCGAATAATCAACATGTCAGCACCCAACGCAGGCCGTCAGTCCCCGGAGCCAGAGAAGCAATCCCACGAGCAGGTCGGAGCTCCCGAGTCTGGCAAGATTGACGCCGGAAAAACCGAGACTGGGTCCAAGGATGAGAGCAATGACACGAAGGACAACACTTTGGAGAGCAACCCTGTCGGGCCGATGGAGCAGGCCGCTCATGATAAGGTTAGCAAGGAGGGACGTGGAAACGTCTAAGCTGGAGTGAAGAGGAGCAAGATGCGAGGTCAGATGGATGAGATGCGAAATACAACGGGTGGAGAATATGGGAGAGCCCAAATAAAGGCACGAGATGGCTGCAGGATGCAGAATAACGGCATAAGCATATGAGCTACAAGTCAGAATCGAAACGATGCTCTGATGTGTCTGTGTCCGTGTCCAAGACTTCGTTATCCTCGGAATGCTAGAAGATAAAAATAATCCTATCGCCGTAACCGACAACAACTAATCCTGACCCGAAGGCATAACGTCTACGCTGTATGCGGAATGTAGCCCTCTCCTGAAAACAACTGATAGAAAATCCATCCTCTCAGACTCAGATATCACCCTGATTCGACACCGGTATATAACTTCTCCTCTCTCGCGCACTCTGTAGTCCCAAACTGTCAGCAGGAGTCTCAAGCCTGAATATACCATACAAGAAAAAGAAAGCTCACATCAGCCCACTTCCCCACCCACGGCTTGATCGCCGCCCAGATCAGCAAGCCCGCCGTAGCAAAGATGAATATAAAAACCACCGCCTCATCCTTTCTCGAGTCTCGCTCTGCACCCACAAGTCAGCCAGCCGCTCCCCACATCATCACCGTCCCCTTCTTCCACCCCTGCGGTCACTGTCTCCCCAATTTCCCAATCACGCAACAAAACGAACGGATCGGCAGACTCACGAAAACAAGTCGTAAACACATCCTCCATCGCCGCTCCCTTACAAATCGGCAGGTTATAATCCAAACAAAACTGCCGATTACAATCATTACAGTTCCCCGCGCGATACTCCTTCCGGTCATCCACCTCTTCCTTCCCCTTCCCCTTCCCCTTCCCCTTCCCACCATCCCCATCGGGCAGCTTGTCCGGCGGCTCGTCTTCCGTGGGCGGATCATCCGGCATGCGGTCCTGGGCGTCGTCATCCGGGATGCGAGAGAGGAGGAGAGAATTATGCATGATGCGCGGGGAGGTGGAGATGGGGGCGTCGAGGGGGATGATGGTGCTGTTGGTGAAGCAGGTGCATTTGCAGAAGGATGTCGGTGCTGTGGGTGGCACGGTTCGTCAGTACAAGCTTGTAGGTGGGCAGGGGATATGGGGAGAGGATGTACAGGCTGCAAATGTGAGGGGGAGGAGGGCGGAGAGGGAGAGGATGAGAGTCGCGGGGAGCATGGCGCGTGAATGTTAGGTTGATGAGAGGGAAGGAGAGGAGGTTGGTGGAGTTTGATGAAGAGTACTCTCAGTATCTGCGCAACATGTCGAATCACTGTCACCTGGTTGTCGTTTCACCTGAAGTGGTGGTGTCATTAGCCCTAAGCCCTAAGTCATTGATTGACGTGGAAGTCCGCCTTGACATCCGGCAGGCCTGTGTCCGAACCATGATCAAAAGGTGCATAACAGTTCAGGTGAAACCACATGAGTTGAAACTTTGTATTGCCTCTATATGATGGAAGTAGCCCAGATGTTTGAGTTCTATATCGCTTTTCACTTTCAAGACTAGAGCCGAGTAAATCGCCGATGAATTCGTCACATATACAAGGCACCAGTACTATCGCTTTTTAGTGGCCGTTGACTCCATTTGTCTGCTGCTTCACAACCTTTCTTCTGGTCCGTACGGCATCAGCTAATTGATTGAGAACCTCCACTGTTGTATCCCAATCGATGCACGCATCTGTTATGCTAATGCCCTTCTTGAGCCCCGATGGTCCCTCTGATGGAACCTTTTGGTTCCCTTCGTTTATGTTCGACTCGATCATCACGCCCACGATGGCTGTCTCGCCCTCGCGAAGCTGGTCTCCTATCGTTTGAGCGACTTTGGGTTGATTACGATGATTCTTTTGCGAGTTGCCTAACAGTCATGAGCAAAGCAAGTCACTTCTTTGTTCATGCTTACCATGAGAGCAGTCAATCATCATGATCTCCTTCTGATCCTTCTTTCTCAGCGCTTCTCGCGTTGCCTTTACACTCTTCTTGTCAAAGTTGGTGCCTTTGCTACCCCCACGCAAGATTACGAAGCCGTGTTCGTTGCCACTCGTCCTAGTAATGGCGGCTAGTCCCTGCTTTGTAACACCCATGAAATGGTGTTTTGAGGCAGCTGATCCAACTGCGTCGATTGCCACCGAAAGAGATCCATCAGTCCCGTTCTTGAACCCAACTGGGAAGGAAAGACCACTAGCCAGCTCCCTGTGTAGCTGACTCTCCGTAGTTCTCGCACCAATTGCACCCAACGAGATCAGATCTGCGAGGAACTGCGGCGATATAGTATCAAGCATCTCACTGGCGATTGGCATCCCCAAGCTCGTCAGATCGCAGAACAACTGCCTTGAGACCCTTAATCCCTTATTGATCTTAAACGTCTCGTTTATCTCCGGGTCGTTGATCAGACCTTTCCAGCCCACGGTAGTTCTAGGCTTCTCGAGATAGGCGCGCATTATGATGCAGAGGTCATCAGAGAGCTTATTGGAAAGGTCGTAGAGTTTATGGGCGTACTCGACGTTTGTTGCGGGGTCGTGTAGAGAGCAGGGTCCAACAACGACAAGGAGGCGATCATTTTGTTGAGTGATGACTTGAATGGCCTCTTGTCGGCCTTTGGCAACAGCCTCGTAGGACTTGTGCGACTGTGGCCAAAGTTAAACCAGTCATTGTCCTTATTTTGTATCTCGAGTATATCTTACTCCAGGTATTTCCGACTGTAGCAACTGAGGAGGTATGAGGGGATCCTGGCCAAGGACTGGAAGAAAACGTCAGTGATACCTCGACTGGGGGTTTTAACCGTTCTGCATACCTCGGGTGTCCTCATTGAACGACATGTCAATAATGTCCGCGGCAGGCATTGTGTGAGGAGTGTGTTGCAAACGCGGTGGAGAGGCAGTGAGATTGATGAGGGACAATGGGGGCCTTGGCTCATCTACATGAAAGGCATCACACCATCACACAGAGGTCGCATAGGGAGCTGACTACCTGACGTGGTTTAATTTCCGTCGAATTTAATGTGTGCACGGATACATGTATCCCAGTTGTGGGGGAAAAGTCCGGTATTCTTTTTCTGCGCTAGAAGTGATACGAGCTAGCTTTGTAATTGATTACCTGTCATCGTTTGTTCTTTTCGCTTGATGGTGGGCAAGCATGGTTTCAAGTGTCAACATTTCCATTCGACACTATTCTACAAATAGCCGGTCTAACCTGCTCAATTCCCTGCGAGATGACCCAGTTCTCTTAATAAGGCCATCGCATACCTTCAGCTCTACCCATGCTCTTCTGACTTCTTCAGCCTACCATCCAGCCTCGCCCAAAAGCTCAGCTTCCTCAACAATTCCACATCCATAAGCCATTACAGTCAACATGTTCGTTTCCAGAAAACGAGGTCGCGAAGACGCCCAGGACGATTTGCAACAATGTGCGCCTGATGCCAAAGTCAGTGCTATTGACTATCCTCACCATGACCGCCTTGCTGACCAGCCCGACAGAAATCAACTCTACCCTTCCGTACCTCACCCAATACCAGACACATCCGCCCTCTTTCACAATCACGAAGCAGGCCTTCGCCTCTCTTCACACAAACCATCACGCCCGCAGATTCTTCAGAAGAAGAGAACTCTCCCCCCTTCCAATCTACAAATCAAGCCTACCGACAACATCTCCCAATTTTAAATACCGGCTCCGTCCTTCAAGGAGATCATAGCTTGGACGCCGACATGGACATGACCGACTCTCTGCCGCTTATCTCACCTCGACAATGGGCCCAAAAACCGCAGACTCCATCACCTAAAGCCTCGCCGTGCACAATGGAGTTCCAGTTGTCCGACTCCAACCAAACCCAAAAGAATCTCACAGGTGGCCGGCTCCCTACGCCAATATACGGGCATTTTCAGCGATCCATTGACACCAAAATGGATGTGGATGGAAAGCTGGAGAGCCACGCATCTCGCCTACAGCAAGAAATCGATTACGAGAATTACGTTCGCCGCCGGAGACTGCCGACTCCTATCGATGAAGATGAGGCTATGGAAACCTCCTCGGCAATGTCAGGCGATCTGATGGACATGCATCTTAGTGGCCACTGCAGAAGAGGGGGAGTCGACTACACCTATCATCCGTCACAGATCTTAGGCTCGTCAGAATATCCCGTCAACTATCAGTCAGTCTCAGACACTCTTTCATCTTCGGCATGCTATGCCGCGCCACCACCGAGGAAGCTATCATTCTCCATGGGCCCTAGGGCAAATTGTGAGCTTTGCATCCGGAGGGTACCGGGGCACTCCAATCACATCATTCGGACATGAGACCAGCACTCTTCATGGTCTCATGACTGATACGACCGTCAGTATTCATACGCTATGCTTCCATTCACGACTTTAGCGCTTACTGTCCGCAAAATACCCTTTCTTTAAAATAGCCGAAGCGCCAGCCTTGTCCATAGATAATTGATAATATTTTTCCCCGATCACGATCCAGAATGTCTTTCTCAAAATTGACAATCTCCACCACCATCTGCCTGGATCAGCAAACCTGTACGAACTCTAGCGATCAATCAGCACCAGTGCTCGCTCGTCCACTTTCTACTCTAACTTCCTCAGGCAAGTCTCGTGTTTCACCATCTTGCAAGATCGAAATCTGGCCATTCAATGTTCTATATTTGCAAATTTTCCTTCCGCTCCGTCCCCACCATCTGCACTCCACAAATCTCAAAATAGAGCCCCTAGAACATCTTTAGACGTTCCAGTGGTCGCATATATGGTCATCGGAAAATGAACTTAAAGTAGTTCCCTTGCCAAGGGTATAAGCGCACCATTCCTGCGGATATATCAAAGACTTGAAACAACACTAGGAGCTCTTTTTTGCTTGAAAGCCCGGCAAGGATGCTGTTTTGGCCGAATGCGACTCCGGAAGCCGGAGTGAGACGGTCTAGATGGTGGGGTGTGAGTGAAATTCCGCAACCTGATGTTTGAAATCGGAGTGTCAAATGTCTTAGCTCCAGACACTCCCACGAAGGAAGTGAAGGGACTATGTACTCAGTAAGTACGGAAATATTCTCAGAGCTAATGATGGAACCGTGTTTCGTTACATGTAAAGGAGGCAAGTGTTTTGATAGCGATTATGTTCTTCCCGTCCCACCACTATCGTCTCGACTTCCTACATTTTGGAGCCATATGTTGTATTTCTTATTTGAGAATCAGCATAGCTGAACACGTTTCTCCAAGCCTTATGTATAGATCCTGAGAGACACAGTCTCATGAACCGAGACCGCCCGTTCCTGTGCCTCTCTCTCATATGTCTGTCCGATCTCCTCCGATCTTTCACCTGCACTTGGATGACCGTCGTCGATGTGAACTACGCTGCTTGTTGATCACGTCTTACACTTGGCTGCTTTTGGCGACTCTTTGGCAGTAATGGAGTCAGCCATACGACTTCCAATCGCGTTATATCCCCAAGGTGTTATTGGTAGTGAGTAAGTGACTTTTCATGGAGGTCCGGGTACCGCCTACTGGTAGCGAGGCGGATTTGGCCCCCAAGATGTGGGGTCAGTCCGGGGCTCCGACTAAATACACTGTTGGCTTACCATGGGAGGTTCAATGTGGCTCAGACCTCAATCATGAAGAAGCAGCGTCAAATATCTTGGAATTTAGGTTAAAGACTCTCACAGTTCGAGCCGGTACCCTCGGTAGTTTTTCCCTCATCTTTAATCGCTTACGCTCTTCTCAGCTGGCCTCAAACAAGCCACGTCCCCTTTTGGTTGGGCTTTGAGGGCGTGTGATGTAGCGGTCTATGAATCAAAGCTTTTATTATTGGCTTCCTTCTGCGGTTTCATGCAGCTAGTAGCATTCGTCACCTTCATATTTGTCCCACGTCCAGCGCGCCTACGATGCGACAAAATACCTTTGGAATTCAATACACATAGCTGTCAGCAATGTTGATCCACAAGCAGGCTGATGTTATAGAGGGTGTAGCATCTCCTGACTGGAAATGCCAATGGGGATCTGCCAGCGTGATAAGAAGTCGACTTGCAGCTTCAGCCAGCCACTGCTTTAAAGGAACAGCGACAACCCCGCTTTCTGATACCTTTGGCGATCTAGCCCACGACTCTTTACAGAGTCTATCACACCGCTTATGGGATATTGCCGTATTCAGCGAGCCTCTAATTCAGCCAGCTATCTTCTAGTAATGAGGGCCAATGACGGTTTCGGAAGTGGTCAGACATGTCCAAAGACAAAGAGACCAGTATATAAAGTCGTCTCACAATCCCCTAAGTAAGATTGCCAAACCTTACCAGTAAACCAGAAGAGACCTTTGATTATTCCAGATCAAATCAACTGAGCTTTAGAGTCAAACGCATTCCCCATAATGGCCAATCACGTCGAAAATACCAGCCCGCCAATTGCAGGGTCTTGGAAGTCTTCCTGGACACGGCGCCTGGCTTCCATGAAAATCTCCGAAGAGTACGAGTATCTCGCAAAGATTTACCACCAGCTGAAGCTCGAACGGCTACAAAGCGACGAAGCCCTGCTCTACGCTTTGCAGAATGCTTCTTCATCGTCCCCGGCAAGCGACTTTCGCGATCCGGAGAAGAAAATTAGCACGTTGAAACCGGGGTCGAAGGTCTGCATCATTGGTGCTGGCATGGCTGGTAAATACTAATCATTTTGAGAACGAAGTTTTCCGCTGATATGTTGAAGGATTGTACATTGCCATGATTCTGGATGCTCTCGAGATACCCAACCTTTCGTATGAGATTCTTGAAGGCTCAGACCGGGTTGGTGGCCGGGTCTACACCCATCGCTTCTCAGATGCAAAGCACGACTACTATGATGTAACACTTGTACATACCTCACTGGACAGGAATCGCGTGCTAACCAGTGGGCAAGGTTGGTGCGATGCGCTTCCCTGATATTCCAATCATGAAAAAGTGAGTGCATGAATATAACTCTCTCAACCATGGATCCATCGCTGAGTGACGAGGGCAGAACTTTCAACCTCTTCAAGCACCTCGGCCAGGAGCAGGTCCCGCTTATTCAATACTGGCTCACGAGCCCAAGGGGCAGGGAAAAAGATATTAATCAGCCCTCTAGATACAATGACAGAACCGTTATTGGGTACAAAGAAGGTGCCGATGACTTTCAGGTTTCTGAGTCTTTCGGCGGCCGCATCATGAAGGAGTGAGTCGACCCCTGGTGGAAAGGATAATTTGCTAACTCTTGAACATAGACTTGTCGATGAGCCGGAAAAATACGTGACAGAAGCTTTCGAACCCTTCAAGTCAAGACTCCGGAAAAACTGGACGAAGGGCTTTCAGGCCTTGATGAAGTATGATCAGTTCTCTGTCCGGGGTTTCATGATGTCCCACGGTATCACGCCTTTGTATGTCCCAGATGCCTGTTCTGATACCAGGCCTTAGGCCGCTTACATGATCTGGCAGAGACGATTACTACTCGATTCAATGGCTCGAAACACTAACCGAGTACGTCTTGACCCCCAAGCACCCTAGTTCGGGATATTAACCATGGCATCTCACAGTGGGAGTGGACTCTATGATCAGAGCTTCTCCGAGGGCGTCATTGACTCAATGGATTTTGACTACCATTCCAAGTACATTTACAAAGAGACTGAGGTAAAGTGGTCGTGCATCGACGGCGGCGCCCAGCTTGTCCCAGAGGCCATGAACGCTAGTCTGAAAACCCCTTTGAAAAAAGCAGACCTTGGCAAACGCGTGTCAAAAATTTCCTATATTCGAAAAGATGATGAACCAACCCCAATGCGAGTCAAAGTCAACGGAGAGGCAGAATCGAGGAGCTACATGACGGTCTTTGCGACCCCAACCCTTGCCTGCCTGCAGCGAATGGATTTGACTGAGCTGGAATTGCTGTATGAGCAAAAAGATGCCCTGCGATCCCTTCACTACGACACCGCCTCGAAGGTGGGCATGAAGTTTGATCACGCTTGGTGGATTGAGCTGGGCATCGAAGGAGGTCTGGGCAAGACAGACATGCCACTCCGCACATGCGTGTACCCCTCCTACAACCTCGACGATCCGACGGACAAGCCAGCCGTGCTCTTATGCTCCTACTCCTGGTCTCAAGACGCGGCGAGAATCGGCTCCTTGATGAAAGGCGACTGGGAAAAGGAGACGGAGCTGAAAGAAATGCTCCTGAACAATCTCACCTGGCTGCACCTCGAGCACGCCAAGAGAAAAGACCCAAACACAACCTTCGACACGCTGTACGCCAAGCTCGACAAATCCTACATCAAGCACCACGCCTTCGACTGGCACAACCATGAGTTCTCCTCGGGCGCCTACGGCAAATTCGGCCCCGGCCAATTCTCCAACCTCTACTGCGCCCTCTCATGCCCGACCGCAGACAGCCGCTTCCACTTCGTC
Source organism: Evernia prunastri (assembly GCA_003184365.1). Lineage (NCBI taxonomy): Eukaryota > Fungi > Ascomycota > Lecanoromycetes > Lecanorales > Parmeliaceae > Evernia > Evernia prunastri. The sequence continues at coordinate 148,997 of NKYR01000034.1, forward strand.
GGCGAGGCCGTGAGCGCGCACCACGGCTGGATCGTCGGCGCGCTCGACAGCGCGCACCAAGCCGTCATCAACTTCCTGCGCCGCTTCGACCTCAAGGAGTACGAGGACAAGCTCCGGGGCATCGATTGGCTGCAGCCCGAGCCGGACGAGATCGACAAGGAGACGGCGGTGATGAAGGTCATTTTGGGGTTGATGAAGCCGGACACGAGGTTGGAGGTCAGGGCGGGGGCGGAGAAGGAGAAGGTGGAGACGCTGAGCCAGGCGGAGCGCGTGGAGAGTGTGAAGGAGGTAGAGAAGCTAAAGATGGAAGCGAGGCAGGTCCCTGAGTTGAAGGCCTGAGTCGCATTTCGTACCCACTTTTCAAAACGAGGTCTGTCTCGGATGGGCGTAGATTAACAAAAGAATTATACGCAGGTAACATCGGTTGCGAGTCTCCCATGGTGTATAGGAGCATGGCTCCTGCGTCTTGCGAAAAGCCAACTCTTTTAGCCCGAATTATTTATTCCCATCGTTGCCACGACTAACCTCTGCAACAATACGGGGAGACTACTTTTCATAGGTGTCTTGTTGACACGTAAACTCATCTCCAAAAGGCAACCACCCCATTACCATTGATATTTCCATTCTCCCCCCTTCACAAATCCACAGCGTCATCATCGCAGGTGCACCTTTATTCGACACATCCTGACCATCACAACAGCGACTCTACTGTCCCTAAAACATCCATAACATTCATCCCAAGATTCGAATGAGTCTCCAGTCAAACACAAGCCATGAAACGTTTTTCATTTTATATCATGGGCACACCTGTTGCGACCAACCTATCTCATAAAACGACCAGAAAGTCAATTCTATTGTCAGAGACAACCAAGCGGCCAGAGCTCCTTCGAGGGACCTACACCTCCTGCCTAAGAAGATAATGCTGATTACGGCATGTTATGGCCGCCACAAACAATCGGTGTTGATGTGGGTGACAACCTGTCTACCCTTCCTTTCAGTATGCAAACCCCAGAGGTCCCGTCTCATTGTCCGGTCAAACAGTGTCATTAGTCATGCTGATGGCAAAAAGTGTGCATGCACGCTGCCGATCACGTGATGAAAATGACAAAGGGGTGTTTGTTCATCTAAACTAGGGTGGACTGTTCATATACAGACTACTTCCGCTTCTCGTTTTTTTAGTTCTGTGTCTTCAAGTACCAGATACCCTTATATATACATATATATGTACATATTATATACAAAAAAAAGACATTATCCCTGCTACCTTCTCACAATGTAAGTCCCTAACATACATCCGTCTCCCGCGATTGTTATAACCTTCCTGCCCAAGCCCGTTCCCCATCATATTCTAACTCCCGAGATCTGAAGGAGCGGATTCTGTCACGCACCCACGGCAAGCTCGCATATTGGTCAACAAGCCAGCCCGCTCGCCCGTCTACAACAGTACGACACAGAGCAATCCGCCAAATTCACTTCTACAAGCGTCGCCACCGCAGGCGCTGAAAATGTGATCGGGTGGTCCGATGCTGCAGCGGCTTCCAACAACCATGACAATGGCTCCGAGTGAGATGCACAAAGGAGTGGGCAACGCAAATCCGCGCCACTGGTACATTGTTCAACGCTTCTTTGTCGGCCGCGTGCAAGAAGTGACACAAGGACATTGTGTCGATCTGCTGCACAACGAGCTTGACACAATGAGGTCGACAGTGAGACTTCCGAGACTCCAAAGACCCGAGTCGCCTCTAAATACCCGGAGCTTCTCCCTCTTTCATTTCTTCTTCCTTCTCTTCACGGTCATCGTCCACCAATATTCGGTCTTCAGAATCACGATACCATCTTCAGATCATTGCCACCCCATTCCACCCACAAACCGACCTACCACTTCACCATCAAAGATGTCCCGCCAAGATCAATCCTCTGCATCCCCTCTGTCGTCGCGTCCAAGCACACCATCGCGTTCAGGCTCCGAAGTCCCAACGAGCGCACCGTGCAGCTGCGGCGAAGGAGACGGCTCAGGAGACTACATCTCGTGCGATAACGAGGACTGCCCAGTGGGCTGGTACCACTGGGAATGTGTACAGGTGACGGAGGAGCCCGCCGGCACGTGGTTGTGCCCAACCTGCAGCCCTAGCGCGGCCTTTTACATTAAGCAATTGGCAAAAGGACCAGCAGCACAGCCACTCGGTCCAAAGTCTGAAAAAGCGACCACTAAGATCTCTTCGAAGAAAAAGGAGCCCGTTCAGAAGCCCAAGGAATCGCACACGAAGGCCAAGGAGCCCGCGCCGAGACCTAAGCAGTTTGGAAATCCACTCGGTTCGGAGGCGCAGGCAAAGAAAGGCACCGCGTTGAAGAAGCCAGCACCAGAAAAGCCCAAGCCGAATTGGGTGGGATGGCTCGAATTGCCCTCGGACGAAGAAGAGGAGTTTAAGAAACAGGTCGATGCTCAATGGAGCGTGCAAGACGAGCTCGACGGGAAGAGAACGAGGGCTTCAAAGGCCGTGGCGGAAGCGAACGAGACTGGTCGACGGACACGTAGGGGGTCTTTGCGAGCAGGGAGAAAGAGGCGGGTCGTAGAGTCCAGCTCGGATGAAGAGGAGGGAGGAGATGTCGAAGGGGACAACGTATATCAGGAGAACGAGGTCAAAGAGGAAGAAGATAATTCATCCGAGGAGGGAGGAAATGTCGGCGGGGACACCGTCTACCAGGAGAAAGAGGAAGAGGAGGAAGGTCTCGTCTCCGGCGAGGAATCCGTTTTCGAAGGCTTTTCGGATGAAAAGACATCCGGGAGCGAAAAAGACTCTATGGACGAGGAGGAAGATTCCTCAAAAGACCGAGAGTCCGCCTCTCAGGGGGATCGCGAAGATTTGAACGAATCCATGGACGAGGAGGAAGATTCCCCAGAGGACGATTCCCCGAACGACCAAGAGTCCGCCTCTCAGCCTGATCGCGAAGACTCTATGGATGTGGACATTGAGGTTGACACGGAGAAGACGGAAAAGGACAGCACCGGAAGCTCATCCGATGCCTTCTTCGACGCCGAAGAGAAGATCACCACGCCGCCAGTCCGAGCCAACGAGCAAAGCGACAGCGAGCTATCCGATCCTTCAAGTAATGTCGGGGAAACGAATCCTGCGTCAGAAGTCCAGACGCCCCCCCATCCCACCGTGCCAACTCCAACCCCATCTCCCCTCACACCTCACACCGTTTCAACTCCAACGCCATCTCCCATCACCCCGCCCCGGGTTCTAGACATAACGGCGGCACCGCAAGGCGATGCGTCTCCGGAGTCGAATCCCAGCGAGGACATGGATGTGGACGAGGCCACAGGGAACGACGACCTTCTGATCCGCTATCAGCTCCGGGAGTACGTCTGGGCCGGGTATCCCGAGTCTGCGATCCGGAGTACGCTCCCGCGCCTCGCTTGAGTGGTCTGGATTTTCGATCGAGCTTCTGTAGCTATTTGGGTATCATAGACGCCTGATATTAATGGTTAGCAGTGGTTTCCGCGGTCTTCTGTTTTCCTGTTTGCGTTTAGCATCGCAACAACCTTAGAGTCAATTATCATAAATATTCGCCAGATCAATCCTAGTTCCTAAAAGTACAAGTAAATCATAACATTAAAAGCCAATCAGACTTGCTTACAGAACCTTAACATAACTCCATACCCATCCATCGTTGCACACGAGAACATCAAGGCCTGCCGATAGCGCCCCACCGTCCAACATTCGTAACATGATTGGCACCCACATTATTAGTACCCCCATTTCCCACATTTACCAATTGATGTCCAGCTGGCGCTTGCTGTGGTTTGACCGACTTCTTGTAACCGCGTTTACCACATGTGACGAGCCAGAGCACCTGATGTTTCTTCCACCAGCCCACTACAATCGCCACCACAATGGCGACGCAAGCGATTCCGATACCGGCCTTTTCCGCAGTCGAGAGGCCCGATGAGGAGGATGGAGTAGAAGAAGACGAGGAGCCCGAGCCTGAGCCCGAGCCTGAGCCCGAGCCCGAACCTGAACCCGAGCTTGAGCCTGTGGAGGGAGAGGAACTGGCTTGGCCCAACGCACCAGACGAAGCTGCGGTAGCGGGTCTTGTCAGCTTTTGTGATAGGAAAATGCATTCAGACCGCGGAGAGCTACCTACCTTTGGTGCTTGCTACCAGTGAGCTACTACCCAAAGACGTCTGCAGAGCCAGCACAGTCCCAGAGCTCTGGCCGCACGCCAAGGAGAAGAATGTAGACGTGGCGCCCAGGCTCAAGGAACGAGCATAGGAGAAGCAAGACGGGGCCGCCGAGGAGCTCGAAATGCATTAGGGCGAAGCCTTTTCTTACTCCGACAAAAGGCTGGAACCTACCAGGACAGAATGGAGGTGTATATGGACGAACAGTCTGCATTATCCAGACCATTGCAGAGCTGAGCGCCGTAGTTCACGCAAGTGCGGTAGTTGCCTGCGCACTGGATCTGGTTGCAGCAGGCCCAGCCTATTAGGTCTTGGACCGTAGACGTGCAGGAGTAGCTCGTAGGGCAGGTAAGTGGCGAGTCTAGGAGCACGCGGTGGTGCACGTCAGGACGAAATTCGAGGTAGAGAGGGCAATGATGGTGACACACTTGCATCACCGCTCACAAAACCGCATGTAGAGACGTCTCCTCGAGCGAATAGAGGATGATCTTCAAGTTGAGGGGCTTGGGTGATCATTGGCTCTCGGGCATGCACGAGGTATCGATCAGGGAAGGACAAGGCTACTATGGGCCGGAACGTAAGCAAGAGAAACGCAAAGGACGTCATAAGGTCGAGCGTTATGGACTTGAGTGCCAAAATGTAATAAAGTAGTCGCCGTATATAAAACCTTAGTATGATGCAGGATAGAAAGTGAGATGGAAGTATGGAGTGCGAAGATAGTCCTCCTAACCCCTTCCACTTGGCTCGCGTTGACGCAAACGCTATGATCATCACTCGTCTGTCATTCCCAGCCATGAGGTTTCAGCTGCTGCACGTTGGTATACCTGATTTGGACAGCAGACTTGGGCTATGATCATAATGATTGAATGTCCTCTCACTCCAAGCTGTGAGTGGTCAGTACGACTGTCTTTCGCCCCCCACCTTGCATTTTCCCGTTCGCTTAGTCAAGGAGTGAGATAACGCCACAAGAAAATCGACCAACTTCTATTACTCAGTATTGTATGACTCCTCAGAAATTAACAAATGACAATCTTGACATCCAGCCGCTTAGCAAGAGCCAGAGCACATCTAATGCAGCCATCTCGGTGAATAATGCAGCATTCTGCAGACAGGACCAGCGTTAGCACTTTTTGGATGAAGTTTCCGTATCGATCGATGAGTAATGACTGATCACCGAGGTGATACCCGAACTCGTGATGGGTCCAAATATACGAAAAACTCTCTGCAAGAGCTCCTGCTGGTGAGTCGTACCTGTGATCACAAGCAGGCGAAAAGATCGCTTGACTCATGCCGTCAATCAGGTCCCATACATTGACAGCGAAATGATCATCTCCAAGGGGAATCAATGCCTTAGAAACGATAGAGTATTGAAAGTTTCTGTGTTGCAGTTCGCCCAACGTGAGCGAAAAGATTTTGCTTTGCACACGGCTCTGTTCGGGCGAGTATCCGACCTTTGTTGTAGGAGAAGTGGGCCTTGTAAGGCGTGAAAACTGACTCTGCCCTGCCGACACGAGCGCACCCAAGATTGATCCATCCCACATAAGGCAGCCGGGAGTGTATCTCAACTGAAGATACTCACTCCCACGAAGAGTCTCTCTTTCCAGGATCGCAGGGAATACGACTTGACCATTTGCTGACGACAAGAAGGTTTCGCTCTCAAATGTATGGCCCATCAGATCCAAAGCATGTTCAAATATGGCGTGGCTATTGCAGCTCAAGAATCGCAGCTTTTTCAACATTATTGGCCACCAATCATATACAATCAAGTCTTGCCACGTTTGAGCCCTTCCCACAGCACCATCGATGTGATCAATGCCTTCGACACTTCTTTTTGTCCGCCACGGTGAATAAGACAACAGTGGGAAGCGATGGGTTTGGCCTTCAGTGGCGAAGAGAGTCAGAGATAGGAGATCAGTTGCTAATTGCCCCAGTCTATCCTCGACACATGAATAGGAGCATGAGCCTCGAATTTTGTTTCGAGCCTCACACATTTTGCATACACAAGAATTTGTGATGTCATCGTTCAATTTCACGAAATCTGGGTCCTCTTCTGGGAGGACAATGTTGTCGCCCAGGAGATGCTGCATAGCGGCGAGCCGGGTATCCTGGTCAGGAAAAGCACTGTTTAGTATATCTTCGGTATCAAGACCCTGGGCTTGTTGAATGACATCCTCCAACGTTTGGCGAAACAGAACCTTTGGAGCCAGGTATTTGGCAACGAAGTACAACATCTGGGCACATAGCCCTGGGGGTAGTGCTAATTTCGCAATTCTGTGTTTTATCCAAAGCTGTGCATCGAGCATGCCGGCAACAATACCAGCATCGCTGGTCTCATTTTTTGAAATCAGTTGATCTAGAGAATTTAGTCGCCGACTGAGGGTGACTTTAAAAGAAATGTCTTTGTTGAATTTGCCATAGTTGCCCTTACAGAGCATATCGTTTCCATAAGTGGCTTCAAAGACTGAGATCTTAGGTACACTGGATTTGATGAAATGCGACCCGTCAAGTAGCCAGACGTTTGGGAAGTCACCAAGCATCCACTTGGTCACTGCAACTACCCAGGGCAGGAAACCCGTCCAAGAATCGATACGAAGAGTGCAAGAATCATCTCCCAGCCGGAAGCATCGATTCAACGCATCTAGCAAATTTTGCACACCAGCCGAGTCAGGCGTCGAGGCGATATAGAGCTTATCACCTTTCTCCTCGTTGAAGTCAAGTTCCACAACTCGTGAACACCAGTCGTAGCATCCTACAACATCTCTCGTGAAACCTGAATCTGCCAATTTTGGTTTCAAGGCCTTCAATATGTCATTGAACTGAAGTAATGTCGGTAAGGGTTGCTCGTTCTTTGCATGTTGGCGCACTAGATTGAATAGCAGTTCCGCGGCCTGGATACCTTGTCCCCAGGATACGAGTATCGCGGCAAGGCACAAGAAGCTTAGTCCACCATCGGTCTTCGCCAACATGTCGGCTGAGTCGCCGCCACAGAATCCAACTTGCGCTTTTACGAAGCCGAGTGGCTGATTGTGTCTTCGTCCAGCGAGTTGCTCTATTTTGATCCTTGTGGCGGTGTTGAGAATTGGTAATGTCGTTCCAAGTCGTTCGCACGCATCCAGAGCCATGGCCTGAACATTGTCGCTCGTAGCAGCCTGTACGAGGCTTCTCATGAGTGATACTGCCCCTCCAGCAGTCTGGTCGACAGACCATTGTAGTTGTGAACTGACGCTCAGAGACATCCTGCAAGGTGGGTTAAGAGGTACAATACTGTTTTCGTTTCTGGGATCAGTGGGAGCCGCGCGCTTTGTCAAGAGAATTGTCAACAATCTCCCTTAATCGTAAGCTACTCGGTAATGAAGCGTTTTCACGGCTCTTGTCAGCTGTGAGGGGTAGCCATGTAACAGAGCTTGAGATGACAGCGGAGAAAGAATGAGAGGATATATAGGAATGCAAGCAGCGAGAGCCAATATATCAAGCCGACACACGTCCCGAAAGCTGAGGAAACGTAAACCCTGGCCGCTTTTTCTGCAGCCATATTCTAGTGGCAGACGCAGCGCATGTTCTCGATCAAGCCTTTCACTTCTGGAGGCGAAAATGGCTTTCAAAGGACTACTTTCAGGATAATCCACTATCTCTGGACACGTGTGATACTAAAAGCAGCATACAGAAATCGAGCCTTTCTGTTCGATGGAGATACTTGCTCGGAGCCTACGTTGCTTGGCGAAGCATCTACCGAACATCCTCAGAATGGCCCAAAAATACGGGATGTGCAAATGCAGCCAGCCGAATCAGCCTACCAACAAGACCCCGGCGACTGGTAATTGAAGTAACGAACGCTATGACATGATACGGACGAATTGCCGCACCGTCACAATCCGGACATGGCAGTAACTATGACCTAATTCCTTAACGGAGGAAGTTTGGTGACACAACGGGCAACAGGTCTTCAGAGCAAAAGCTTCCAGCTCTGATGGAATCTAAGGGGCCTTGGATCCATTATCAAATGATCTCTAGTGCAACCCAACAGAAATGGCAAGACATGGACAGATATGAATGCTGCATGCAGTTGGTCTCTGTGAATTGGGAGTATGCCACAAGCCGTGGGGCTTCTCGGGAATTCAATTACCTCCAGGTACCTTCGAATTAGCGGCCAAAGCTACCGCAACGGCAGCACCGAGCACAGCGCTATCTTCCGTTCTCTCCAGGGTTACCCTTGTCTTACCCTGAGGATTGTCCGATTCAATCATCTGATCAAGCGTTGCCTGCGCCCTCTCCATGTAACCAGGGTATTTATTGATGATGCTGCCATCACAGCCAATGGTAACTTGGTCTATGTTTACGGTTTCCAGCTTCCGAAGCAGAGTCGTCAATGCATGTATTCCGACGGTAAAATATGCAACCGAGCGCATAGACACCCGTCTCACGACGTCTTTGATGAAAACCATGTCCCTCTCTTTCGGTAGATGAGGGGATGAATACCGTTCATGGAACCGAGAACGTGAGGCTGCAAGCCCATGTGATGTGTCAATGTCAATAAAAGCCATATCCTTAGTGTCAACTGTGTATGGGGTAATCGCCAACGATGTTGAGAGCAATTCTTCAAAAAGCCCGACTGTTTGGGCAGCTTCCACGATTATCAAACGTACGATTTCGCCTATATACTTGCCCGCTATCAGGTATTCGAATGGCTGGTAGTCTGGAAGGATATGTGCAGCATTAAGAACGTCGTCCCAGCGAGACGTAGGAAATATGTTTTTGCCGAACATGCTGAGCTCAGTGTTGGTGAGGACGTGGGTGCTTACCCCGGGCGGCTGCGACCTTGACTGGAATTTGGAGGAATCCAGGGCGTCAATTGGCAGATGGACAGCGGCATTCATGCCAGTTCCGAGAATTGTAGCTAAGCGTGTACTAGGGTCAAGGTATGCGCGGGCAAGGAGGGCTGAAGAGGAGTCGTTGACTATGGCGTCAAGACGAACATTGAGCTTCTGTAGAGCATCAAGATCAGCACTACACGACAGGAAGACGACATCTGGGGGAGCAAGTACAGCACGCTGGCAAGCACTTGTAATGATATCCCCAAGATCACGACCAATGAGATATTCTGAACAATGAAATCCTTTGCCCATGCCCAGCACATTACCGCTTCTTATCGATGTCTGACTGCTCCGACATCAGCTGGCTTCGCGCCGAATGTGTGGTGTAGGTCCCAATTTAGACTGACTCGATGGGAAAGGACCAGGCAACACCCATTGGTAGGAGGCCATTGCCGTCCGTGTGGTCCGAGGATTCGGCTTCAACCCGCAGCAGTTCCTTAACCCGCTCAGCCATCCAGTCAAAGAAGGCGTACTCCTTCATCTGTCGTATTGCCGTGTCTATCGAAAAGCACATCGTTCGTTGCATTCGCATGCCCAGATTTCTCCCATTAAGCTCCACCAGCGCCATCCGTAGATTGGAGCCCCCCACCTCCAACGCCAAAAAGGTCCCTTGCTCTTTTCCAGTAGGCAGCTCATAATTAAAGGAAGGTAGCATGCACTGCGGACTAGAGATCATGTGCTGTCGAAGCTCTGCTTGAAGCTTTTTCGATAGAATGAGAAGGTCTTTGATCCGTAGTTGTTGTTCAAATGCGCATTCCACCTCTTTTAGAAGAGTATTCAGAGGCATTGGGTCAGGAATAACCATGATAGTGTCTTGGTACCGAGTTTCGATGGCTGAAGGAGTGGTTTGGGGCTCTCGGAGATTGAAGGCAGGTGTTCGGGATTATGTTGATTGGCAGGGTGTCAAAGGCTATAGCAGCATCCGACTTTAATCAATGTCGGCATCGAAGCTGTCTGAGAAATAGAGAGCGCATCCATTAAGGATAACCACTGAACCAGGGAGCCAGGTACTTTACAGAAATCTGCAAACAGCCCTACTTTAGAGTACATCAGTGGCTTGGCTTGGCTTGGCACACCTTTCTAGCATCCGAGATTCCTTAGTCTACTCAATATCAGTGCAGTATTCAACAGGTTGTGTTGCCCGATTACTGACCTTTCTAGGGAGTGACACCGTGCCGTAAAGATCGAACTCGAAATTTGTCAGCGGTGGGAGGAGCGAGGCTGAATGGCACATATCAGGCTTGCGAGGCATCACCGGCCGTCAATCACTAAACGCATCACATTTATTCTCAGCCTTCATCTCTCTTTAATACAATCAAAGGCTAGAAAGGGGTATCGAGGGAGGAGCTATATGATTTGAAAGTAGGGGCTTATAGGTCCCAACATGACTCGAGACTAGAGTGACCACCACCATATAATCATCTCTGTAAGTCAATTGTTCGGGAAGAAATGTGATATGATCATGACCTGGTGAGGTCGTTGAATGATGGTTGAATTATGTGGCTACAAGCTAGCTATGTAGGGTTGACATGATTGTGCTGCGATGCAATCCCCGCAACATTTACGCTCCTCAGCTTCATGGGCGCGAGGCCCGCGGAGGCAGGGGTCTCGGTGGACAGGACAAGACGCAGACCAGAGAGATGTCCCCGCCAGCAACTATACCAGACGAATCCTCTCGGGATTCCTGTATTCGTCTAGCGCTTCACCGTCCATCATGCCGTAGATGAAGGCCTCACCGATGAGTTGGAACGCAGGAGGGTCCAGGGTTCCAACTTTTCGGAGGACTACCGGAACCGAGCAACCCAACAGGATGCAAACGATGTCGCCTTCCTGGGTTTTGGTGGGACCCAGTCCAAAACGGGACTTTCTGGCGTATTCCAGCAAAAAGAATCTGCGATTCCAAATGACGTCCTGAGCTCTTTGCAAGAAGGCAACCATGTCTTCGGGTCGGCCATGCCGGATCAATTCCGTGGTAATCAAATCTCCATTCGAATTGCATTTAGTAAGGGCGTTGTCCAACGCCGTGTAGTAGCGGTGTGGAGCAGCCTGACCGTTGGGATCACGGTCTGCCACGAGCGTTCTCCATAGGTGCTCCGGTATCTCTTTCATCGCACCGCTTTCTGGTTTGATCCACCCTGCAAGTTGCAGCCATTCGGCGGGGATCATGCCCTCGAAGAGTCGATGGGAAATTCTCTTTATCACGTTGATGGTGAAGCCCTCAACGTAGAGGGAGCCGTCAGATCGAAACTTTCTTCCGGGTTTCAACGTTTCTTCGGCCGTGACTATGAATTTCGAGGGACGATAATCTGAAACGGGCTTGAGGTCTAACAAGCAACGTTCTAATGTAAGCTTCCAGGGACTATCCAGTACTATCACATATTGAAAGAAGGAAAAAAAAAGGGATTGCACGCAAGTGTAGCTCCTAGAACATACCCTGAGTCCGTGGCTCATCCGTCTCACCAAATTGGACAGAAGCACGTTTGTTCGCTGGGATAACCGGTGAGGCATGATAGCGCGAGCCTGCGTCATCAGGGCCTCTCACCAGACTCTCTCCGGCGCTTCGGCCCACATCTGCAACACCGAACGGAGATTCGGACAGTAGGCCAATCCAAGACGGCAGGTGCACTCTCGTCATTGGGGAGAGCGTCTCGTCATTCGCAGAGTCATTCGACAAGATCTCCGCCTGGGAGCGTTCATTCTCGGCGCGCATTCTCATCCGATACCACATGTTGGGATTCCGGAACTCCGAACGGGCCCAGTGCCGACATATAATATCAAGAGATCCTGAGGTCTGGATGCAGAAGGCTGTGAAATCCTTGAATACCTCAAGAATATCCTTGCTGTAGTCCGCTTCGAAAGGAACGCGACCTTGCGTCCGTAGCTCTTCCTGTTTGCGGGCCGAGAAAACGTTCCAATTTTGGGTATCCTCTGCGATGGACAGTAACGCGTAGATAGTATCTCGGGGATCCGTGGACTCGAACATGGGTAGGCAAGCGACGAGACTCTCGAGTGAGCTAGCCCGCTTGAGGCTCCCATCCTCACTCCATCGGAAGTATTTATTCATAATATCGACAATTGCATTGGCGCCAAGCGCTCGAATGTCCACCAGCATCTTCCCATTACGGCGAGGCTCAGCAGGGTTTGTAACGGTAGCCGAGATATCCTCGAATCTGCTCGCAAAGAACGAGATTGCTCGCTCGAAATCGCTCCAGTTGAGAGACTTATCTCCGCAGTATAGGTATCGATTCTTAGCCAACACCAACTCTTGGACGACCCAACGCCGGCTGAACCATTCACGCTTCATGAGATCAGCCAGTGCGGTCCATTGTTTTGGCTCTTTACTGATCAAAACATCCGAGTGCTCCAGATCTAGTATTGTAGGAATAAAATCCATGGCCATACTGCTCGCATTGTACTCCTTACCCAGCCATATGAGGACGTCCTCGGCTTTGCTATATATTTCTGCCATCATAGCTACTTGGACGCTCTTCTCTTTCTCATCCCCCTGATTGATACATATGGCATCGATCCAGAGCAACAGGTCCGATTGGGTTTCGAGGTTCGTGTCGCGGAACCGGCGGAGGGCGTCTTCCAAATTGGGTCGTATATAGACTCGCTTTTTGGTAAAACGTTGTGCAGCAGATCGAAAGCGTTCCTTTCCGGTACCTTTCGTTGGCTCCTGGGTTGTTTTAACCAAGATCTTCTGTGTAGGCTCCTCGGTGCCCCAAGTATATGAGAGCGCGTCGTACTTTTCATTGCTTAGCTCGTCGGTGTGGTACACTTCGAGGGAGCATTCGATAGGGTCAGTGGAGCTATCCGCTGGGTGCAGCCGTAATATTCGAATCTGCTTTTCTCCAAGTTTTTGATATACCTTGTCGCTCTTCGGCAAGGGCGCCTGCGCCTCCGCAATTTTAGACCAGAAATCTTTCTTGTGAGAGGGACCGCTTCCCTGCGCGCCCGTGGGGCGCGGTTTCTCAATCGGCATGTTCACAAAGCTTACACTTGAGGTTTGAGAGTCTGGTTCGCATGCCCAGTCATGCTTAAATACGCATCCTGGGTGTTGAGTCTCGGTTAAGTACCGCAAGGCTACTACCCACACTTTGGTGTGGGTTCATCCAACCTTCGATGGGAGGTCACGTTAGCCCTGTACGATTATTGGAAAAGACTTGTGAGCTGAGGAAGTGGCAGCGAACCATAATCTTGGGTGGCTTGGCCGTCGACCTAATTTGACACATGTGGATGTAGGTGATACGCTCCCACATGCTTTGGCCGCTTTGGCATATGCAGCTAAAAGTACGCCCATCATGGGATATTTGCAGCGCATAGCCTTAAACTGCTCGCGAATGAGCACGGAAATCGGCACAGACCAAGCCATACTGTACTGTACTACCTTCGAGCAATCAATGGTCTACTCTAAGCACTATGTCGTCGCTGTGAATGATCAACTCGAACCACATAAGTACGTAGGTAGGAAAGAATCCGAGAACTTGAGATTGCGTGATGGTTGCGCACGGGCTGCCTGACACCCTCAGTCAGATATTGATACCTAAAATAGGGTTCACATAGGCTGAAGCTGAACCTCTCCCGTCCAGCTGTAAGCCTCCCGCTCGGAGCTGTCCCCAAAGGAGTTATCAATATTGACCCCGGCCAACTGGTGAGCGCCTTTCGTTACGCTGACTTGCAGACGGGAATTCTTCCTCGGAGGCGTTAGGGGAATCCTTGGTCTTTGAGTGCGTTATGCTCTATCGCTTTCAGACCGTCAAATTCTTTAGCGGAGGGGCACAAATCCCCGTGTTTGTCGAATCCCTACCTATCAATTCTCAGGTGACATGTCGAGGATCTTGTGGACCTGATATCGCGAACCTAATGGGTTCGCAAGTGAGTCGGGGATTTTAGAAGGGTCTATCTGACAGCGTATGATATGAACAAAGCATACAATGCTCCTTCCCAACCAAAGATCTTCGTTTGTTGTCGTCTACGGAACAACCAGCCTGATAATGCGATACACTCTACGATGCCTTTTCTGGCCTAGCACGCAAGTGACAGAAGTCGTCTCGGACACTCTAAGCGTAAATCAGTCAACCAACATCTCTCAAATCCAGATATCTTCGCAATGAGAAATCTTCAGTCGATCAAGCTCCTACCATCCATACACGCAGACTTTGTGTATCCGATCTTTCATTGTAAAGCTCTCCCGCATTCCCATTGAAATTCATTGGATTAACGACAATTTCAGTCACCTGCGTGCCTTGGTCCCGATATCAGTTGTAAAGACGCGGAATGAGCCGGATATTGTGGAAAAGCAAGCATGCAACAAGCTTAAAGAGTACGGTCGACCTCGTCAGTAACGCACATGTGGTATTAATTGACATATGATATCAATTCGAACGAACATTGACGACCTTTACCTACATATGATGCTCTCTGAACTCTTGCTTCCTGTCAATCTTAAACATGGATCGAATTCAGTCTGGAATTGCCGAGCAGACAGTCGTGGCATATGTAAGAATGGGACCGTTAAGAACCTAGCAAAGCGGGGATACGCCACTCCTTGAATCTTCTCCAGTGACTGTTGTGCGACGACCATTCTTCCACCCCCTCACAGCGCCATTATTGGCATTATCGTGTCTTTCCCGACTCAACCCCCCCAAGTCCGCAAGTATCCCCTTGCCGCATTCGTTCTCGTCCTACTCTTCTGGCCGCTCGGCCTATTCAGCATGAGCCACATCAGACACTGTCTCCGGCCCCACACCTACAGTCTCCCAATCTGGACGGTCACCAACTACTCCTCCTCCATCCAGTATGTAAAGACGGGCATTGATCCCAAGGTATACCCCGTTTCTACCTCCCGGAGACGACGGAGAAACACATCGCCCTCTGCCTGCCCTTGAAGGACCAAACCGAAGACCTACCCGAGTACTTCAACCCACCACTGCTACCACCCGGGCATCCGACGCTTTTACATCACGGACGACGGGGGAATCCTAGCTGCGACAATCGATAGGCATTTTGATATTGGAACAAGCACCAAATACTCGCCAAATCAGGCGAGTAGAGTTGCTTCCGCTACGACGAGGGACAGTAGAAATGCGTGCGATTCGCGGAGAGAACGTGAGGCAATCCAGGTACTGCTACACCCTCAGTGCCAAGAAAATTCCAGAAGCATGGTGCACACGCCACCATCGTACGATCAGTGAACACGATGGCCACGAAGACCCTATTGATGTTGAGTATGGATTCATGCTTCCATTCAATTCGAAACGCGAAGAGGGGAAGATGCGGGTTATTATTGTGCGTGGGAACATGTCAGGAAAATCCGACTATAGAGGCATGCTTTGGGCTCTCGATTCAACTACGCAGGCCTGATACCACCGATACTCGCCGACTGCATCATAGCTCTAATCCAGCTACCACGCGACCTCTCTCCCCCGTCTCGAACACACCTTCCCCTCCCCTCCCCATCCCCCCCTTTCAGTCAAACCTTCCCCTCCACCTTCCCCTCCTCCCCCATCCCCTCCCCCATCCCCTCCCCCCCAACCATCGGCCTCACATCCTCCACCGTCTCATCCGTAAACCTCAGATCCTCCTCCAGCGGCACCGTATCTCGGATCTTCGTCCAGACGAGCGGCGCCGCGACGAGGAGGCTGCCCGCGAGCAGGGCCCAGCTGGAGGCGAACTCGTTGATAAAGGGTGCGCCGAGGGCGTCGACGCGGTAGATGATGGCGGCGCCGGCGGACTGGATGCCCTTGTAGAAGCCGGCGAAGTTGGCGAGCTTGCGGCCGTTGTTGGTCATGGCGCCCATGAACCAGTAGACGCAGGTCTGCCAGGCGGCTGTGTGTGCGTGTGTGTGAGTGAGTGTGGGTGTGAGGTTTCAATCGTGAGAAAAGGGGGGGTGGGGTGGGGTTTTTTGGGGAAATAGGAGGGAGAGGGGGGGTGAAGGAGAGGCTTACCATCGTAGAAGCCGTAGAACATGTAGAGGAACATCGGGCCTACATAACCACTACTCGTCCAATCCATCTTCGGCGCCGTCTTAGGCGCCGTCTCCGCCCTGGTATACCCCTTCTGCCACGCATACCCGCCCCCCCAAATAACCATCGTAAGGACCAAAAGCACGCCCCACACCGCCTTCGCCCTCGTACTCCTCCTCGCGCCCTTGATATCAAGGGCGTATCCAAAGAGATACGCGCCGAGGATCTGGCTCGTCCAGTAGAGGATGCTGTTGAGGGCCCTGGTCCGGATGTTGAATTTGGCGGAGTTGAAGTCGTTGAACTGGTAGGTGTAGAACCAGTTGCTGGCGAGGAACATGGGGAAGAGGCAGACGATCCAGACGTCGGTCCTGAGCACCTCGACGAGGCCGAGGAGTTCGCTCTGCCAGGTCGGGTGCTTCATGAGGATGACGTGGGAGCCGTCGGCGCGGACGACGGTTTTGGCGTCGACGAGCGTCCAGGCGAGACAGGCGCCGATGAAGGTCAGGATCAGGAAGCCGATGTAGGTGCCGTCGGTCACATTGCCGGCTGAAGAATGTATGTTTTGACCCAGAGGTATTCTGATCGTCGGAAGACGATTAGTTTGGAGTCCTTCTGTAGACTTGTGTTCCGATAAGACAAAAAGGAGATTACTCACAGCCCACCTATGACGGCGCCCAAATTAAAAATCATCCAGAACCAGGAGATATACTTCCCCTTCGACTGCTCGGGCGGATACGACATCATGATCGCCCCCTGCGCCGCCCAGAGCATTCCAGCACAGATGCCTAGCATCGCCCCGGCGAAAACGACGAACCCCTCGTTCTGATTGTGGTTGTAGCTGAGATAGCTAGCGATGTAGAGCACGTACCCCAAGCCCCCGAGACTTAGCGTCAACTTTATGCCTAAACGGTTGGCAATGGTTCCAGCAAAGAAGCCGAACACGCTGAAAGTAGAATAGAGAGCGACGTTGGCATTATCGGCGGTGCGGGCGTCAAATTGACCACCTCCGCCCAGACCATTGACCGCGTTGAACATGCCAGGACACATGAAGCAGACGAATGCTACGAGGGTAAGCTGAAAGGGTGGCGATGCATAGCAGGGGATTTTGATAGATCCAAAGCTGTATGTCTTATATGTCCATCCTACTGGGCGGTTTGAATAGCCATTCTCTTCTGTAGTTGGTACTATTTGTTCCTCGTGAGGTCTTTCGGAGACCGATTCTTGTGCCATAGCATCTTGTTTCTCAGGTTCAATACTTGCCATGATGAAGCGGAAAGCTCAACAGAGATAAGGTGCTTTGATTCAGCGATAATGGGTGCGCGCATACACGAGGGCGTTATATGTCAAAAAAATTGACGGGGAATAGGGCAGAAGCTGCAGAAACCAATTGACACGCATGAGAGAGGAGAGAAGGGACGGAGCATTTATGAGATAGCAAATGGTAGTCGCGTGAGGGCAGTGAGGGGCTTGAGATCACTTAAGTAAGCTAGAGCAAGTAATCCGATTGGTACAAAGCAAAGAGCTATCGGTGATCGACGAGTAGTGAGCACTAAAAAAGATAGTCCCTGCAGCACAAACGGTCACGGTGCGGACCCGAAGAAAGACGAAGGGTCAAGAGATTTAGAAAAGGTGAGGGGCAGAATAATCAGATGCAGCGAGAAGAAAGCGCTGCAGTAGCGCCATATGCATGCAAGGAGACATTGCTAAATCATCTCGCAAGACAAACCGAACCGAGGACAAGACCGTCTAGAAAGGATCTCTTGCCTGCATGATTGAAAGCCACTTCCGCAGGAAGAGCAGTCATTTCAAGAGCCCCTCCATCCCATCACATTGCGGACAATGCTAAAAGGGAAGCAACCACTGGGCTTGTAAGAAATCATCTGCTCATATGATTCGACCGAGGGAAGGGTATCATCCCTCATAGTTTAGAAAAGACCGTGGGCACAATCCCACTCATATCAACCAGAGTGCTTTTGTTCCTCACCCAAGCCTCCAGCCCCCTCTTACCGTTCTCGACACCAACGCCACTCTGTTTCCACCCACCAACGCTCATCCCAGCGGGACTTTCGCCCCAGGTGTTGACCCAAGTGATGCCAGCCTCCAGCTTAGCAATGACTTTATGCGCCATGTTGAGGTCCTTCGTGAAGACGCCTGCCGCAAGACCCAGATTTGTAGCATTGGCTCTTTCGACCGCCTCTTCCACAGAACTGTATGTTAAGATGGTCATGACGGGCCCAAAAATCTCCTCCTGTACGATCCTCATCGAGTCCGTGCAGTCCGTGAACACCGTTGGTCTGACCCAATAGCCGTCTTCCAATCCAGATATGTCCTTTGGTTTTTCCGGGCCTCCACAGAGCAAGACCGCTCTGTCCTCTTCGAGCCCATGCTTTATGTATTTCATGACTTTTTCGTAGTGTATTTCAGACACTAGCGGGCCAAAATTGGTGTTCATGTCCATGAGATTGCCAGCTCTGATGTATTTCATCTTTTCTAGAAGTTTCTCCTCAAAGGCCCGCTTCACATCTTTCGGGATGAACACTCTTGTGCCATTCGTGCAGACTTGGCCCGTGCTGAAGAAATTGGCCATCATAGCTCCATCCACAGCGTGATCTAGGTCCGCATCTGGCAATATGATGACCGGGCTTTTTCCACCAAGCTCCATAGTAGTGTATTTCATGCCTGCTGCAGCGCTGCTGGCCACCTTCTTGCCTGTTGAGACTTGGTCGGTGAATGACACCTTGGCGATCCCTTCATGCGACGTAAGGTACGCTCCGACGTCCCCACCGCCTTGGACGACGTTGAAGACTCCCGGTGGTACCCCTGCTTCCGTATAAATCTCAGCCAGGGTTTGACCATGTAGAGGCGTGAATTCACTGGGCTTGTAGACCATGGTGTTTCCCGCAGCTAGACAAGGTGCTGACTTCCAGAGCGCTCTAGACAATGCCATCCTCAGTTCCGTATCCACGTCTTCTCAGAGTGACAGCGTACATTTGTATTGGGTAGTTCCATGCTCCTATGCCCGCGCATACCCCCAGAGCCTCTTTCTTCGTATACACCCAGGCATCTTCCCTCAGCTGCGTAGTTTCGCCATTGAGTCCACATCCTCCTACCAGATTGGCGAAGAACTCGAGCACATCGGCTCCCGTCACCACATCGACCGTGCTTGTTTCTGAGAATGGCTTCCCCGTATCTTGTGTTTCTGTTGTTGCAATCTCATCGTTTCTATCCCGTAGCAACTGGACTGCTTTCAGGAGAATGCGAGATCGAGTGATTGGGGAGGTGTTGGACCAGTCATGAAAAGCCCGTTGAGCCGATTGAATGGCTGAGTCAATGTCGGAGTGAGATGCTGCATGTATATCTGCCAAAGGCTGTGCGGTTGATGGGTTAATGGACCTGAAGATAGCTCCAGAGCCTACTTGGACCTTGCCGTCATAGTAGAGATGGCGCGGTGGGTAAAATGAGTCTGCCATTGCTTGGTATCAAATGTTGAAATGGCAATGGAAAGGTGATTGATATCAGAGCACGTGTCTAGTACGTCACGCATCCAAATTTCATCAACAGAGTCCTGTAAGACACGCGCTTTCGCATATCGGATCTGTGGTTTTCAATGAAAATATAGTTTGAGCCATCTCAGGCAAAACATCTCCGCATGTTTTGTCTTCATTTGGACTAGTCACATAACATGGAATTTCCCCGCTGGAAAAAGGTCGGTCTAGTGCTCTATAATATTTCATTGCATGTGATTACAGGTGATTTTGCCGATTTTTCTTACTCTAAGTACATCGATATCGTGTCTATACACTCCTTGATCTCCTATCAAACACACAATCGAGAGGCAATTGGCTCTGGCATTGCGCTGCTCGTATCTCTCTAGGTTACTGTACCGTCGTCATTTGCAAGACCTCATAGCCATTTTTCAACAACCTCTCTTTCCACATCTCCTTGTTTCTTTGGAACCCATTATATTTACGCGAAGACAAAATTACGCGAAAACAAGTAAGGTAGTGTTGCTTTTGAAATTTCTTTGAAATTTTCAGCCTTTCTCAAAGCCTCGAATTCCTCTTCTCATAATGACAACCACCAAGCTCTCCGCCTCGGAGGCCGATAGCTTCGATTACCTGATCGTAGGAGGGGGTACAGCTGGCTGTGTTATCGCGAGTCGGTTGGCAGAGTATCTACCGAAGAAAAAGATACTACTAATCGAGGCCGGACCAAGTGATTTCATGAACGACAAGGTCCTGAACCTCAAAGACTGGCTGAACCTTCTTGGTGGCGAGTTGGACTACGATTATGGTACTACAGAGCAACCGAATGGTGAGTAAATGATTTTGACTTTGCATGTTGAGTTCTGCATCATTTCCGTAACCGTTGTTGCACTCGAAAGATCAGCCTTTAGGCCTTGATTATGAAGAATGTGATGCTGTTTCCTGCTAGGTGTCAGAGAAGACAAAACCAAGACAAACGACCCACAACTAATCCACAAGCACACAGGCAACTCACACATCCGACATTCACGCGCCAAGGTCCTCGGCGGCTGCTCCTCCCACAACACACTAATATCCTTCCGCCCCTTCGCCCACGACACCGCTATTTGGGAATCCCTCGGCTGCCACGGCTGGGACTTCTCCACCTTCAACCGACTCCTCGACTCCATCCGCAACACGGTGCAACCCGTGCATGCGCGCCATCGCAACCAGCTCTGCAAGGACTGGGTCGAGTCCTGCTCGACGGCCCTCTCGATTCCGATCATCCACGACTTCAACCGGGAGATCGCCACGAACGGGAACCTGGAATCCGGGGTGGGCTTCTTCTCCGTAGCCTACAATCCGGACGATGGCCGCAGAAGCAGCGCGAGCGTCGCCTACATCCACCCTATCCTCCGCGGGGACGAGCATCGACCGAACCTCACAATCCTCACCTCCGCCTGGGTCAGCCGCGTGAACGTCGACACCCTCACCTCCACCGTCACCGGCGTGAACGTAACCTCGGAGTCCGGCACCGCCCTCACCCTAACCGCCCGTACTGAAACCATCCTCTGCGGCGGTGCCGTCGACACCCCGCGCCTCCTCCTGCACTCCGGCATCGGCCCCGCCCCGCAACTAACCTCCCTCTCCATCCCCGTCGTAGCCTCCATCCCCGGCATCGGCGAAAACCTCCTCGACCACCCCGAAAGCATCATCATGTGGGAGCTGAACCGACCCGTGCCCCCCAACCAAACAGCCATGGATTCCGACGCCGGCATCTTCCTCTCCCGTCCGGGCCACACCCCCGGCGTCGCCGACATCATGATGCACTGCTACCAGATCCCCTTCTGCCTCAACACGGCCCGCCTCGGCTACGACACGCCCATCGACGCCTTCTGCATGACGCCCAACATCCCCCGGCCCAAAAGCAAAGGCCGCCTCTACCTGACCTCCCCGGACCCCGCCGTGAAGCCCGCCCTCGACTTCCGATACTTCACCGACCCATCCGGCCACGACGCCGCCACCATCGTCGCCGGCCTCCGCCACGCCCGCCGCGTCGCGTCCCAACCGCCCTTCTCCGCCTGGCTGAAGCGCGAAGTAGCCCCCGGCCCCGCGCTGCAGACCGACGCCGAGCTGTCCGAGTACGGCCGCCGCGTCGCGCACACGGTCTACCACCCGGCCGGCACGACGAAGATGGGCGACCTGGCCGCGGACGAGATGGCCGTCGTGGACTGCGGGTTAAGGCTGCGGGGGCTCAAGCGGGTGCGGATCGCGGACGCGGGGGTCTTCCCGGAGATGCCGAGCGTCAATCCGATGCTGACGGTGTTGGCGATTGGGGAGCGGTGCGCGGAGATGGTGGCGGAGGAGGCCGGGTGGAGGGGTCCGAGGGCGAAGTTGTGAAGGGAGGGGTAGGGGGAGGCGGGGAGGCGGGGAAGCAAGAGATGAGAGGAGAAAAAAGAAAAAGCCAAAGACGCACAAGAACCTCGAATGGGAAAACGGAGTCGATGAAATGAAATGAAATGAACCTCTCCCCCCCTCCCCTTTTATCCTCTTAGCTTCGAATTTGCAGAAGGAATTGCACATCAACATTCAGCACAAGCTTACCGGGCTGATCATCTCTTCACNNNNCCCCCCCCCCCCCCCCCCCCCCCGGTCCTACGAGCGTACCGCGCGCCCAAGAAATTCCCGGGGGAAGGGACGCCCCCGCGCATCCTACAATACTCCAGAAGTAGTCAGTCCCCTCGAGCCTCAAGCGAAAAATCAAATCGATGAAAAGCAAGAGAGGAAGAAAACAAAACAAAACAAAGGGAGATGCAAGAAAAGAAAAGAAGATAAAAGCAAATCATTTTTTTTATTTTCTCGAGCGCCGTCCATACTCCAGGGTGACTGACTGATTGACTGACTGGTTGACTGACTGATTGCTCGATTGACTTGATTTGATTCAACTCGACCAATCCAAAGCAAACCGAACGTCCGTACGCCTCCGCACATGACCTGTCACGCAAGTAAGAATAAAGCGCAGGCAGCAACAGCGATCAAGCAAATCAAATTGTTCACTCTAATTCAATTCAATCAATCCCAATCCCAATCCCAATCCCAATCCCCAATCCCAATCCCAATCCCCAATCCAGTTCAATCCCAGTCCAATCAAGTCCAAACCACTTCAATACAAGTCCAAGTCCAATTCAATCCTATCCAAGCTCCCCTCCACCGGTCTCAGCTACCTACCTACCTACCTAGCTGCTGCGTACCTTATGCTCGGTACCTATGTAAACCCCCCATTTCCCCACCCCAATTCCCCACCCCACCCCGCACCCCGCACCCCCCTCCTCAACATCCCGCAACATCCCAGCCGCCAAGGCCCCCAACAGCCGTGCACCCGCCCAAAAAAAAGCAAAGCATCAATGCAACGACACCCACACTTAAGGTTCTGCTACTCGTCGAAGCGCGAGCGGAAAAAAGGGAAGGGAAAAATCAGATGCCCCCTCCGGTTTTGTGTATATGCCTCCGTACGGTACCGTCCCGTCTAAACCCCATTTGATTATATAAGAAAAGAAAAGAAAAAGAAAAAGAAAAGAAAGGAAGGGCCCTGTGTATAGTTTTGCTGATGGAACTGGGAAGGACAGGGGGGGGGGAAGAAAGGGAGGAAGGGAGGGAGGAAGGGAAGGAGGAAGGAAGGAAAGGGGAAAAGGAAGGGGAAAAGGAAGGCAAGGGAAAGGCAGAAAAGAAAGGCGGAAAGATAGCAGTAAAGAAGGAAAAAAGGAAACAAGAAGGACAGAAAAGGGAAGCAATGAAAAGGGAAGTAGATAGATAGATAGATAGATAGATAGATAGATAGATAGAATAGATAGATAGATAAGATAGTAATACAATATCCCATCCCCTCCCCTCCCCTCCTCTCCTCTCCTCCTCTCTTCTCCTCTCAAACACTCCAAACCCAGCTCCCAGACATCAAAAGGGTATACGTATAGCTAAGAATCCCTCCCTCCTAACCGAGGGGATACAAAACAACCGCACAGACAGTGCAAGTATAAATAAAAAAGGCCAAACGGCGACAAGAACAACAAATGATATGTATCCAGGCCAACGTAATGATACAAGTTTTTCCCATCCATCCATCCATTCATCCCCGCTCGCTCGCTCAAAAACGCCCAGAAAATAAAATGAAACGAATTGAAAATGCCGCAAACCGTCTTCCCTCCTCCTTCTTTTCTTCCTACTTTTCCCCTTTCTTTCCTCCCAGTCCATTCACTTCGTCACCGCATCCGGCACCATGCCCGCCAAGCCCACCATATCCCCCCCGCCATGCGGCAAATACGGCGCGCCGTACAGCGCCCCGACGGACGACGCCGCCGTCGTGAAAGCGGGCTGCCACGGCCTCGTCACGACGGCTGGGAAATACCCCGTGAGGAAATCGGCCGAAGCGCTGGCGCTGACGACGCTGCTGCTTTCGGATGCGATGGTCGTGGTGGGAGGGGGCGAACTGTTTGTGGTGGAGGTGGAAGAGGAGTGCAGCCGGGTGGAGGAGGAGGAGGGGAGGGAGGGCGGCAAGGAGGAGAATTTGAACGGGGGCTGCGGGTTCGGCTGCGGGGCGTGGGAGATGCGGGGGGACTTGGAGACGGCGTGGCGGGCGCGCTTGGGCTCCGGCTCATCCGGGTTCTGGTGGTGCTGGTTGTGCTGGTGGTTATGCTGATGATGGTGGTGTGGAGGCCCCGCGCGGGACGTCTTGAGCGGGGGCGAGGCGGAGGAAGGGGATTTGGAGCTAGGGAGAGTGGGCGTTTTGAACGTCGGGGTGGGAAACGCGGGGGCGCTGTTTGAGCCGCCGCCGCTGGGCCGCGCCCAACCGCCGTATGCGTGGAAATCCTGCGCCGTGGGGATGTTGGCGAAGTCGAACGGGGGCCCGAAGGCGGCGTCCGGGCTGCGTTCGCGTTTGAGCGGGGTGATGAGGGACGGGGTGGGTTTCGGGGGGTCGGAGCCGGTGCGTCGAGCGCCGAGGACGGTCGTGGTGGTGGTGGTGGTGGTGGGGAGGTTCGTGCTTTTCCGGCCGGTGGCTCGCTCGCCGACGGGCTGGTCGTTGCGGGAGGAGAAGTTGCGAGGACTGCGGCCGCGGACGACGATGGCTGCGGAGCGTGCTTCGGCGACGGAGACTCGCTCCCCGGACGAGAGGATTGCCATGACTTTCAGGTGGGCGACGAAGTGTTGCTGGAGTTCCTTCCGCCGCCCGTTGTTCGCGGTGGCTATCCGGAATTGAAGCCGCTTCCACGCGTAGGGAAATGTGACGAACTCCACGTCCGGGTCTTGATATGACATGAGGTCGAGCGGTATGACCGCGGGCTCCTTCTCTGCCTTGTCCTCGGGGGGGATGGGCGGGCTGTTGACCGGGGTTTTCCACGGGACGGAGATGAGCTTGACGGGACCGCCCTCGACTGATTCCGTGGCCGAAATGGTGAGTTCGTGCCCTACGATCGGCAGGCGGTCGCCGCGGTCCGTCGCGATGTAGCGCAGGTTGCGGGAGAGGGTGATGTTCCCCGTGACTTGAAAGAGGTTCCGGCGGTAGCAGGTGAGTTCTGGGGCGTTCATGGGAGGGAAGAGGCCCGGGGCGTTTGAGGGATCGGCCATGAAGAACATGCCGTGTAAGCGTGCGTTGAGGGAGATGGAGGTTCTTTGGAGTGAGTAATCGAGGAGTGCGTATTGGGACGTGGTGGGTTGGAAGTGGAGCAGCTCATTGTCGCGATCAACGGACGTGCTCTCCGGCGCTAATTGATCGTGTGTCTCGTGTTGCGCGGTAGGGTCATAGTGGAAATCGTGGTAGGTCGTAGTGAAAGAGCGATCAGCTTCGATGGAGCTGGACAGGTGAGGCATTTGGGACATGGAGTGGATGCTAGACATGATGAAAGTTGATTAACATGATGGGTTGTGCAAGGTTGGGGATTTGAGGTGGTACCTTCGGTAATCATCGGTGGTATAAGTGGGCGCATGAAAGCTCTGCTCTGCAAGCTCCATTGCGGGTAGGTAATCGTCCGTCGTGGTATTAGTGGTGGGCGGGAGGTAAGGCATTGCCATGTGATCGTAGCCGTTCATAATTGCTCAGATGTAAAAGTCGTAGAGACAGAAGGACGCAACGCGACAGCAGCAACAGGGAATTATATGAATGAGTGTTCAAGATGAAGAAGCAAAAGTACGAAGAGGAAAAATGGAGGAGATGGAAGGGTATCGAGGCCTTTTCAGCTCAGCGGGGTGACCGACATGGCAGACGAGTATTGTGGAACATGCTTGACTTGGCCGATGTTTGAAGAGAAGATGAAACAGAGAGAAAGCAGTGAGTGTGGGATATGCAGTGAAGGAGAGGGAAGGTGGAAGAGAAGAGGTGAGAAGTGAGAAGTGAGGGAGAGAGTACATGATGTGAGTGCGTGTGTGTGTGGTGGATATGTATGGTGGATCAGTGTGTGGGTATGGGGTGGTAGGATTTGGGTGTGTGTTAATAGTCGGAAAGTACATGGTTTCTCATGCTCACTCCACGTGAGATCTTCCAAAATAAAAGATACTAAGATACTAAGATACTAAGATCTACAAATCAAGCACGAATACATCTGTTGAAAGCACATGGCGCAGGGATTGCCACGTTGTCTCCGCGTGCTGATTGCATTTGGTACCGAGTCTGCCGCCGATCCCTCAGGGCCACTATGTTTGAGAATTGGATGAAGCAGTTTAAAAGGAAAAAAGAAAAGGGAAAAAATTCAAGAGACCCTATCATTTATCAGCGTTGGAGAAGGATTCTTTTCCCAGGGTCTTTTTTGGTACCTGAACTCTTGGATATTCCTACGACTAAGATAGGTACCTGGAGTTGAAAGGAGGGGAGGGGGGTGGGTGCATGATGAGGCTTGGACGGCTTGGCTCATCCTTGGT
This sequence comes from Evernia prunastri, assembly GCA_003184365.1. Taxonomy (NCBI): domain Eukaryota; kingdom Fungi; phylum Ascomycota; class Lecanoromycetes; order Lecanorales; family Parmeliaceae; genus Evernia; species Evernia prunastri. The sequence goes on from NKYR01000034.1 coordinate 175,392, forward strand.
TATGAGGGTGATTAGTTGCAGCTGATAGCATAATTAGCAATGTTAGCATGATAGGGTGTTGCTTACAGCATTGCATCTGATGGATATGATAGGTGGAAGCCAGGCAAGGCGTTGCTGACGGAGACTAAGTGAGAGACTAAGGAGTACATGTGGCATTCGGGGCTTGCATGGATTATACTTGAGTCAACGGATAAGATGACGATGATCTCCTCCCGCAACGGGTAACGAGGGCGAACTGGGTAAAGTAAAGCTCATAAAGTAGGTAAGGTAGATATTAATAATTTAATAATAATGTGGAATCGTTTTTAAAAACAAAAAAAAAAAACAACGTCAGCAGAAAGCTTGGTTCCATACTTTCACGAGTCACGACTAAGTACTTTACTTTATTTACTTCTTTTACTTCCACTGCCGAAACAACCGAGCAAAAGAATGTGAGAATAAGAGAGAGAGGTGAAAAGAAAAGATAAAAAAAAAGATCGACAAGCGCCGGACTTGAAGAATCCAAACCCCCCCAAAAGCCGCCCCAAGGCCATAAAAAGAGAAAAGTACCCTGGGGCCAAGGACCCAAGGACCGAAGGAAAATAGTATAGTACAGTAAGGAAAAGTAAGAAAAGGGTAAATCATCATTCTATCAAGACAAGTGTGAAACAAATCGTCGGCGTGTTTCAACTTTTCAACTTTTCTCTCCGCTCTGCTCTACAACATAGTTGCTTACCAACTTGACTCTATTCTTCCCCCGCGGGCCTTTTCTGCCCTCTCATCGAATGGACGGACAAGATCTACACAAACGCAGGAGCCACCTTCTGAACCATGAACAAACTGATCGACATGTTTCACATTATTCTCGCGTGAGAAAGACCCCAAAACAAATGATCATCAATGTGCTGGCATCAACAACGACCACTACTAACCGACTACCATATCATCCCCCCCGACAAACTCCCCACTCTCGACTCCTTGCCCCAACTCCGCGGTATCGAATCATTTTCGTAGCCCTGTGCGACAACTTTGTTAGTTAGCCCGCTGCCGACTTTTTTTTCTTTTCTCTCCCCAAGCATTTCAAAACCCTCCTGAAACACTTCCCACACGACCTCCAGGGGCTCTTGGTAAGCACGGCTACCTACTTGACTCTACCAAGTAAAATCGCTACATCCCACAGGAAACAAAACGGATGCAGGTACACGGCGTCTTTTTTCTCTCTCTTGGCTCTCCCCCTCCTACAGCGTGCCAAAAATGAATTGCGGAGAATTTGGCAATACTAATTCTAGGCCAGACGCAGGTACAGGGCGTTCTTGATCAACCGGCAGGAAGGAATGGATATTGTGCTGATTCACACCGCCCACCAGGCCAATGAGCTGATGGTGTTTTTTTTCCGTTCGCATCTTTTTCCCCACTCTTCACGTATATCTAATTTTGTCCGACGCATGCATACGCGTGGTCTATTTCTGACTGCTCTCTCGGCTCTCTCGCACTTGGACAATTTTTAATCTTTTGGAATCGCAGCCGCGTTCGTTCATGTGTCCAGTTTGTCGCCGGCGCAGGGTGGGATGATGGGTTCGGCCTCTAATGTTCCGATAGGTTCCCCCTTGAGCTCGACACCATGTTGGCGCATGGAAAAGGGCTTGAAATTCTTTTTACTTCATGCATAACCGAATTACTCCTGTCGCATGAGGCTCAAAATACATCATCATCTTTTCTTATTGTCAGCTCTCTAAACATCATACGTCAGTGTTTTCTGTAAGCTGATGCACTTTCTTTTTTTTCTTTTTCCATCCCCACCATGATCCAAGAGGCTGAAAGGCGCTCCTGCATACCATTCTGCCCCGGTACTGTCAAACGCCGAGGTCGTGGAGGCGCGCACGGTGGCTGTTTCTATGCCGGCAGCCGGCAGTCGCTCGCAGCCTTGACCGTTCGAACTTCGCACAACTGATGCAACTCGCTGCACGGTGCCTATTTCACTCTCATGCCGGTAGTCCTGTCAAACCTCAATGCCATCAAACATGCAGCACGAGGAAGCCACGTGAAAAGAGCAACTACTGTATCATCGCAATGCGTGCGACCCACGCTGCTGCTAGACGTGCAGAAGCTGCCAAAGGAACGCATTGACCGTCGAAAAGTATTTTTGGTCCCAGTGACGTGCGAACACTTTTGTTCCCGCGGCCTGCAGCTGCACCGTGGCTTACTCACCTGCCTACCTACCTTATGTACCTCATCTACTCTGTACCTAGCCAAGAACCCCGCATGCAACCCCACACCCACTCAATTCTGTCCCTCCCCCCAGAAACCCACCCATCCGTGCTATTCTTGTCTGTATCATAAACCCACCGTATATGCAGGAATCCGGCAAAACGGGTCTTAACATCGTGGCTTCAAACCCGGAAAGAAAACATGAATGATGAAAATCCAGGAGCAAAAGAAAAAAAGCCGGCATTGGTGAACCAAGGGTCTCATATTTCGTTTTCCTACAATTCTAGCCCAACTACTGTGATTGAAGATTCGACGACGACGACGACGACGACTGATTGACTTCAAGACAACGGCGACTGATTTTTCATTGCACGACTCGGCGCCGCTCTGCCTGCTTCCAGAGGCAACGGGTCACGTCTACGCATAGCAGTAGCTCGAGTAGGTAGGGTCAGGACGTCGACCTAGGTGTGTCGCCGACGTTGGTGAGTACATATCAGCGATTGCTTCCGAATTGACGTCGCGGTCAAGGTCAATCAATCATTCAATCCCGGAAAAAAGAAGAAGAAGAAGAAGAAGAAGAAGAAGAAGAAGAAGAAGAAAGAAAGAAAAGAAAAACGACCTAAAAAGTCCCAAGAAATCAACATGAAAATGTCAA